>CP099842.1:7087337-7507337 GCA_030062745.1 Capitulum mitella
GGACAAATGGCATTGGATGTTGTCTGGATGTAACCCGTCACTGTTGTGCAATATATATTTATATATATACATATATATATATATATGTCTAATATATATTATAGACATTCCGTCATTGCACAACAGTGACGAGATTAATTTACGGATACAGATTAAATTACAGATTAAATTATAGGGGTATTCCAGACCGAACACCAATAGTTAAACGGTAGAACATGTTGAATGGGAATGCACATATGCGTATCCGTCATGACGAAGAAGCTAGCATTACGCCTATGGCTACTTTCGCGTATGTATATCGCGTTTATATATATATCGCGTTAGATGGCGCTCATGGGACAAACTTTCACTTGCTTTATGTCCTTGCGACCACTTTCCAGAAAGATCCTCCTACTTCACACTGTGCCCTTCTTTTTAACGATCTGAGTCTTGAACTCCGTCGCATCGATGACCACACTATGGGCGGAATGTGTGTAAGAAGGTTTCAGGCTAGCTGTCGTTATAGTTACTTCGATTTTTGTACGTTATAACATTTCGGCCGGTGAGACCCAACCAGTTGAAGCAATTTGCGAATAAGTCTGTGACTGACAGAGAAGTTTCAGCCATCGTTTAGAGCAGTCACATTCTTGAGCAGGAAGTCAGATCAAGATGTTATGGCATTTTAGCCTTCGTGTACCATCTTTCCTTTTACTTTCGCCGACGCTGCTTATGTCCAAAAAACATTATGTTTGCCTGATCCCTGATCATCGAACTATCTCACAATTCCCAAAGCGCCAATCGGCATGGAAATTGACCAACCAGTTTTGTATCCAGCAACCCAAACCTTCTCGAGATGAACTGCTGACTGTTCTCTGGCGCCTGTGACGATACCAGGGGCTTTGCTGAAGAGGAGGAAGGGAGCCGGGCCTCCTTTGCGGCTGAATATTTCATGTTTCTTTATGCGCGAAAAGCGAAAATAAGTATAAATAGCCGGAACTCCAAAAGTGGCCAAAATCCAGTTTTCAGTTTTGGGGGCTAGGTTTTGTGCAGGCAATGGCGATATCCTGGTTACGCCCCTGGATAGGACTAAGGTAAGCCGGTTACGGCAGAGTTTTCAAAACCGGGATGGACTTACGTCAGTTTTGAAGTCGTTGCTGTTCTTGCAAAATAAAGGAGGACGTGTTAACATATCCTCAGGTTAACGCAATTGGCCCTGCTGCATCTTTTCCAGCAGCGACATCGCGAACACCAATCAATATTGGCCGATATCTTTAGTTTCCGATTCCTGCAAGCGCCCACCACATAGTGGACAGGTGGCCGCCTTTAAGCGCGCGCGGACGAAGGGGAGGGGGTGGGGGGGGCAGGCGCCGGTCGCCGCCACCGACGACCAGTGCACCTGTGGCCTCTGCCGCGGCGAGTCGGCTGCCGGCCGCGTCCGCCGCCGGTCGACGGAGGACCGGCCTGTTCTCAGACGTGCGACGTCGGCCGCCGCGTCTGGCGGGTGAGTCTCGGCATCGGGCTGACTGACGCTGTGCCGGCCCAGCCTGTCGTCAGACCAGCCTCCCAGTGCGCATCACGTGCGTGTCTGGCCGCGCCGGGACCGGCCCGGAGTCGGAAGCCGCAGAAGCCGCACACGAGCGGGACGGCCTGCCGGGCTGCCGGCCGGGGCTTCCGGCAAGCAGTTACAGAGGCTAGTTTTTCAATGCCCCAAATGTCAATGCTTTAATCCCTCCTCTTTATTGTTATCTCTTGCTCGTTTGCTTGGTTCTGGAAGAGATGGCAAAGCTTTGTCTGTTTAATTCATTATTCAACAACTAGCGGTTTGAAATGTTGACGTTTTTAACTATTTTGCGTACATCTGGCACGTTTGAACAGCTTTGCTTGGAAGTGCGTAAATTTCGATTTTGCTTCATGTAATCTGATCGGATAAAGCAGATGATCTGTGGTGTTGTCAGGCGCGGACGCGGAGAGGGTGGGACACAGGACCCCGCTCTCCCTCCCCCGATCGACCACATAAGCGCATCTGCTGTGAAATATTTCCTTGTTCCGCCGAAAACGTTCCCCACTGACTCACTGAAGTCGCTTCTTTCAGCGAACATGTCCCTGCCTTTGAAACCGCCCCATTCAAATGAAGGCGTCCCTACCACTTCTTGCGAAAGCTGCCCACCCACAGAAGGCGCCTCCGGTATCAAAGGCGCCCTTCCCAACTGAAGGTGCGTCTTGTCACTAAAGTTGGTCTCGCCCAAATGAAAGCGACCTTTTCTACTGAAGGCTCCCCCACCTGCTCAGAAGGTTCTTCCAGTGTCAAAGGTGCCCCTCCTGACTAAAGTTAGTAGCCGCCCGTTGCGTCCCCGGAGGGAATGCTTCTCCCGATCGAAATTCCTGGATCCACCCCTGGGGTGTTGCAGTTGTATACACCACAGCCCAAAGTCGGGGCCTAGACGAAGGTTAACGTCCTGCACATAAGGACACGGGAAATAAAGTCAGGTCCGTGTTTGTCAAATTCGTGTTTGCCGTGCTTATGGTCATGTGATGGCAGATCAAAGGCAGGTACAGGACGGCAGCCATACCACTTTTACCAGTTTGAAATATTTTCGACAAGATCCCAAGGAGTTGAGGAATGAAATTTTCTTGATATGGCTTGGGCTCTGCGAGCTTTAAAAACGTCCTCACGTCACTACTCATGCATGCAAAAACTGTAAACCCTTCACTTTCCCCCTGCACGTTTGGCCTACGCATCACTTCCGCTCGTCGGTGACGAAGGATCGAGTGGCGACATTTGTGTTTAACCGGAGGACGGTTTCGTCAGTGTCGGCGGTATTTTTAGGACACCGCGGCCTCGGACCAGCCTCACGTAACTGCCCCGCGGCTCTGCATATTTATTCGCGTGAAGCTAACGAGCCGGTCGGAAAACACCAGCCAATTCATGTTCAGCCGACCTTTCAGGGCCCCGAGAGCGCCCGACTGGCTGCATCGCAGGGCAACCTGTCAGCTTTAAATCAGCTGGTTTATGCGAAAGTTAGCCCGCGGCGGGCGTTCGGCAAATGTTCATGCTGAATGAAAGAAAAAATCTAACAGCAATACATCGAATGAAAGAGATCTTAGGCTGCAAAGCTTTCTACAGGGGTGTTTGACCACGACGTAAAGAAGGGGAGGGAGCATTCGCTCAGGGGGCGCCGATCCCTAGGAAGGGCGCCATCTACTTGGTATCATATTTAGATTGGTGTCATATTTAGGCGTATTTAACTGCACGCATCTCGACGCGTTTTTAAGTCGATAAATATTCACGAATAGGGACGGTTTTAGGGATTCAGCTGAAGAGGATTTTTGTGCTCCTTTGAAGATATGTACGATCCCAAACTTTTGACGTCATTTTGGCGTCTGCACGGAGACGTCTGGTCTGGATGGAACGTCAAGTCTGTGAGGGGCGTCTGCTGATAGGAATTCAAAGTTTAGTGCATTCAGACTGCATTGCCACAACAGCGCCCAGAGGTGCGTCTGACCCGTGCTTGCCTCCTGGCCCATGAAGAGCGCCTGTTTTTTAGGATGTGTGTGGTCTGTAAGGGGCGCCGAGCCCCTGAAGGGGAACTGATATGTATGAGGCGGAGGCACTTGACCTGACCTGGCGCCGAATATATAAGGGGTATCCGATCCGTTTAGGGGCCACTGGTTTCTATACGGCACCGTATAGGCATGTAAGGGCCGCGTGGTGAAAGTGATTTGGATTTCACGGGAGCTCCGAGTCCATGTTCTCATGGCGTCATGGAGAGGCAACTGATCTGTACGGGAGTGCGTGGCCTGTAAGGAGTGCACGCTTTATAAAATGTGCCTCGCCTATACGAGGTCCCAAGTCCTATAAGGGCACCTGGTCTGTGCAGGGGCACCAAGCATGTGAGGGGTACCTAATCTGTACGGGATGCTCCACTGGAAAAGGGCACCGAGTCCCTGAGGGCTGGGCGATCTGTCTTGGGGAGGGGGGCGCCTGACCTGTAAGAGGGTCTGTTTCTTAAATTTGCCTGGTCTGTGAGGGGCACCAAAATCATCAGAGGTGCTTCATCTGTGCGGGATGAGGGGACGCCTGGCCTGTAAGGGGTTCCGAGTTCACGAGAAGTGTTCGGCCTGTAAATTGAGAAGGGGCTAGAGGCTGATGATTGCTTATGCGGTCAAAAACTCCCTCCTCCCAGGAAAACATCCCCCGGATTTTGGCCACTCTTTGTGCCGAAGTTTAAAAACTGCTTTGTCAATTTTCTTCAGTCTTTTTGCTATGGCATAAGGGGGGGGGGGGCCCGCAGCGCGGGTAACGAAATAGGGGCATGTCCTCCCTCCGACTTGTACACACATGGCTGCCTACCCAGTCCTCACTCATACCGTAACTGTTTCAGAGGTACGATCCTATCCGATTAGTTGTCCGTTCAAATTGTATGAGAGCGAGTCACTGCCCTTGCATGGATGGCTAGTTTTTCCTTATCCGCGTCGACCCTGGGCGGTCTTTGCCTGGATTTGGATGTCAGGCTCAGTAAGCCCTGGGTTTCACTGACCATGACCTTGAGGACACTCAACCCTAAAGTCCGCGTCCGGCGAACCTATCCACCGCCCGGGTACTGCAAACTCGATGTGACACTCTCTGAATCTTAACTGCAAGAAATTCTTCCGAAAATGCAATCCGTAGTTCAGCACGAGTCAAGACAGGTGTTTCGTATACAGCAGATATCCGTCCGCTGCGATGTAAATCATTCACCAGAAACACGTTTCGCCGTCTGCTGGCGCCGCGCCAGGGGCGTAGCGGATTCCAGAGAACTGATGGGTGCAAAGACGTTTTATGAGAAAAGCAGCATTTTTTTTGTAATTCGCCTCATATTTAAGGTACAGGAGAACATATAAGGGGTGCTTTTGCAACATATATATGACAACTATTCCGTCGTGCGAAGTCGTCATATATCAAGTGCAGACCGCTTGGCTCCGGGGGGAAATGGTCCCCGTGGCCCTCCTTGGCTACGTCCCCGGCCCCTTATACGACTAGAGGGGCATTAAGGCTTCCAGATACACTCCATATAACATAACAGGGAGATACGTGATACAACCATGGAGAGCACCGGAGACGCTCAGATGGTCCATGACACTGCACAGGGGCCTTGAAATCGCCAAACGGTCTTTTTTAATTGTCAGAGGGTCCCTGAGACGGCAAATATGCCCCCCCCCCCCAGAGACGACATGAGCAGCCTCAAGGACATCAGGGGGTCCACTGCGACTGCTAGAGTACCTTTGGGACTGTTAACTAGCAGTCTCTAACAATAGGGGCCCATGAGACGACCAGACGAGCCCCTGAAACTGCTAAGCATTGAAAGGTCCTGACAGCTGGGGAATTCCACGACAAAGCGACACGGCGAAGGGGTAACCGCCCAACCTCATGTCTCAGATTTCGGCTAAAATTGTTGTAGAGTTTCAGTATGCCCTGAATCCACCTTCACAAATTTTAGTTCCATCAGATCAACGGCTCAGGAGTTATAGCCTCCGGCATTTCGGCGAAGTCACGCTGCAGGACTTTGTTTGCTGGCCGACAGTTCTGTGAAATATTGTTCGAAGTTCAAATATTTGGACATTTTTAGCCTTCAGATGTTCAATAAATCTTTAGTTGTCAGACCTTTTAGATGCGATAAAAAATAAAAAGTCGCAGTATGACTTCAGGTCACGTAACCTCCGGTGGACTCGAGGTTCGTAAAAATGTTAAATTATGTTTAGCCAGAACGGAAGGCCAATATGTTGGCTCCATACGTAGCAATTGAATGAAATTGGGTTTTTGCTATCAATGCTCATTTTGAGAGCACCAGTTTTATGGTATTCGAAGATTCTCGAGATATCGCCTTTTTTTCTTTTTCGAAGATTCTCAGGATCTCGGGATCTCAAGAACTAGCAGAGCTACGGTGATGAGAGTGACACCAATCAAAAGTTCACCAAATTTCATTAGTAATAGATGCATAGTTATTGACTTAGAGTTAAAATTCTAGGGTCAGAAAATCAAACAAGGTCGTGTCATGACATCCAGTCTGAGGGCAATTGAGCAAATATGGCGGTCTATTAGGCTCATCTTGAGCACCAAATGTTTAAAACGAACAAAATGATTTTTCATGGTCAAAAGACATTTTTGCTCCTCCAGTCATGAGGGGCCAGATCAACAGCCATTGGAACACAACAGTGATTTGTGTCAAAAATGGCACTCAAGTAAAGTTACTCTGAGGATACTTTTCGGAATCACCATTGCAAATGTTTGGCCACGCATGAAAAAATTATCAGGATTAATATAGGCCATCTAAGGTCATATCGGGTCAACTAAGCTCAAATATTACAACGCTGGTATCTAAGAATTGGGTAAAGGAGCGAGTGTCAAACAAATGCCATTTGATCTTATTATTATGCTGATGTGTCTTTGAGCAGCGTGGCAGTCGTGAAGGGCATGTCAGGTCAGGTCAGATCGAGGACGATAGCAGACCAAATGCGTCTGTCTCGTTTGAAATCGAACACCGTGACACCGCGATTTTTCGAATGAGACAGACACATTTTGCCTAGTTTTGTCCTTGACCTGACCTGACTTGACCTGTTCAGGACTTCCATGTCATTCAAGAACACATCAGCATGACTACAGCGATCAAATGGCGTTTGCTTGGCATTCGCACCTAATGTTGTCATATTTGACCTTAGATGACCTGATATGACCTAAGATGACCTACAGTGACCTTTTTCCGAGTTTTTCCATTTGTGACCACACATCTGCATCGGTGATTCCGAAACGCATTCCTGAAATAAATTTACTCGAATGCCATTTTCAGAACCAATCAGTGCTGTGTTCCAATAGCTGCTAACCCGACCCGACGTCACCTGAGCAGTGGAAAATATCTTTTTGACAATGAAAAACGTTTCTGGTCCTTTTTGAACTGCTCAGTACTAAAAATGAATTTATAGAACCGTCATATTTGTCTTAATTGCCCACAGATTTCGAACGAAATAACATGACCTTGTTTGACCTTCTGATCCCAGAATATTATCTCAGAGTCTATAAGTACACATCCATTTTTCATGAAATTTGATGAGCTTTTGATTGGTGTCACTCCCATCTTCGTATCTCTCTTAGTTCTCGAGATTCTGGGGCGGGGTCTCGAAAACCTTGAAATATAGTAAAATTTACGCTCTTAAGATGGGTTTTTGTAACAAAAACTCTCTTTCTTTTATTTACTACATATGAAGATCAAAATATGGGTCTTCCATTCTGGCTAAACAAAATTTTACATTGCCATGGGCATCGAGGTCACCGAAGGTTACATGATCTGAGGTCATACCGGAACTCTTTTATTACTGATCGTATATAAAAAGTCTGACCAGTGGTGGTTTTCTTGAACTTTTGCGAGTTCAGAAATGTCCGAATACTCACATTTCCAATAATATTTCACATAATTATCGACCACTGAACAAATCCTTGTAGCGTGATCTCGCCGAAATGCGGGAGGCTATAACTCCTGAAACTTTGACTTGATCATTGAGGACCTGAGAACTGAGGAGGGGAACTTTGACCTGGAACTTTGACCCGATTTGACCTGACAATTAACACATGTGGATTCAGGGCATAAAGAAACTCTGTACACCAATTTTGGTCCCGGTCTGAGCAGGGCCTATTTTAAGGAAAAATGACTGCGGGGGCAATTCTGCGAACGAGACGCGTTGGCTGAGACCACTCCCCCCCCCCGGCATTTGTGTTCTCCTTACTGAATTTTGTCCACTTCATATATATATATATATATATATTCCTACGGAAAGGACATATATATATATATATATGTATACATATATAAGGGCGAATTACGATGAACACTTCCACAGCGCTCTGTCATTAACTGATATGTCTTTTGGAGGAAATCATGTGTGCAAAATATGACCTTGGTCCAGAACTCTTAAGCACTTTCACACGAAGACTGTATGTCGTTTGTGCTGGATTTTATTTTATTTCGATGAAATTCGCGCCGGCTTTTGTTCATTCCGAGCCCATTAAATTCAAAGAACACCATTTCATTTATCCCCAGCAATAACTCATTCTCCATGGACTTGTGATCCCTGGGACATTCGCTCAGGGACAGATGTGTCTGAAGTGCCCCCAAACGTGTTTTGTGCTTCAGTTTTTTAAACCATGCGCACGATATGCATAAAATGCACATCATAGTACTCCTTTTGACACACTGGATCGAAAGACACTTCGCATTCTGTCTCGGGTCATAGGTCACTGGCCCTGTCGGCAGCAGTGTGGCTTAGGTGGGAATGATACTTCAGTCCTCTTAGTGGTCTCGGAGTTCTGGCGACGATGCTATTCGACGACTTGCAGCAGGTACTGCTTTTTCCCTTCATCCTTCGTCAGTGCCTTGTTGTATACTTGGATAAGAGCCACAGTTCGTTCGGCGAAGTCGCTAACTACCGCGATCCCGCACAGGACTTCCTTAGCGTTCGTGAAACCAGGTGCTGTCTCCCAATCAGCGGTATCGGCGGCAAGGAAGTCCATGTTGCTGCCGTAGGCTTTCAGGTTGCCCACCGACTTTGCGGTAATGAAGTCGACGATGATCTGCCTGGACGAGAACCTCCTTTTCTGCGAGATCCACTTGCGCTCGCTGGGAGGACTCTCCGATCCCTGTTCCTGGAGTGCCGCGATCATCCTCGTCTTCATCTCACACGGCACGCCCTCGTCGAAGAACGACACACCAGTCAGTTCTTCGCTGGGGCACCGTAATAGGTGATTGTTATAATAAATCATATGTCGACTATAATGTCATAATAGAAAATAGGTGATCGGCAAACTCCTTGGAGATCCCCTTCGAAATTTCAGCATTCACATCAGGCTTTGCAGAACGGCCAGGTCGTGCACGGAAGCGCTGACCGCCGATGAAGAGCAGAACCATGCACTGACGTACAAAACAACCATGAAAGAGACGAAGCGCTTGAGTGCTCCCAATCCACTGAGAGTCACGCAGAACTGACGGCAAAGCAAGAAGATCTTGATCCCGCAGATTATGCGCCCCATCCATCTGGCGCGATGGAACCATCTATCTGGCACGTTGGAGAGCACCTGGCTGGGGAACTTGATTCCCTGTGGAGGCTCTTGAGCAAAGGGGATAATCGAGACCTCAAAGAACCAACGATAATCATCGCTAGGCTGGATTTCAGCGAGCTTCTCACGGCAGAAGGCGACGAAACGATCATTGGAAGAGAAAAACGTCGCGGCCACTGCTAGCTCCAGGTCTTCATACACCATAGGTTCAAACTTGTTCCAATCAATGAGCCTCCATCTCTTCTTGAAGCTCTTGAACAAGGAGATCCCGGTCCCGAAGACGGACCGAAGCGTGTGGAGAAAGCCGCCTCTGCCACCAGTTCGACAATATGATGACGACAAGCAAAGTGAATAGGCCGTCACTGAAGCTTCTGCTGAAGAAGCGTGTTTGCTCCCACAACTTGTCCAGTATTGCTGGAGGTGTTGTCGAAGCTCATGCCGACGACGTTGTCCGAAACCTCCCAGTCTTCCAGACAAAGCGCGACAACGTCGGCTGGCGTTGCTCCGGCTCTACTTAAAACTTCCAAACACCGAAGAGCTTGGCGGCACTTCTTGGACCGGTTACAATGACAGAGTCGATCCACCTTTTCGTTTCCATCGTCAATAACAGTTTGCCGTCCCAGTGGACCACCAGGTTGGGTGACGCGAAGAAGAATGCTAGATTTCGTCCGTAATGGCTTTCCTCTGCGATCTACGTGCGCGCCTGCCCGAGCTTCTGTGATCGCCAGTTCAGAGGAGTCGTGGCCGAGGACCGAAGCCGTCGCCGATAGGAAGTGAACTCCAGAGCGATCATTGAGCTTGGTCCGATCGAGGGCTGGGCGCCGAATGACCCTGCAGTCGGTGCGCCCCTAAGCCCCAATAACCAACCAACCAACCGATCGAGGGCTGCTGCCTGACCAGGAGTGGCGATGTTCTTGGCTCTCCTGCAGGGCCGCTTCGAAGGCATGGCCAAGGGCTGCGAGTCATCCTGATCTGTCAGTTGTGTGTTGTCGGTAGGCGAGTATCCCAGCTGGGCAGTTGCCTCATGCTCGGTCTGCTGTGTAATTTTACGGCGGGCCCTTTAAAGCTTCGGCCTACTGTTGTCGTTGAAGAGCTCGCTCCTCCTTCTCAGAAGGGAACTTATCGAATACCACCATGACGCCTCGGCGACCTGGCTCCCTTTGGGCCTAGAGAATGTCTTTATCCTCTTGGTTTTGATGATCTTAATGGTGCCGACAAAGGCAAGGTCAAAAAGATTGTTAAAGTTGTCCCTAAATCCATTCTTCTTGTCAATTTCCGGCGTGAACCTCCAGAATTTGCCTTTGGTACTGGTCAAGCTTCCTGTTGAGCTTCATCACGTTCCGCTCCGGTGCAGTGAGAATACGGGGTTTGTTCCACACCTTCATCATTTCGCGGACGATCTGTGTTTTCACCTACCTCTGGTAAGCCTATCCACACGGTGGGACTGAAAATATTGCTGCAGCACTTCTCCCGCGAAGGCAGTTCTGAGCACCGGTCAACCAAAATTCGGCTTTTTCTCGTGGTGCAGCCATAGTGGCACAGACTTCCGTTATAAAAGGTACTTTCTGCATTGACGCAGGTGGTCCTTTAATATCCTGACGTCTAAGAACGCGCGGGAATTGCCAGACCGGCACCGTGGGTTACCGTGGCATGGCAAGGCGTGGTACTTCAAATATATAAGTCACAGTCTGCAAACGATGGCCAGAATATTGGCGAGATGTTGCGGCAGCTTCGATTCTTCCCTAAATGAGACAGTAGGTTGCCTCTCCGGGATAGTTTCTGTTGATCTAATCTATCCCCAAAATACATTTTCTCGCCGAATTTTGGCCATATGTTTTTCAACACTGCGCAGAAGTGTAAAAGCTGTTCCAACACAGGCAGAATAAACTTCTCCATTTCCAGGTTATCGGCCCCAAAATAAAAAAGTCACCTCAGATTGAAATATTCGCCTTAGTCCTGCCTCAGTGAGATATCATCAACATTCGTCATTATCTGCAGTCTGGGCCATGCCACGTTCGTTAAGCAGATGAAGCATGCTCATAGGATGCTCAAACCCATGCACTAGGAGCAGCAAGATTGACGGTTTTAATATATGACTGATTAATTTTCTGTTTTCCTCGCGTAAAACTCGGGTTTAACCGCCTAGTTCAATGAAGTTCTACCAATCAGGTACTGGGATTTTAGCAGGGTTTTCGGATCAGGATGATTGGTGATGACTACAACACTGCTGGACTGTTACCGCATTCATATAAACCTTATCTCACCACAGCGAAACCGCCCTGCGCACCAGCTCACCCTTCAGTTTCCTTGCGCTTGAACACATCAAAGATGGTTATCATCAGTGCTTACCATGCAATGAAACGCCTTGGCCGCCCACCAGACAATCGCGGCATCGAGTGCCGGCGTACTAATTACGAAACACGTTCGCCAGCGGTCACTAGGTGTGCCTGCAATACGCATTATAAAGTGATGCTTCTAAGTGTACTCCCACATTACTCAGTGATTCAACACATCCTTCGTTGATAAGATGCTGCTTTGCGAGCGCAGCGGTTTATGGAATACCTTCCTGGGTACGCTAGTACACCTGGCTGTTTTTTTCTTTGCATGGGCAAAGGATCTTGACTGGGGGGGCAAAGTGTCCGACTGGGGGGGCATTTGCCCCCCCAGTTAACATGTTAAAATAGGCCCTGGGTCTGAGACATGACGGTGCCACCCCCTTGTCGCTTTGTCGTGGAATGCCCCAGCTCTTGAAATGGCCAAAGGACCTAGAGTATTGCCAGAGACGCTTCTGTCACGCCTAAGAGAGAATTATAGGGGGCTCTTGTTATTATCTGAGGGACTTCTTAGACAGAAAACATGTTCCATGGACGGCAGGAGGGATCCTGAGATGGCTTAAACGTCCTTGAAACTACCAGATAGGTCCATGGGTGCCCTAGGTGCCCCTCAAACTGTCAAAAAGGAGCGCTGACACCACTGTAGGGTCCTGCCACGGTAGACACCTGAAACCATCAAAATTGTCGTTTTAAGTATAAGAGGGAACATAGTATAAGCTAGCAAAAACGTCTCCTGAAACTAGGTGGAGGCGGAGGGGCTCCTGGAGGTCCAAATACAAATACGACGTTTCAACGAGAGGAAGGGACGCCACCTAAAATCCTGCTGTTCCCATATTTCGTCCAATTCTTAGGGAATGAAATGCAAAATTCTCTCAAATAAGGTGAGACGCTTGAATTTTCTCCGTTACTTTATATCGTGAAAACACCAAATTACATCAAATAGTTCCCCCTGAGCCCGAGCAGATCAACGTTTTTTCATATCCGCAAAGCGAAAAAAATGGGGCCCCGGCCGGGAGGGGACCTCGCGCTGACCATTCCCCCTCCCCCCGGCGAAATCCTGGATCGACCGCTGCATCTTTTGATAGGTTGTTGTTCATAACCAGACCCGATACTCTCGGACTTTTGTAGTAAATTGTGAGCTTGATGCCGTTATGAGGATTTGAATAGACACAGTTTCTTGCTGCCATATCACGGATAACTTTCCCTTCGGCTTTATGGACAATTAACATCCTGCTCTGAAAGTGCAGTTGTACGCATGGGTGGAGAATGCGGTGTGGCGGATGTGGCCTCCGACACGTCAACTTCAAAAGCTGGTGTGGCATTTCATACCATTTTTTAACAGAGTGTTTCCGAAGTTGGGTGCGACATGGAACCATCCAAGCCCAGAAGTTTGCTCTTTTTTCAAAATGATAGAGTGCATTAAAAAAATACATTACACACCGGAAGCATTCAGATTATGGAACAGTGTCATCATAGAGCACTCCATTCCAGTGTCTTTTAGGGCGTTTCTGCTCCAAAAGCCAATGAGGCCCTGATATAGCGCCTCTCAAGATAACTTTGACGTAGGGGTTGGTACCTTCGTATCACCTCCCAGCTAAATACAATGGTGCTAATGAACAGCAGAGCCGAAAAATCTATCTCTGTCAGCTCCCAACCGAAGCTCAATTGAATGATTCTCCACATACTAAACACTATGTTACATTTCCGCGAATGATGAAAACGATAAAATTGATCTAATTTCCCAAAAATATTCTCAACAAAGGAGTTGGCCCAAAACATACAACATATGTCCAATAGCCTGACTCGGCGTTCCTTGCTCGGGCCGAAATGCTGCCGAAAATGTGAGCTTTTTTGATGACTGGCGTTAAGAGCAGTGGTCCCGCACCTGCTCGCTGTATAATATATGAAGGGTGTGCGGTTGGGTGTGTCGCTAACCTCAGATCTCGGCAAGCGCATGATATCTTCAAGAGAGTACACCAGAAACTAACATATTTGAAAGAATTTTTGAAAAAGAAGAAACTTGGAGCCTGCGCCAGGCGACTGAATTTCGCGTTGTTTGTTGTTGACTTGCATTTTTTTTAGCGAAATCTTAAAGAAATGACGTTGTTTTCTACCAGACTGAACAGATGATCTCATTCGTAGCATTCCGAGGCAATCTGACGTCGAATTAACCACAGACTAACATTTTTAGTAATATGCAGTCGTTACGAACCGACTCAGCCGTTTCTGGTTTTATCCAACAAGACATCATCATCGCGACCCGTTTTCTTTACGCCACGAGGAGCCCACGCATCACTCAACGACCAAGTCGCACCTCGACATCAGCTGAGACATCAGGTGACGATGCTTCAACGTGGCGTAGATAATGCCATGCCTGGCACTTTCTCCAACAACTGCGCTGGCACCACCCGAGACCACTTTCACGGCTCGTTCCACAGACTGTGTGAAGACGGGGAACAGGCCCACTTCCAGAGGAGACTGTGGTATGTTTAAGACCTCTCTGTCTGGCTGCCTCCGTGACCACTTTCACGGCTCGTTCCACAGACTATGTGTGGACTGGGAACAGGCCCATTTCCAAAGGAGACTGCAGTATGTCTGGCGGTTCACTGGTGGTTTGGCTACCCCAGCCAATGACTTGTTCATAATTTGGGCTGCGAAGTTGACTGCGAGCAGCTTATATTTCCTCACTTCCTTATCTCGGCCTTGCCTGAACCCCGGGATCAGTTGCACGGCTCTCTCCCTAACGCCTGGGTCCGCATCGGCAGCCATCGTCAATAGAACAGCTCCGGGATGGCACCAGTAGGCGTTCCGCTGCGTTACCGGCCGTACTGTATTCTGGAGATGAGGAGGGAGACTCCGGAGGTAATGCAGGCTGCGGATGACGTCCTGAGGGCCACTGGCGCAGTAGCAGTTTTGTCTGATCGCGAACCACATCGGCGCGTAGTGACGAAGGATGAACGGTACCGGGTTGCGGAGGTCGTTACTGGGTAAAGCCGTAGATGGGTAAATCCGCAGTAGACGAGTAGCGAGAGTCAAACATCTGGAAAAACGAAACACAAAAAGTTCCTTATTTTTCCGACCACAGCTCGGTTTTTGTTTAATAAAGCATGTACTGGATCGCAAGTGCATGACATTGCACGGCGGTAACGTGGATGTATGACTAACAAGGGCTATTGTCAGGCTGATAACATGTTCCTATATTAACAGAGATCCAATTAAAACAACGGGGAACGATTGTGTTGACTCGCAACTTTTTCATTTTAACAAGTAAGTACATTCTCTTTGAAAATGTTTTAACCAGTATTGAATTATTTACCCGACTTAAGCTGCAACTTTGGTAACAAAAAAAAAGCAAGGCAAACAGCAGACGAAGAATAGTGGGCGTTCCATAGTGTGGCTGAGCTACGTTTCAGCAGGCGTGGTTCAGTGGCCTGGTCTTCCGTCTCGCGACCTGCTCTGTGACTGCTCCTCTTTGAACAGCAATGGCCAGGTCGTCTAACGTTACCTAGTCCTTACTCAGATCATCCAACACAGCCTCATCCATGTTTTCTACCTCCATCTCTACCGCTTCAAACGCAGTTATTGGCAGGTTTTCGACGGATGCTGCGGCGGCCTTTCCGAGCGAGCCGGTGAAGGACTGCGGGCCGTTTGCTGTCCCGTCACACCTCTTGAAAACTCCATGGAGGTTAAGCTCGTTGGCATAAAGCTGGCATATGAGCCCGTGCACTGGCCGCTGCTGCGTAACTTCAAACAAACGGCAAGCGCCCCACGCAATCCAGTGCTCACCGACGCGCCGTCGCAGCTCGTGGCTTAGACCTCCCCATCCCATTCACAGGAAATTGCGACCAGCTCGGTGAACTGATCTATGACCTTTTCTTACCACGGTGTGAAATGAGCTACGGATTCCCCTTCGGGCTCCGAGAGTACCATAACGTGCTCCTCCTGCGCAGTAGCGGCGGAAGCGGGGGGGGGGGAGCAACTGGAGTAAAGTGCTCCCCATCCAAAGACATGGTGGGCAAACACATGTTTTTGCCCCCGCAAAAAAATGGCTGCATGACATATACAAGTTTTTGGCAGCCAAGGCTTCGAATAGAAATTGGTTATAGCGGCACGCAGTTTTAAAACTGCGTTGCTTATGCCGCTGTGTCACAAGTTCCCTGATCATTTCTGTACACGTCTGTAAAAGGCTGTAAAAACAATTGGTCGTGTTCCTTTGAAATTGATGAAATGAAAACAAGTTTACATGTCGCGTTTTCCATCTTTTGCTCGTCGCGATTCAAACCAGCTCATTTTGTTTACAGCTCAACACGAAATTGTTCGATGGGACTGGGTTTGAGGCAACCTCCGATTTCGGGATTTCAAAAACGTTATAAAAACACTGTGTTTAGACAGAGATGGATAGCGATAGGTCAAGTAAGACGAAGACCAAAATACAAGCTCTGTACCAAAGCAGAATCAGAACAAGATGGTTTCGTTAGTGACTTTAAGTATCTGTATGCCTCTATGTGTACAAATATTTGGGCCGGTAACTTAGCCAGGACCCCCTAAATAATTTAGGCATACGAAAGGGACCCCCGGCATTTGTCTAAATAGGCTCCCCTGGCCGGGAAAGGCAAACCCACTCCTCCGCATGCACCTACCAAAAGGCATATGTAAGGACTGGAAAGGATGCTCCTCTGCAAATGAGCCGCCAGCCAGGAAAGGTCCTCCTGTCATGGGATGGTGTCGGCATGGCGGGGAAGGGGGCCCAATGACGTAGCCTAAGCCAAGAGCCCTAGGGGCCTTATCATCCCAACTTCAGAAATTCTCAATTCTCAATAACGCAAATGCACCACAATATGTTTTGAACATTTTTTATGACAGGTGTAAATATGGATGCGCGAAAGGGGAATTTTTCGATGAGAGGAGGGCACCTATGACTGACTGCAGTCGCAACCACGCGACAAATTCTCGAGACTTGAACTGGGTAATAATACGCCTGCCGCACTCCTCAGCTGCTTGCCGTGGAGCGTTACAACCACGCTATGAATGTCACCGTAGTGCCGCTGCGCTGCGCCGCCACTGTGTCCTGCAGTTCCGCTAGTTACCACCACGGCGCGGGAAGTCAACAGCCCTGCCGACACTTCGCACCACATACCGGGCTCGGGCGTGCTACGTCACAGGCTGGGAATATGCATAAAAAAGAGGGCGTTATTTTTACGATGTTTATTACATTTATTTTTTCTCCTGTGAAAATCGGATCATGCTGATACATCGTCGAAGTGTGATAAATTTAGCATAAAGAATTTTCGCCCTGTTTGTTATTTATGAGCAATTATTACAATGACATAATTATTCACATTTACCATTCGATGACGGCTGTAGTGTACCATTGCAGCATACCTATCTGTGGGTCAGGCGCGGGGACAGGAAATGTGATCCTGGGTAAATCCCTGGACAGCATAATCAAGTTGGTCATAGTGCCGTAAAACGCAAGTAATTTCAGTAGAGCTGGGTGTATAATTCACCTCTGCAGTTTTCAGTCCTTGAGGTGCGAGATGCACCGGTGGATAACATGGGACACGGTTCGAAACCTCGCTTAGCGAGGATCAGAAATCATACACATGGAATCCCCATGAGTTTTACTGCTATCGGTCACACTCATTCTCAATGACATTGAAGAATAAGTTCCACGCACGCTTAGTATTCTAGTCTTGGAGGCCTCCGTAGTTTTCAAGGAACCCTCAGTCCCCCCCATTCGCTGGGACGGCCCGAAAAGATCTGGGCTACGCCACTGACTTGAACCGTCTTGACTGGTGTTCAGGATACCTTTCTGAAGTCTACGTTTTGCCAAAATATTTGCGCTGTGTCCTATATGGATGCGAACCCGGTAAAAGAATTCGTTTGTATATTAAAGGCGATAAGTCTTTGTGTACGTCCGGTCTAGGTGTAAAGCATATGATAAATTAAGACCTCATTACAAACCAAAACTACTGTGCCGGAGGACAGTGGGGGCTCCAGTGATTCGTCCATCATCATCACAGTAATTTCATCACATTGATTTCTTGTCATGTCTGGTCTAAACCCAAAACGAAGTGACCTAAATCCGAGGAGAAATCAGAATTTACGGGTACTTTAGGTTCCGCGGAATGGGGGTGGCTGGATCCGCGAACGGTTGGCCCTCCCCCATCCCGAAATAGGTTCTGCCGTCTTTGCTCCTGCGTGGATGACGAAAATCTCTTAGCAAATGTAACATATTTTCTGCCATCAAAATACAGTGTCACAAGTCCTGTGTCGCGCAGCATATCAGCCCTCTAGCTTGCCCCATTCTCACGAACACGGTCTCCAGTCCGCCAAACTTTCTTTGCATCCAGCACAAAACGTCTGTTTTGTGAGACGACACGGCCTGTATCTGCCTGAAACCGCCACTGGGCCGTCACTGGGCCGTCACTCTCCGCTCTACCCCTCTCCCCACCTGGCCCGTCTATCGGTCACGGACATCGCGCTGCTTTGTTCACAGTCGGCGTTATCTGCTCGGTGGGATTCGAATGACTGGTTGGTGAGACAGGGAGAACACGGGCGGCCCTAACGATTGGCTAACGCCGGGAAAGAAAGCATGGTCAGGACAAGTTTTGGTTGTCCAATTATCCTCGAATTGCAAGCCTATAGCAGCTCTTGAAGGTAGCGTGGCAACATGCATGTCAGACTTTGCAACGAAATTAACCCTTTTCGATGGGTTCAGCCAACTTCATAACAGATTTTCGACTACATGTGGCAAAAATAAGACGAAAAACAACCTAAGTTTTCATTCCGAAGAGATCACTGCTGTATAAGCGTACGCACCGTAGTGGGGAGAAGTGAGACAATCGTGTCGTGCGAAAAACGCGCTTGGCTGCAAAATACTCTCTGGTATGGACGTAAATCCGATATATTTCGACTGCGCTGTGCATTCTGATTAGACGCATGCCGTTGCTTTGCAAGATAATGCCAGAACTCGACATCTACGGCCAATTTACGGAAGGTGCTCACGTGTTTCACTGATTCGCCGACAGGTGCGCTGTAACCAGCAGTGGCAGAACTTCAGTCGCCCAGTGCATGCTCCAAGTTTCTTCGTTTTTGAAAATTCCTTCACACTTGCTGTTTTTGGGTGCACCAATGTGAAAATCCCATATGATCGCCCGCAGTCTGCTCAAAAGTAGTCTTGACGAACCCTACTGCACACTAAGGTGTGCAGTAGGTTTCCTCACTTTCAGGGGTGTCGATTTCTCTAAATGATTGGAGGGGAGGGAGTGGCCAAGCCGAGGGCGCTATGACCTAACCTCCTCCCAAATGTGGGTTTCTCAACGGATTTGGCCCACTTTTAAGTCTTTTTTTGTTATTATGTATCGAATGGAAAACTACATGTATCCTCATGTATACATATATGTAGATCGGTGCATCTCTTTAAGTTTTATTCTTTGTTTTCCGTCCATCTCTTATTTACTGAGGTCATTCTTTTCATATTATTACTCATTTCCCTGTAAAACCGGCAGAAAGTATTGGGGGCGGTGCCGAACCAACATTGCTGGGGCCCAAACCAACACTGGGTGGGCCAGGACCCTCTCAAAAGAATATAAATCGACACCCCTGCTCAACTTTAAATAGTTTCCGGAATTTTTTTTTCAAAAATTTTTCCCACTTTAAATAGTTTCCGGGATTTTTGTCAAAATTTTTTCCCACTATTTGGTTTAATGTAGTAACAATGTCACCAATTTTAGAGGAATAAAAGCTTTTTAGGGGGTCGCTCAAGGCGACAAAAATTCTTCCTTTTCGAAAAATGGCCTTTTTCGATTTTTTTTGCTAGAGATTCCTTAATGACAGAATAAAAATTTCTGGCTTTCATGATCTTTTTTAGCTGTTAAGGAGCAGTGTGCCATTAAATCTGTTGAAACTGATGCATATTTAGGGGCCCTGCATCTACTTTGAAGGGCAGAGTTTTTACAAAGCGCATTGTCATTGGCTTCCGACTACTGCGCGCACTGGAAGGGGGACTTTCTTACCTCCATCTGTATTTCTTGAAAATCTTGAGAACGAATCTGATCTGGTCGCTGCTACTTTGTGACATTTATGGCAAGTGAATAACTCGTCGATTTACGCCGAAAAATCGAAAATCGGCCGGAAATTTTTGCAGTTTGAAGCATCTGTAGCCAAACAAACAATGAAAATAACGGATGTCGCTGACGAATGGGAACTTTGCGAAAGGACTAGCTAAGATTGCCGTTTGAACATAATCAGCCGACAACATTCGGGCATAAGTGATGGATGTACCAAGACCAAAGCCAAGGTCAGTAAGCGTCAAGGTCATCAAAGGTGAAAGTCAAATATCTTGTAACCTGGTCCAGATTTGCTTTACGGCATTTCGATTTGCATGAAATATACATTCATAGAGCCCAATAAAAGCACACGTGCGCACATTTATACGCTTTTTTCAGGGCCAGTGCATATCAAGGTCATCAAAGGTCAAGGGTAACTATTTTGCGACCTGGACCAGATTTGCTTTGCAATATCTCGATTTCTATGAAATATACATTCAAAGACCCCAATAAAACACGCTTGGCACATTCATAAGCATTTGTATATGCATGTATGTATGTATGTATGTATGTATGTATGTATGTATACATATATGTATGTATGTGTATATACTTATGCATAAATAGATATATACATATGTATATAATTTTTACGTTTTACATCGCTCAAACTGTGTAGCTGGGTTTATTACAACGAAACAGCTTTAGCGTAAACAGCTCACATAACACTTACTTAGGGTAAAAAACTTCATCCACGGACAATGACCTCGCTTCACTTCTTTTGACCTTGCCGAGGTTAGTAAACGACAGAAGTGATCAAATGAACCGATATTGGTTATCTTGCAAATACGTCAAAAGATACGTGTAGCGCCCTTATCTACACTCAAGCTATTCCCTGTTGCTCGAAATGTGATCTACAAAAGTTAAAAATGACGCAATAGATCAATGGCCTGACATGATGTCGACCCGAAACCCTCAGTCAAGACGCCAAATGAGTGGAAATTGCATATTCCACGTTTTAACGCTAAAACAAACACGCTTTCCCGTTTCGTTCTAAAAGTCATACGGAATGGCCTGTATAGGCCGAATAAGTGTCCAAAGTTAACCTTTTCGACCCCATTTGATTTTGAAGGTCTATGAATCTATGGCCATGAAAATTGCACACAATATAGACCATTAAAGCCCCACTCTGTCCACGAAACTCCATGTATCTGGCTTTTTCCGTTTACGAGATCGGAGGGGGACACTTTTGTGCCCTTTTCCAGTGCGCGTTAGCGCGAAACCCCCTTCCACCGCGCGTGTTCGGTAACAAGCGCCCTCGTCCCTTGCATTCGTGGTGTCGCAATGTCGCATTATATATATATATATATATATATATATATATATATATATATATATATATATAGCAGGAAATGATATTAATACGCATTACGTCAGTGTGCCAGAATGCGGTGTTAGGAGTGCTAGGTAAGCAGGGCTTGTTACCTAGTCGGTCTGTCCTTGTTACCTCGTCACCTAGTCGGATATATATATATATATATATATATATATATATATATATCCGACTAGGTGACGAGGTAACAAGGACAGACCGACTAGGTAACATATATATATATAGATATGTGTGTGTGTGTGTGTGTGTGTGTAAAAGGTCGTACCAAGATAAGCGTGTGTATCTTATCTTGGTACGACTTTTCACACACACACACACACACACACACACACACACACATATATATATATATATATATATATATATATATATATATATATATATATATATATATATAATGCGACATTGCGACGCCACGAATGCAAGGGACGAGGGCGCTTGTTACCGAACACGCGCGGTGGAAGGGGGTTTCGCGCTAACGCGCACTATATATATATATATATACACACACACACACACACACACATGCATACATACATACATATATATGTGTATATATATATATATATATATATATATATATATATATATATATGTATAAGAAACATCCTAATATCACGTTTCTAGCCAGTACACGGGAATTACGGTGCCAAAAGCACAAAGGATGCTGGGTCTTGTTCTCTAGTCTCGCGCGATGCGCATGAGGAAACTCTACTCTTCAATGTGGATGCGGGACCCCTAAATATTTGCCGGTCTCAAAGAATTTATAGCCAATGTGTTCTTCAATGATATCAAAAATATCAAAAATGAAAATAATCAGGGATGTCAATTTTTGTAAATAATTGCGGGGTCGAGCCGAGGGCCGGACAACCTAATCTCCCCCAAATGCGGGTTTCTCAGCAGGTTTACCTCACTTTATTTTGACCCACGGAAATTGATAGGTTTTTTGTTGCTATTTGTCACATGAAAATTGCACTTATCGCGATGTGCATAGGTATATATATATATATATATATATATATATATATATATATATATATATATATATATAGATATAGATGGATAGATAGATAGATAGATGGACAGAAGACGGAAAGATAAACAGATACATCGCTTTAAACTTTATTCTTTACTTTCTGCTGATCTCTTATCTGTTGTGGTCGCTCTTTTTGCTATTATTGCTCATTTCCCTTTAAAATCGGCAGAAAATATTGGTTTGGTTCAAACCAACATTGAGTGGGCCAGGCCCCCTCAGAAGAACACAGATCGACACCTCTGAAAACAATATATTTTCGTTTTGTCGCAATGCTCAGGAATGTTTAGCAAAACGTTCAAAAATAGGCCGTAAAGTAATTTAAGTTTTCTTAAATTGGTGTGGTTATAATTGTATTGAACCAAATGATGGGTAAAAGCTCTGAAACATGCAGTTTTCAAAAATTGTTGAAAAGTGAGCAGCCCTAGTGTGCAGTGTGTCCCGTGTATTTCGCTGCACTCCTTAATGCTGGTCTATCTAGTGCTGCGGTGTAAACCTGGATCTGGCGGGAAGACAGAGAGCTTTTCTAAGTCATGTTTACCCAGATCAAAACGAAGTGGCTGAAATCC
This sequence comes from Capitulum mitella, assembly GCA_030062745.1. Classification (NCBI taxonomy): domain Eukaryota; kingdom Metazoa; phylum Arthropoda; class Thecostraca; order Pollicipedomorpha; family Pollicipedidae; genus Capitulum; species Capitulum mitella. The sequence continues at coordinate 7,109,778 of CP099842.1, forward strand.
GGTCAGAAAATAATGTGTGTATGTTGAGGGGGGAGGGGCGAAAGCTGAGGTGATGAGACTGACCGGGCTGGCCTATGTCGCTCCAACTTTGAAAACAATTCTCCACTCATGGTGTATGTACGCCATTTCTTATTATTTCGCCATCTCCTACGGTTGGTGAGTGGATGTGTTTGTGACGGTGCGATCAGATCTGGTCGTCCTTATTAGCGAGACTGCTGTTATTGTTGACGAGGATTTATCTGATTCTTTCGAGTTCCTGATGTATGGGCAGCTATGTGGCGTAATGGTTGAACGCTCTGTGTTTGTATGAACCGATCATGGTTTGTTCATGCTTATCTGGGCTCTCGCTAAGACCGTTCAGGCATTAGCCGGTAGCTGTGGGTTTTCTAAATGCTTAGATTACATAGTTGCCGCATGGGGCATCCATAGCTACACCTAGAGAAGGGATTGTAAGATAGGATGCTTTTACACATAGAGCGAAGATGATAATGGAACTAAAATATTTCGAAAGACAAAAACGGTAATTGACGTTTTGGCTTTAGTATTGCCCCCATTAGGAATGCTGTTTTTCACTTTTTTCTCGATGCACAAAAATGTGATCACAGTAATGTTCTTCACATACTGTGGTCACATTTTTGTGCATCGAAAAAACAAACTTTAAAAAACCAACATTCCTGATGAAAGACATAATAAAGCCGAAACGTCGATTACTACTTTTGTCTTTGGAAATAGTGTAGTTCCATTATTATCTTCATTCTAAACGGGATTTTACTTTTGATAGATAACTCTGCTTTGAATTGTAGAACTGAAGCATCCAGGTTTGGCAGAGAAGCTGCTGCTCGTTTAGAACATCGACGAAGATGTCGTCGATATATCGACAGTGTGTAAACGGTTTCGATTCTATGCTATCGATAGCGAGTGACCCATTGTGAGCCATATAGGCTTCCTTAAGAAGGCACACCGATCGGTGACTCCATGGCGACCCCATCGACCTGGCGATCAAGCTGGCCCTCAGGGCATCGGAAAGAAGTGCCTTTCGTGCAGATCTGGAGTAATCGTCTGAGCACAGTTTTAGGTGACCGTAATGCAGTAATGGACCCGTGCTGATACACATGGCCAAAAATTATTTTAATGGTTTCATGGACTGGAACGTTAGCGACTAGTGATGAAGCATCAAGGGACGCTGAGATACCATGCTTCTTTTTGGCTCTTAGTACTTCTTCGAATTCGTCTCACAATTGTAGTGGGTGAGTCTTCGGTGTATATTGCGGTATGGGTAAGTTTAACTACTTAGCTATTTCATATGCCGGGCTGGGGATCTGCGAAATGATTGGTGTAATCGGAGCGCCTTCTCATTGCTTTTTAGGACTTCCGTAAAACAACCCGGGAGTATATTCACAGTTCAGTTTTAGGAACTTCACTCATCCGTGCTCTGAGTTTACGACATCGATGGCCCTGTTCCAATCTTGATTTCGCTTTTCGATGGGATTTCTGGTAAGCTTCTCAAACTAAGATGCATTATATAAGTTGATACTGATTTTATTAAGACAATCAGCTCAGTCTATAAGCACAAAAATGACAACTTAACAGGTCTACGAATTATTAAGCTGGAGTTATTTTTCAGTTCTTTGCCGGCATCACGGAGTCTCAGGGTGACCAGACGGCTTTAAATGTTCCGCCTCTGCTTGTTACTTTCGGACGACAACTGTTCCTGCACATTGGGGTTAACACAAATTTTACCTGCCTTATGGTGGTAACAGATTTGTTGGTAAGGTAACTCCAGTGCAGCCTTTTTCACTTGCTGGTGTTGCTACGGTAATTGCTACTGATGAGTCCGAGATTCAACAGTTCATTCCGGTCTTGCTATAGAACATGAGACGATAGACTTGCAAAGCTTTCACATGAGTTAGGAATAGTCACCGGGCCACTGAAGAGTGATGATAATTTTCGTAACATTGGTTTTAACCCTATTCCCGGTACGGTCGATTCCCGGCAGGGGGATTCGGCCCCGCCCCTGAGATCTCGAGAATTACACATCCGATTTCATCGCAACAAACGGCAATCGATTGACCTTTTTACATTTTTATAAAAATAAATTTTCAAAATTTTAAAAAGTATGGATACAGGGGGAGGGGCAAAAATGTCAAAATCAGGGGTATTTTTGGACTTCTTATTACTCCGTTGTTTATGGACCTATTTCGATGAAACTGGAATGAACCGAGAGATTATGGATAGGACTTTTACCATTGGTACATACATCTGAAATTTCGGAAAAATTAATAGGCGTTCACAGTGTTTCAAAAATTGGAAGATTAGTTTTTTAACAACCGAATGAACAAAAGAGGCACTTTTTTGGCTTCTGTTAGTCATGTTATGCTAAATAAGTACAAATCGTATTACGATGTTTGTATAATGTTAGCATAGGCGGTGCCAGGGACATGAAAAAGGGTGAACTGTTAAGGTCACACGTTCTTCAGATCAAATTGTGACCTTTGACCTTAAATGACCTCCACTGACCTTGGAGCCACTTGGAATGATATCGTGTGCATTCAATACTATCTGTAAACGTTTTCAATCATTTGAATTCACTCAGTAAGTCAGTAATGGTCAAGGTCACCAAAGGTCAAGGTCAGCGAGCTTGTTAGCTGATCCGGATTTGCTTTGCAACATGTCGGTTTGTATGAAAAATGCACCCGAAGATCGCAATAAACACATGTGTGCGCGCATTTATACGCTTACATAGACTACGATCAGTGAAGGTCAAGGTCATCAAGGGTCAAGGTCGACTAGCTTGTGACCTAGTCCAATTCGCTCCGCAACATGTCGATTTGTATGAAATATGCATTCAAGACCCTGATAAAAACACGTGTGCGCACATTGCTTCAATTATATATACCAGGATCATTGCAGGTCAAGGTCATCACAGGTCGAGGTTTTTGTGACCTGCTTCAGGTTTGCTTTGCAATATGTCGATTTTTGTGAAATGAGCATTCAAAGACCCTAATAAAAACACTCTGGCACATTTATACGCATATATACATACATGTATACATATATACATGCATATACACACACATACACACACACACACACATATATATATATATATATATATATATATATATATATATATATATACATGCATATAAAATTGTTACGTGTAATAGTAATGAGGCCTTGTCATTGGGTTCATTATAACGACTTTAGCTCAAGCAGCTAACATAAAACTTACTTTGGGCCAAAAACTTCGTCCAAGGTTAATGACGTCGCTTGACTTCTTCTGACCCTGCAGAGGTCAGTAAACGCCGGAAGTGGTCAAATGTACTGACCTTGGTTGCCTTCGCTGAAAATACGTAAAAATGCGTTTAGCGCCCTTATTTACACTCAAGTTACACCAGTATCCCATGTTGCTCGAAATCTGATCTGCAAAAAAAATTAAAAATGACGTCATAGGTGAATGACCTGGCATGAGCTCGACCCGAAATCCTCAGTTAAGATGACAAATCTATGGAAACTGTCGTATTCTACGTTTTATTCATCAAACACGCGCCCTTTCCTCGCTTCGTTCGAAAGCCCATACAGAATGGCTTGTACGGGCCGAGAAAGTGGCCGAAGTTGACCTTTTCGACCCGAATTGGCCTTGAAGAAATTTGCCTCTTATCATAAAAACTGAACACCATGTAAATCTTTATAGCCCTACTCTACCCATGAAATGACATGTTTCTAACCATTTCCGTTTCCGAGATCGGAGGGAGCACTTTGTGCCCCCCTCTAGTGCGCGTTTGCGCGGAACCTCCTTCCACTGCGCGTGCTAACGGTGGGATATTTATCTCGGATTTAAACAACAGCTTCGAACGCATTCAGCTTGCCTTTGTGAGCTTCTCGGCTGGTATACTGGTATTGTCCACTAATTCACCTCGGATTAGCTGAGGTCCATCAGTGGATATGGTGTGCTGCTTAGGTGTACCATCTTGCAGGTGCACTGTCGTCCGTCTCGACAGTGAAGTCGTGGTATGCCGATGCGTGACGAGTTTGGCCGGCCACGCAGTCGTTGATAGGACATTTGAATTTGAATACGACGTTAGTCGTTTTCAGTAGGAGCTGTCTCTTGGCATATTGTTTTCATTATCAGGCCCGATTTTCTGGGATTTTTGTAGTAAACTGTGAGTTTTGTGTTGTTGTGAGAATGTAATAGGATGCAGTTTCTTGCTTGCCCCGGACTTAATATGCTGTCATTTTTAACAAAACACGTCTAAAAGAAATCCTTCTCCCCACCTTCAGTGATATATGTATATATGTGCATATATATATATATATATATATATATATATATATATATATGTAGATAGTTAAGGTGGGAAGCAGACTTTCCTATAGACATGTTTCGTTAAAAATGACAGCATAACAAGTCCGGAGCAACCAAGAAACTGCATCCCTTTAAATCCTCACTACAAAACAAAACCCGTAATTTATTAACAAAAGTCCCCCAAATTTGGCATAATTATGTATATATGTATATATATATATATATATATATATATATATATATATATATATATATATATAATTCAAAACAGAAGGAGCTGCAAGCGTCCTTTGTGCGCTTTTAGCGAATGAGATTTCATATGTGACGGTCGCTCGGAAAATTTCAGATCGAGGCTTCGTAGCGTGCAGCGCCCGAACTCTCCAGGTGACCGCCACACAAGTCACGTCATCGGGTGCGCCAACTCAGTCGACTAATTGTGGTATAGGTTTTAAAGCTACTCGTGACTTGTGGCACGTCCCACGAGGCGCCAGCCGGATCTCTTTAAAATTCATTGAATCACGGATGCAAATGGAACGGCGGGTGTTATTGACTCAAGACTTGGTGACAACATGGGCCTCACTTGTGTGTGCGTGCTTTTGTGGTCGGCACCCACATGCGATCGACGAGGCGATACACAGGCACTTCTGTCGATTTGGACTCAGGGATTTCCGAGTACCGGAAACAGTGGCATGAGCGACTGAAATTTTGTGGGTAGATTGAACAGCACCAGTGCTATCGAACGGTTCCACATATGATGGGCAGGGTCCAACGAGTCACGTGAAGCGCGCGTACGGCCTATTTTATTCCCCCATGCAGGGGTGTCGATTCGTATTCTTTTGAGAAGACCCTGGCTCACCCAATGTTGATTAGAACCCGCACAATGTTGGTTTGCCCTCCCCCCAGTATTTTTTGCCAGTTTAAGAGGGAAACGAGTGATTAGAACGAAAGAGCGGCCGCAATAGATAAGACATAGGCAGAAAGAAAAAATAAAGTCTCAAGCGATGTACCTATTTTTGGACGTTATACACACACACATATATATATATATATATATATATATATATATATATTATATACATCGGAATAAATGCAGTTTTTCATTTGGTATCTAGTAACAAAAAAACTTATAAATTTCCGTTGGTCAAAATAAAGTGGGCTAAATCGGTTGAGAAACCCACTTTTTGCGAAGGTTAAGTTGTCGGGCCCTTGGCTCGCCTCCCCCCATCATTTAAAGAATCATTTAAAGAATCAATCATCATTGTGTGCTTTTGTGGTTGGCGCCCATGTGCGATCCACGTGGCGATCCGCAGACACGTGCTCCGTTGCGGACTTGGGACCTCCGAGTGCCAGAAATTATAACCGATGTGGCTGAAATTTGGTGGATAGATGGACCAACATTAGAGCTATTTAGAGCTATCCAACGGTATTCCGTACGATGAGCAGGGTACAAAGGGTCATGCGCAACGCGCGTACGGCCTTCTTTACACCCCTGTTTCTTATGGGCCAATTGCCGGGAGGCAAACGAAGCAGGTTTGTGCGATGATGGCTTGGAAAGGCGGACAGGCAGCTAGACGACCAATTTCGATGGACTGAGACGGAAACGGGAGTGAAGCTTGCTCGTGAAACGGGAGGTACCCAAGATTAACACCATTTGTTCATTGCCGAAAATTCTACTACCGGTGGGATGCTGAAAATTGGCGGGCAAGAGCGCGTGATACATGACAGTGGATGCATGTGGCTGTTTTGCATGTCAATAGCTTCACTCCAGTGTGTTTGAAACGCACGTGCCGAGGTGTACCCCTCTGACATTCATGCGTGGCGACATATGCAGCCTGTCGGTATATGGGACCAATTTAGCGTTTTACATGCATATGGTGCTGCCGATGGCAATGAAATCTACACGTAAATGACAGTTAAATGCTTCAAAATAATGTTTGTTGGCTCTGTTATTGGTCTCGGCTTTTGGGGGTCAAACATACTTCATGGTGTATGAATCCTCTTAGTAACATGTCACTCCTGCGTTCCACAATCGGACGTTCCGGGGCAAATCGACCAGGCACCTATCAAAATTATCACTCCATAGTCTCCAATTTTGATGAAATTTGGTCCGGTAGGTAATCTGTGGCTGAGATTTCATATCTTCAAATCTCATCTCAGCCGGGCAAGCGATTTTTGTGCCAGAGCAATCTGGGATTTTGAGATTTGATTATTTTTCGCCAGACCCTTGGTGAGATAATGTGTATTTTCCAGTAACCAATGGCCACATTTTCAAAAACTGGGTATCGTTGTGATAGGGACGACATGCTGCATGTTTTTGCTATTCGTCGTTTCCGAAATATCTTTTCCTTTTTATTTGACCTTGAAACCTATTTTGAAGGCGAACTTTAAGATGTGGTCAGAGATTCAAATTGCAACTTTTGAAGGGTAAAATGTCCTGCAAGGAATTCTTATTTTTTTTAAAACGAGAAAAGTTCCTCAATTTAGTTTTTAATATTACAAACTGCAGTTCAAATTCGCGATGGTTTCACCGAAAACGTCCTTATCAGGAATTTCCAGCCTGGACCGGCAAAAAGTAGTATAAACGACCGGCAGAAGAGATTCTGAACATCCCAGGTCGTTGTTTTTCTTGATGTATATTCCACGAAATCAGGAATCTCACTATATTGATTGCCATCTATCGCCCGCTGCAAAGATGCAGTTATATTTTTCTGCACGACAGATGGCCGCGCCGCATGTTCTTGGCCCTCACTACACACCACAGGGAAGTGCGTCGCGCTGGCGATAAAGCGTTAAAGCTCTTAAGCTCGTTTTAGGCTTTCTAAAAACAATTTACACGAGCGGTAATCTGTCGCGGACTCGACCGACGTGGACTCGACGGACGAACAGAATGACGCCACACAGGGTTCAATGACGTGACACCTCGACGGACTCGACTGAAAATGCAGTCAGCTAACTGCGTTCAGCTGATCATATCCTGCAGTTTCGTATGTTCACTTCTGCTTTAAAGCGTGAGAGTTGTAAACACTGTCGATTGGGCCGGTTGGGAAGATTTTGTGCTCCTTTTAACCCGCCCGGTACCAGTCGTCAGATCCACATTGTCAGTAATTGGTGTGGAGGAGGGGGGTCTAATCACCCTTCCCCCTTCTAACTCGCGAACCGTCGCCATAGAAAAAAAAACAGAATGTCGTAAAAGTAGAGCTTACATCATACAGAATATATTAGGTAAACTAAAAAATTTCGTTGTCATGCGTAAATGAAAGTCTGTGGTTCCGCAACGCGCTCTTCCGCCCATGCCAAGCAATAACAGGCGACGCTTGCCTCGTGTCTCACCCTGTCAGCCCAGTCGTACTAGCAGAGGACGAGACAAACAGCATACTGCCTTCTTTGTTTCACAAAGCATGGCTATAAACATAATTTGCAAGAAGACAGAACGGTGCTGTATTTGACACATATCCATTATAATGGGTGTGGCCTTGGAGCGCCCACCACCACCTCCTAATTGGTATATTTATATGCCAAAATATGCTACAACATTAAATTAAAATATTTTGCGTGCCTTTTCAACTTCCTAACGGAACTTTTTAGGCCAAAAAAGAGTCTTGAATCGGGATGACCTTCAATGAACTGAAGTGGCCTTGGCCCCCTGGAGTGCGACAACTAGTACGCATCAGGGCTATTTGAGGTGCAAGAGGCAATTCATGTCGTAAAACTAAAAAAATCGCTGTCCCAAAATTCTTGCAGTTAAGTCAGAAACGAGATGAAAAAATAACTTTGACATTGGTCGTAACTCCTGTGCATTGACTGAGGCCTTCCAGCTTTTTACTTATGCTCATGATTTTTGTAAAACTTTCTGTTCCCAAAAACATTTTTTTACAGAAGGAAAATACGTAAAATAAAATGGATAAATCTTTTCCACAACCTCAGGTTACTGACCTAACCTTTTAAGAAATTCAAAGATAAAAATTTAAATGGCATTGGCAATATCAGGTCATGTGCCAAAACAAATTTTGGTATCTTGGAATTACTTAATGTCACTGCAGACTAGTTTTGACATGGGTCGTCTTAACCAGACCTAGGTCATTGATCTGACCCGACTCCAAATTGACATGTGTCCAAAATCTGCGCGAAAGATATCAGAAAAGGTATTGAAAAATTGGCAGCGCAATGCGCTGCCGTTTTCTCGCTATTCTGAAAAACCTAAGGGGTGTGTCCAAACACATCAGCAACGTCAAAGACGCCGTTGTCGGCCGGCGGGAAGAAGATGGAAAATTGGCCACCCTAATGAGAGAGCTAAGATACGACCAAGAAGGCCACCTCGGGTATTTCTGCATGCCGTGGAAAATATTTGATACCATACTGAGCCAGACGTTGCCCACAGCCTAATTTGTGTTACCCACAGTATTTTCGAAACAAATGGCCGCCGGTCTCAAGTTACAGTGCCAAACACTATCATCGTATTAGTTTATGAAGAATATTTCAGTGATGGTATGTTGAGCATATCAACTACTCTCATCTCCGTCCTTCTTTGTCCATTTTGGCACCCAAGCTGACTGGACTCGTCGCACCGCCTGGCCACTGCCTAGTCTGCGACGGCATCTGCTGAAAACTTGGATTTTTCGTCAAGTTTGCGGTCGATTCCGTCTCTAAAAGCACAGAGTTCCTCTTGTACTTGTATTTCTATTCAATTTCATTTAATGGCAGCATGATGTGATAAACTGACACACGTACCATAAACCATATATATCTGTAATTTTTACGCCATTTTCTGCTGGTGACGGACGAGGAAATGCAGAAACGAGGATATTTTCATCCAAAATGATGTAAATTATACGTATATGTATAGTGTATGTAGTAAAAATGGAGGAACTTTCCTCGATTTAAAACAAATCAGAAACCCTTTGGAGAGCATTTTACCTATCACAGTTTCAATCGGAATCACTGGCCACGCCGGCAATATTTTACCTTGAAAATAGCTTTCAAGGTCAAATAAAAACCATTGTAAATTTTTTTCGAAAGTGCAGTTAAGAGAAAACTGCAGCATTTCTTCCTCATCACGACATCGAGTTTTTAAAATGTGATCATCGGTTTCTGAAATAATACACATTATCTCACCAGGGGTTTGGACTAAAATCATCGAATTATAAAATTTCAGATTGCTCTGGCGCAAAAACTGCTCGTCAGACGGAGCTGAGAAGCGGAAATCTGACATCCCAGCCACAGATTACCCCCTGTACGAAATTTAATTACAATATCAGATTATGGTGTGTTACCCCCTCGTCGATCTCACGTGCAATGCTCCAGTCCTTCCTGATTCCTGCCAGATCTAGAAACTACCACCATAATCAAACTGTGAAGTCCTGTTTGTATGAAGAAAGACCCACCCGATGACAACCGATTGATAACATGTCGAGGTGACAAGCGTTAGTCGATTTCGTGGAATAAATGCCATATGTTTGCTACGCAAATTTAGTTCGTCGTTCGCTTTGCTCAGGAGCCCTGGTGGCACGTATTCTAATTCAAGCGACCCATCAACGATCCGCATCCTCTCATTTCCAAGGTCGAGATAAGACCGATTAAGAAAACAACAGTGGCTTGGTTGACCCGAGATTTGGAATGGTGCATACGCAGCTGATAATGGCTGGGTTTTCCTATTCACTGAGTGACATGTTTACAGCTCATTTACGCCCTGTTAGTCAAGTCATCACAGGACCGTTTTGCAGGTTATGCATTGCGTATTGAACACCACGTGTTTTTAACATCACAGCCTTTGGATACCTGCACGCACTACGATGACTACATGGATGTGTACAACATAAAACATATGGTCAAGTGCAACAAGTTTTTTATCACAGCCATCCGCGCAGCTTTATGGCTAGCACAGCCGATCAGTACAATGCCGAATGTCACATCCTGTCAACGAATGGAACCATTCACAACCGGAGATGAAAGACTGCGCACATCAATCGAAGTGACCACGGTGGCTGACGGCCATCAGCGTAGATCGTTTCCAAAGCTGGTGGTCAGATTCCTTTCATGCATTGCTTGGTATGCAACATCAAAGGATTAACATTCTCCGAAACCAGTAGGCCCGCTGTAAGGTCGTAGAGCAGCCGCCCATCTGCCCTAAAGGTTCTTGCACCCATGACTGACGGCTGCCGACGGGGTCCTATTTTACGGATAGGTGGACGTGACCCGCCTACACAATGGTGACCCGCCGCGGGCGTACGGCGGCGGTACAGGCAGGACGGCACGGCTGTCTTAACGTGGTTCACCGCGGACGACACGATGGCGGCGCAGGCAGGACGGCACGACTGAGGTCACGTGGTCCGCTGTGCTGCCATGGTGCTGGCTAGGCGAGGCAGGGGAATTCCATGTTTATTTGCCCTCTTTGTCCCCCCCCCCCCGGTTTGCGCGTCTTCAACTCGCCTGTGTTGGACTTAGGGTTTTCTGAGTTCTTTTTTCAATTATGATTATGGAAATGGCTGGAAACACTCATGTGTTTCTTGTGAGCCAGCTGCCAAGGGACACAAACGGTGCAGTTTGGTGCGACCAGCGGCACGATGCCATCCAGGTGAACGTGCAGCTTTTTGGACTTGGAATCCTCCGTTTGTGGGCAGTTTGTGATACCTACCTTGACACCTACCTACCTTTGTGACACCTGCCTTACTTTATTTAGGTAAAGGTACTAAACGGGTGCACAAGTCTGTGTGCGATACAAAGCCTCGATTTCGACCCCAAACCAACTCTGTAACGCGTTGGTTTTCCTGTAGTTCAAAATTCGAAAGAGATAAAAGCGCGCTTTGACCCTTTTAGCGGATTGAGATTTCATCCATTGTGGTCGCTTGGAAAAGTTCAGATTGTGGTGTTTTTAATTGTGTGTTTTCGTGTGTTTGTCGAAGTTTTGGAGCCTCTAGCCCCCGAACGCACAAGCCGATCGCCACACAATTGGCACCATCGGGTGCGCCGATTCAGCGGACAGAATGTGGTATAGATTTCAAAGTGATTCGTGGCGTGTGGTACGTGCCACGTGGCGTGAGCCGGACCTCTGCAGAATTCAACTATCATGAGTACAGGCCAAACGGCGGGTGCTGTTGACTCAAGACTTATTGACAACACGGGTCCCACTTTCAGGTGCGTGCTTTTGTCGTTGGCACCCACATACAACCCATGTGAAGATCCACAGGCACGTGTTTCGATTTGGACTTGGAGACCTCTCAATGCTAGCAGCAGTGACCTAGGCAGCTGGACTGTGGTGGGTAGATAGGCCAGGACTATAGGATCCAACGGTATCCTACATGACGGGCAGGGTGCAACGGGTCACGTGCGGCACGCTTGCGACTCTTTTCAGTGGGCCAACGCGAGCAGTGCAGTTTATTGGAGCGATCCCATTCCAAATAGTCCGTTTGCGCTGTTAAAGCGTGCTGTGGTGGTCATATTGTCTAGCTTGGAAACAAGCAATCCGAGTTCGAGCCCCGCGGACCGCGCGCTCTTTTCATAGCTCACACTGCGCCGTTATCATGCAGATTTCTTTCACCGTGCAAATGCGCCGTTGCACGAATGGGAATATGACTTGCTCTTGTACCGCCTTTTTTTGAGAGTGTCTTTTACTGATCAGTGGTGGTAAGGCTGGTACTAAACGGGTACAGGGGTCTGTGTGCGATACAAAGAGTCGATTCTGACCCCAAACCAGCCGTGTAGCGCGTTGATTTGCCGCTAGTAAATATAAACGCGGTCGTCGTTGGGTCATCGCACGGCGTGCTATGTAAGGGAACATATATGGCACACGACGAGTCGCTCGCTATCGACAGTATGGAACCTAAACCATTTCCATACTGCCGCCATGTTGACGACGTCTTCGTCGATGTTCTCAACAAGCAGCAACTTTCCTACCTTACGTGTAGACTTGAAGAGAACTCATTTCTTCAATCTACCGTAGAGTTATCAATCAACAACAAAGTTCCGTTTCCAGATGTAGCTGTGGATATCTCAGGTGGCAACTACGTAACTTCAGTATACAATCAAACCCACAGACACAAGCGTACGCCTGAACGGTCTAGGTGAGAGTCAAGGTAGATATAAGGAAAACGTGATCCGTCCATATATAAACAGAACGCTCAAATATTAAACAACATGGCCACTCACACACCAGAAACTTGACAGAATCAGACACGTCCTCGTCAACAGTGAGTGCCCTCTCACTGGCATAGCCACCGTATCCGACGGTAGTTGCATAAACACTTCCTCTCACCAGCCGCAGATGATAGCAAATTAGGAGCTGAAGTGCAACTTTACTATTAGAGTAGAAAGTCCACTGACTATAAGGCTGGAGAAAAAGCTATCCGCGCAATAACAACAAGAAACTGTATACCATCAAATTCTGAGAGCGACATCAAACTCTCAGTTTCATACATAAGTCCTAGAGTATTGGGCCTCATTATAAACGACCTATCGAGAGACGACTCTCAAATGAAAACGACACAAGGGAAACGAGTTTAAATGCCGTTTCGGCGACTGCGTGCACCAACCAAGCTCGCCATACATCGGCCATACCACAACTTCAATATGAAGACCGTTGACGATGTTCCTACTGGAAAGCGTGCCAAAGCGGCGCATGAGTTCCACACATGCGCCACATCCACACACTCAGCTGACGCGTTGATAAGTAGTGCACAGTGTACTGGTCAAGTACTAACTGAGGGAAGTTGAAAGCATTGTAGGCTGTTTACATCTGGGATAAAGATCCCACCATCAGCCGGCAGACGGGCATGCGGGACACAGTGTGGCAGTGTGACGGCCAACTCCTGGCACCTGGAATGCAAGAGAGGAGAAACGGAGTACGTGAAAAGTATGGGGTAATGAAATTGCTGGTGTTCGTCATTATCAGAGGTGTCGACAATTATGTACTAAGCTTGATTTTAGATATCTTCATGAAATCGAATGACTTTTTTAGTTGAAAATGCAGCAATTTAATTCTGACCCGACACAACCTCGAATGTTTTGTATATTGTTGCCGTGTGTAATTGTGCCTATGTTGTATGATGATGTTGGCAGGATCGACGAAACGTTGCAGAGTAATATAGGCACTCTTCACAACAGCTTTTCCGAGAACAGAAATCATCAAAGAGGCACGTCAGTGGCAGATGTGCTGTCATTTTTAACGGTATATACATACATACACACACACACGCACACACACACACACACACACATATATATATATATATATATATATATATATATATATATATGTACAATAGCAATAAATATCTAACAACCGATATAGGTAGATTCATCATTTGCATGTTTGAGGAATGTTTGCGAATTTTAAATAAGTCTTTCATCATTGTGCTATATGAAGATCCTTAAATTCTTTAAGTTCGATGACGACAAATACGAAGGCAGCTAGACTATTTTGTTAGTTGAACGGTCTCCCATTCATATTTTTATACTGCACGTACTACTGGCTCAGTTCAGCTTTTGGTGGAGGCCTCAATCCATAGGTAAGCTCACATTACAGTTAGGCAACGATACCTGAACTTAATCCTGCCTTTTCTCTCCGATTGTCTCAGCTTATCCTCGCCGCCTTTCCCATTACTGGAGAGCCATTAAAATAATCGTTCCGGTTCCAGACTGGCCGCGTTCGCACATGGCGCGCCTCCCGTTTTAGACGGCCCAGATCGCCACTTGGCTGCGGAATTAAGATCCTGTAACAGGCCCGCATAGGCCGTTCCAAGGTCAGGATAGTGCGACGCAGCGCCACTCTGCTCCACTCGGCCGACAAATCCTCCAGGACGGCCGTCTGTTTGGTTGCAGCTCTGGTGATGTGTGCGGCACGTGATCGGATGAGCGAGCGATGAGTCATTTCACAGCAACTGACTTGAAACGGATGCGTAAACGGTGCAGAATAATTCCATTTAGCTTGCTCTTCTCACGGTAAATCGGACTTCAGTGATCCGTGTGATGCCCAATGGACAGGAATCGACTCGGTACTTGGGAGCCACAGGAACCTGATATGGGGGAAAATTGTTATTTATATTTTGATATTGCTGTTCATGTTTTTGTATTCAGTGACATAACTTTATATGCCTTTGGTATGGAGCTTTGAATACCAAGGCAAATTTTTGGTATGGAATTCCATATCAATATTTTGACCCATTCGTGTGCTTTCTTACTTCAAATACGTTTCTAGTGTAACATTTTATGGTCAGGACTCATTTTTCCACAGCAAAATTCGACCAGATACAGATACCTCAGCTCTAGGGCCCCATATTTGGAGGTTTCATACGAAAGTGAAATCATAGAAAAGCATATCTGATGTAATCTCCCGCCCAGCGCAGCACCAATGTGACGACTTAACACCCTCATGTCTCAGATTTCGCTGCAAATTGGTGCCAGGGGTAATCTGGTGCGTCGAACACTCCTGGCGTAATATCAGCTCTGACCAATGGGTCATGAGACATGCCTCACAGTGTTTTCATTAGTGGACGTAACATCGATTTGTTCGGAGCGCTGGAGCACCAAGGAAAATGCGCAAAATATTATCAGTTTGTATATTCTCAAGATCATGAAGATTTTTAAGGAAACAAGTCAGAAACAAAATCGCCCAGGGCAACTGTAAAAAAGCCACGTGACCTGTCAAAGGTCACCGTGCCACCTTTGCATAATTTCCGTCCTTAAATCTTTGTTTCGCAGACAATACGCATGGTACGTTGTCAATCCATAACAAAACATAATATCCGCGTATACGAGTGTCCAAAAGACATTCCCATAGCTCAGAACATCGCCGTTTTCACTCGTCCTGGCATTCGGATGGCACCGAAGGGCAGTGCTAGGACAGATCACCAAGACGAGTTTTCCGCTCTCTCAGACTTCGCTTTACATTGGTGCATATGGTTGTTCTGTTCTATAGCATGATTTCGATTCTTGGGTTTATATATTCGTGGGTTCTAAAGGTCACGACATACAAGTCATGGTAAAAGTCAGGTCAGGGCCGAAGACCAGCTACGAATGCCACTGTATGTCCATGACCAAAAAGGTTATAAGGACAAAACTATATGTCATCAGGAAGAAAAGGAACCAGGGAATGTTTTCCCGTGTATAAGTTGACCTTCTTTAATCAGATCTGTACATTGATCAAAAGCTATTTTTCAACGGTAAGGTCTGTTTTCAAGGCCATATCCCTGCTTCGGTTCTTTTTAAAATCACACAAATATAGGTTACACTCTTGGCAACGTACTGGCAAAGTTTCAGTTTGTGATGGGAACGCCTTGGAGAAAACGGGGGTCATGTGTCATGACCTGATTTGACCCGAATGCTTACTAATCTCGATTTATTTCAAGATATAAGCAATGAGGTTATTGCTTTAAAGCATCTGACATGTGGAGTACATGCATGACATCATTATTTCCCTTTCAGTTTGTTTTTACATGTTCTACTCTTTGCTAGTTTATGGCAACTTCGGTGATGCATCGGGGGGAGCAAGGAATGCCCCCGGCGATAAGCCCCTAATTAAGCTAGAGCCGTGAAATGCAAACGAGTGTGTTGCTCGCCATAAGAGAAAGCCAATGGTGCCATTTTTGAGGTAGTTGTTTAATCGCTGATCTCCCAGGTCAGGTCAATGTCCCGAAATTGGTGAAAATCATGAGGCGTTTAGTTCAGAAAGCCACAAAAGAAAACGTTTTACCGTTGGAGAAATAGAAAATAAGCATAAGGCTCATTGGAGCCTTGCAAAGCTAATGGTATTCTTCATGATTACTTCTGGTCAATCACACTAGTCTGGTCAGGCCAAATCCTGTGAGCTCTTGGACCGACATCGAATCTTAAGCTCTCTAGCAGCCATTAACTGGGCGTTAATGAGTGGAAATTGTGTAAAATGGGTGCCAAATTTAAAATCAGCGCCTCAAGATACCTTCGGCGACCCATGGTCAAAAATGTCATCCTAGATCATCCGAGGTAATTAACATTGGGTGGCCTCAAAAGCGACACAAACTTAGAGCAACCCGAAACTTAGAGTGGTCTGTTTACACGTAGTTAGACCGCAATTTGCCTCCTGAATGCCATTTGCTTTCGTAATGTTGTGATTTCCCGACATTTCGTACAAAATTAGCCATGCGTCACTGATCCATGACGTCATTTCTGAACATATGCAAGGCCAGTTTTCTCACAAATGTTGGGAAGTCACAAACTTGTGAAAACAAATAACACTCAAGAGGCAAACTGCGGTCTAATTACGTGTGAACAGACCACTTCTATGTTTCCTATGAAATATATTCGCCTAATCCTATTCCTATAACACCTATGAGTTCCATTAAGTACGTGGCCCTTTTGAGGACACCCGAGGCCAATGACCTCGGATGATCTAGGATGACTTTTTCGGCGTTCGCTTGACTAGGGTATTTTGAGACGCTGATTTTGAATTTGGCATCCATTTTAAGTTATTCCGAATCATTTACGTTCATTTAATGACTGCAAGATGGCTTTCAATTCTATGCCGTTCCAGGCAGTCACAGGATTTGGCCTGACTTGACCCGTGTCATTAACCGAAAGTAACCATGAAGGATACCATAAGATTTGCTAGGCCTCAATGAGTCTTATGCTTTTTTCCGGTTTCTCTAACTGTAGAACCTGATCTGGGAGACCACCGACTGACCTACAGCCTTCAAAAAGGATACCATTGGCTTTCTCTTATCGCGGGCAACACGCTTGTCTTTCGCGGCTCTAGCTTGATTAGG
This sequence comes from Capitulum mitella, assembly GCA_030062745.1. Classification (NCBI taxonomy): domain Eukaryota; kingdom Metazoa; phylum Arthropoda; class Thecostraca; order Pollicipedomorpha; family Pollicipedidae; genus Capitulum; species Capitulum mitella. Next base: position 7,126,815 of record CP099842.1, read on the forward strand.
GGCTAATCGCCAGGGGGTTCCTACCCTCCTCATGGACCATCGAAGTTGTCGAAATGGCATGCACTATCAAAAGTTGAAACATATAAAAACAAACTGAAAGGTGGGAATTGATGTCACGCATGTATTCCACATGACAGATGCTGTCAAATGATATCCATATTGCCTATATCTTGGAATGAATCGAGGTTAGTAAATATCCAGATCAAATCAGGTCATGACACATGACCCCCCTTTCCCCCAAGGAGTTCCTATTACAAAATGACGTCCCGTCATTATGTTACCAACGATGTAACCTATATTTCTGGGAATTTAAAGTAGATGGGAACAGGGAAAATGACCTTGAAAATGCACTTTGCCTTTAAAAAGACGCTTTCGCTCAATCTGCAAATTTGACATGAGAAGGTTAGCTCTTGCGGGAAAACATTTCTTGGTTCTTTTTCTTGCTTATGATACATAATTTTGCCCTTATAGCTTTTTTGATCATGGACACTTAATGACATTCGTAGCTGTTCTTCGGCCCTGACCTCACATTTTCAATGACCTGTATATCGTGACCTTTAGAACCAACGAATATATAAACCCAAGAATCGAAACCAAGGCATAGAACGACCATATGCACCAATTTTGAGCGAAACTTGAGAGAGTGTGCTGAACTTTTCTGTATGATCTGCTTTAAATTGCTCTTCGGTGCTGTCCGAATGCCAAAATGAGTGAAAACGGCGATCTTCTGAGCCATCGCAATGTCATTTGGACGCTTGTACCCTTGGATATTATTCTTGTTGTAGAAAGACCGTACCAGGCATATTATCTGCGGAATGAAAAATTAAAGACGAAAATTATGCAAAGATGCCACGATGACCTTTGATCTGGGTCACGAGGTGACTTTTTTAGAATGACCTGGGTTAATTTTCTTTTGTGTTTTCTTTTTGAAACTCTCTGATCTTCAGAATATGTAACTTGATATTACTTTATGTATTTTTCTTGGTGCTACGACGCTCCAAACATGTCAATGTTACGCTCAGTTCTGAAAACGCCTGGGACTGTTTTCCGATTGACAACACGGGTGCAGCCAGGGGGGCCGGTGGGCCCGGGACCCCGCCCCCCTTAGTACTGCAGTTTTTGAGGAAACCATTGCTCATCGTCTTCCCAGCAGGCGGTTTTCGTATGATTTCAGTTCACACTGAGCTCCGTCCCCTCTTAAGGAAATCCTGGCTGCGCCTCTGAATGAAAACGCCGTAGTCCAGAGAGAGCTGATATTGTGTGAGTCAGATTCCACGTACCAGATAACCATTGGTACTAATTTTGAGCAAACTCTGAGACGCGATGGTGTAAGTCGTTGCGTAGCGTGAGAGACGCTACCAGCTCTCTCTCTCTCTCTCTCTCTCTCTCTCTTGTTCTTCTTCTTCTCTTTCTTTGAGACTGGTAGGAACGTCTTTATCTGGCCTGGCTAGCGACTTCACTGGCGCAGGTCATAAACAATGACAGTGACGTCATAAACAATGTCCCGCAGCAGCTCGGTTAGCTGTTGAAACCTGTCTCAATCGGAGAAAAATATACACTGCCAGCCGGCGCAACAGAGCGAAGATCGGCGCCCGTGGCGGAACACCCCGCTCATTAGGCGGAGGTCAAACGTAGACCACCCTTTTAGTTCGGTGAACATGGAGTTTCTTGTTCTGGTCTGTCTGGGTGTTTCGACCCGTATGTCCATTTGGCGCGAAATTAACCCTAGCCCGTATAGGGTCTTCTGCATAACTCGAGCGTATAAGAGTGGGGGGGGGGGATTGGCGCGACCCCCTGGCCATTTCCACACCGTGCGTCCCAGAGCGTCGTGGAAAAACCAGCGTGTTACGCGTGACGAGATCTCGCGACTAGCGTCTCTTTCTAAGGTCTCAGGCCAACGGATGACCTTCCAGTTCAGGTTAAAGGTCAAAAATTGTCAGAAAGTGGTACTTTTTCGAGTTAAAGCGCAAATGAACGCCAACGAATAAATGTCAATGAAACGAAACAAACATCATAATGTTCGTCAATCCATTATTAGTCTATCTGTACACCACATGGTTATATTTTGCCCATGGAGTTCGATCCAGGTCATGCTAGGTCAATCCCTGCCAAGCAGCATCGTCGGCTTAAATGTGTTTTCGGGACTGCAGAAATATTTCTGAAGCTGAAATCGAATGTAGTATTTCAATTAACAAGCACTGTTGTTCAATAACACATAAAGTTCACCTTAGGTTATGCAAGGTTATCTGAAGCCAATGACCCAGAATGACCTCGGATTAGCTTAAGATCGTAACGTAGATGCCTTAAAAGTGTTTTTCGAATTGATATCCAACACAAAATCTAATTTACGTCATGCCGTGGTGTTGTAGACTCATCACTTCGCGGCCGAAGCCGCTCCGCCCGTCGGAGGAAAAGTCAGGGGTTCGCTGCCTTGTACCCTCTTTAAGTGAAATTAAAAGATAGACTGTGTCAGATTTAAATCATTCAATGTTTTACACCTCATGCAGTCCTAATATATAGGCTGTTTTAATATGCCTATTTCCTATCGCATTCCCAAAGATAAGAAGCAGCGTGTTTCCCGCCGTAGCTCATGTCCTAAGTTGACAACTTCAGTAATCCCGGCAGTGAGCATAAGCCCATTAAATCTATATATAGCCTTATAAAACATACAATTTGGGGTCGACCGATATATATATATATATTTTTTTTTTATTATGTTTGCGTATTCCAACCGCCTTACAGTGAGACAAAACTGAGACCGCTGTAAACCGGCTGCGTCGGCGCGGGAAAACGACTGGCATGGTCCCTATTGTAACGTCATAGCTCGTTCCCACGGCATAGCAGAAGAAAAATCTTTCCACCATAAGATGCGTGATGGATGCCCCAGAAGGTACACGAAGTTTCAGATGGATCAAACAAACCGTTCGGAAGCTGTCCTCGTGAAACCTCAGGAGGGGTTGCGTCAAGCCCCCTATACGGGCGAGGGTTAAGGTGTAGCCAGGTATTGTTATTCGTTATACACTGAGGTGTAACTTTGTATGGCTTTGGTACGGAGTTTTCCGTATCAAAGGAAATTATTGCTACGGAATTTCATACCAATATTTTGATACATTCACGTGTTTTCTAATTTTATAAAATGGAACCAACTAAATCCGTTATCAATGCCACGTTTTATGGTCCGATGACCTTATTTTTCTATACCAAGCTTTGTTCCAATTCCACACCCATGGTTATATGTGCGTAACCACGGCTACTGCAGCAATGATTCACACTTAGAAAACTATCAACCCGGATCAGCCTCCAGAAGTATTGTTTTGCGACAGAGCCACGAGACGTGTGCCTGAACATTTCATCGATGAAACACTCCAATTCGGCAGTCCTTTTTGCCCGAACGATAATATTGAACTGCGGTATCAAGAATCGTCTCAGCTAATCAGGACCAGACTCGTGCTTGATTCCACTTCGGGGGAAACCGACTCCGAACCCAGCTCAAAGCATACTGGATCGATGTTGATTGTGACTCTATGCGATTTTTTCAAAACGGAATCGATTATGATTCAAAATGAAACGAAGCGTTCCCGGAATCGATTCCACTAAGGTCCATTTGGTTGGATTAAGCCATCGGAATCGATTCGAAATCCGAAGACAATCACATCTCAAAGTCGTTGGAATCGATTCTGAGTCTGACATTTATCAGCGAAATCGATTCCGATTCTGAGTGTGGCCGGAACGGAATCAATTCCATAGTCGGTTCTGTTCCCGATGGAACCGGGCACACTCTGATCAGAACTCGTAGTTACAAAGCAAACTTGAAACTAACGGATAAATATCGCGAGGCGAAACAAATGCCTAATGTTACGTCTACAACTAGTGAACAAAAATCATAACGGCAGAATATTCGCCCGGTGACGAATGCTCGAAATGCGTTCGGGGCCCTGACGACCACCGGTATGACCGGAGCTGCGTTGAGGAACGGTCCGGAACTGCACAGACGTCGCAAGACCCGCTTTCCATTTCCAGTTTCGAGTTGATCATGGTCTGTCTATGCGCCCGTCGGAACTGGAAATGTCGACGTTCTTTCTTTACGTCTCCGTATGAAACAGGCCCGCAACTACCATGACAGCACTCGGCGCAAATGCATCCCCAGAAATCAATGAGCCCCTCGAGTACATGTGTGCCCCGACAACTTTAAATACGATTAACGCCTGTTAGTTTATTTTCGAAACAGTGTTTCACCTCTCTGCCCCCCCCCCTCCCTCCTGCCATATTTTGAGTAGTTACATGCCAAGTGTCCATTACCATTTAAGCTTGTGCCTTGTTCGTCTGAATTAAATCGATTCTCTTTCGGATTTCCAGAGCGGAGAATCAATTCCGATTCAGATCCCGTGCATTTTTTTAAAAAGTGAATCGATTCAGTTCGGTTTCACAATTGGTACGGTTTTTTGCGGGGGGAGGTAATTCCAGGTTGCATGCTAGGCAGTACACTTCCAGTAATTTAGATTGAACGTCAACTGACGAAATGAGCCGCTGAAAGCAGGTAACGGCTAAGATTTTTAAACGTTTTATGCAATACGCTTTCAAATGCAGTGGCCGGACGTGACAAAATCACTTATATACAAGACAAGAGACACATTTAATGGCCATAGATCACGTGTGGATCTGACCCGGTTTAACAAAACACCGTAAATGTATCTCGGCGCAGCATTATCACCCTATTCTGTGCCTGGGGTTCCCTATTCCGATGCAGGTCATCTCCCTCCGGTTTTTTGTTCGCCATTTCCGGAGGATTTGGGAGCTGCTTCACAAAACTTGATGACTTCTTCCAAAATATGTTTTTTGCAACCTTACCCAGAGGCGGATCCAGGACGCCTTTCAGGGAGGCATGACTGAGGAATATGGCGCTTTCTGGAGATCGCGCAATTTGACGTGGTCATGTAGTATTTACATGTCTTTTATAATGTTGCGGACAGTTCCAATGGTCAAAATGTTGCAATCTGCACACTTTCAAGTATTTTTAAGAAAAATGTTGGTTAATGACGGATCCAAGAGCATGTAAAAGTGGTATTTGTATTTTCTTGATCCTATAAATATATGACTTATTGTACGCATACAACAAAGCAACTGTATGATATAGACATATCTTTTTTAATTTGTGCATATAATTCGCCTATACATGTTGCCAGGAGAGTTTTCGGGCATCGGCTTTCGAGTGCAAATTAGTGTGCCTAGCAAGCATCTGGATACGTGTAATTGGTTTTGTCAGTTGCACATATATTACGGTCAAATGTCATACATTTCAATGAAAATAAAGATGAGAGGCGGCTACAGGGCAATGCAACAAGTAGTGTTTTATTTCTTCTGATTCCTGAAAAATTATGACTCAGTTTACCACATAGAAAATACACTCTCTTCTTCTGGTTACTGAATCAGCCCAGGGGTATTTGCAATATTCATTTAAAATGGCATGCGACACGTATGGAGATATTTTCCGAACGCAGGTAAGCTCGCCAGATTCAAGATATGTATAAGAGTAAATTAACATTTCCCAGAAACGTATACCCCTTTTTATGTGCCCTGGATCAGGCGCGGCTCCGATGGAGAGCGATTGGGGGGATCGCCCTCCCCAGGCCTGAGAGCGGGCCTACGAGAGGACCCCGAAAGGGTCCCTTTCAAACTAAAAAGGAGCCCCGAAGGGGCCCCATATGAGCTTCACGGGGTCACTGTGAAAACCTGACGGGTTCTTGGTGCAGTCAGGTGGCTCTGGAAGGGTAAGATGAGAATAGAGGAACCCCTGGAACTACTTAAAGGGCCCCTGAGAGCAGAACAGGACCCCAACAGGACAGATTGCCTCTGAGGCCGCAAGAAGGGTCAAAGAGCCCCTGAGACGGCCAAGATGAGGGCTGAGTTCCTGAGACGGCATAGCGGCCCCTGGAATGACATAGGAGCCCCGAATAGGTTTAACGGGCCTGTGTGAAAAGTTGAAGGTTCCTGATGCAGTCAGAGGGCTTCCGGGAGAGTTAATAAGATCCTGAGACGGCAAGAACGGCCTCTAAGGTGGATAGAGGGGCCCCTGAAACTCTCCAAGGGTTCCTGGGACCGCAAGAGAGGCCCCCGCACGGCAAAGGATCCATGAGACCGTTTTAAATGCCAGAGAGGTTCCCGAAGCCGCAGGAACTTAGAGGGTTACTTAGGGTTGCCTAGCAAGGCTTACTTAGACCGTGGCCAGCCAGATGGGCCCTCTGAACGGCGACTCATCAGAAACCTTCTCAGCTTTGAGAGGGGCCCCAAAGGGGCTACACTGGTCCTTTTGAAAACCTCAGGGGTTCTTGATGCAGTCAGGGGGCCCGGGAAGGTCAGATGTGTCCTGAGGCGGCAAGATAGTTCCCCGCACGGCAGAGGACCCCTGAGAACGCCAAAAACGTCGGAGGGGCCTAAGCCCCTAAGCCCCAATAACCAATCAAGAGGGCCTCTAAGACGACGTATGGGCCCTGGACCACCGGAAGGTCCCCGAGTGTGTCAGATAGGTTCCTAGCACGGAAACAGCCTCCCTGAGACTGCCACTGAGGTTCCTGAAGCGTCATCAAAAAAGGCCCCTGGTACGGCTAGTGGGGCTCTATGACTGCTAGATATACCTCATGTGACAGAGGAAGATCCATCATACAGCCATTGAGACTACCGGAGACGTTCAGAAGGTCCATGACACCGCCCAAGAGCCCTGAAATCGCCAAGAAGTTTCCTGTAACTGCCAGATGGCCCCTGATACGGCAAAAATGTTCCCCAAGGACGTTAAAGGGAGCATCTAGGACAACAGGGGGCCCACTGAGACTGCTAGAGAGGGGCCCTTGAGATTGCTAACTAGCAGTCTCTAGTAATAGGTGTCCCTGAGACGACCAGAGGGGCCCTGAAACTACTAAACCTTGATGCATCCAGACGGATCCCGAAACGGCCAAAAAACGTAGAGCATCACCAGAGGCGCCTCTGTCATGGCAGAGAGAAACTTGAAGAAGGACCTTGTTACTGTCTGAGGGGCCCTTAAACGGCGAAAATTCCCCAGGGGCGATAGGAGGAAGCCCGAGATGGCTTCAGTGTCTCTGAAACTGCCGGATGGATCCATGAAACTTCCCGAGGTGCGCTGAAACTGCCAAAAGGAGCGCCTGAGACGTCCCGAGGGACACGTGAAACTGTGAAAGGAACCTGAGATCACTAGGAGGCCCTGACGCGGCAGACAGACCGAAGCACCAGAAGTGCTCTTGTAAGTGCAAGAAGGAACATTACCTAAGGTAGCAAAAATGTCTCCAGAAACTAGGAGAGGGCAGAGAGACTCCTGTACCACATACAGACACGATGTTTCAAAGAGAGGAAGAGAAGTTGCCGCCCAAAGTCCAGCCGTTATTGTCATGTTTTGGCCGCTTTGTCGGGGAATAAAACGCAAAATTTTCTCAAATAAGGTGATGCGCTTGAATTTTTCCAGTTACACTACATTATGAAAATGCAATATTATATCAGGTGCTTCCCCTGGACCCGAGCAGATCAACGCTGTTTTCACAGCTGGGAAGCAAAAAATGGGAGGACGGCCGGGGAGGGGTCCCGCGCTGACCATTCGCGTCCCACCCTTGCAAAATCCTGCCCTGCCCTGGATACGCCTATGCATTCTGAAAACTCTTTCCAATATATGTGATAGACCTACCAAATGTCGGTAAAATGGCATGTATTAGAACAAAATCAGTCATGAAATGTGGTCAGGAAGTTCGCATAAGTAAACCCATATTTACACGCCCGTTTTGACCCCCTACCTCCTTTTCAAAATGTTCGACATTTCTTGTTTAGAAATGTAGATCTCATTACAAGTTACCGAACGCCGTTTTCCGCCAGGAAATCGGACCAATAGCCCGGAACGAAATCGTTCGGAGCGGGCATGAACACGGAATATGGTTAAGCAATGTAGGATTTGTACCTCATTAGTGCAAAACAAAAATAAACAGCACGAACGCAAAACAAGCATCAGTTTACCCAATATAACGAACGACCACAATACATAGATGTGTTAACTTTAGTAGGCAAGGAAGGTAGACAGCAACGTGACCAGGGGCGTAACTCTGTACGTCTTTGATGTGCAGCTCTCCATACCAAAGGAAATCATTTGTATGGAATTCCTCGCCAATATCTTGACTCGTTCCTGTTTTTTATCACTTCACAGAATACGGTAAGCACTTGAGTAATGTCACATTTTAGGGCTCCATTAATTTTTAATTTTTAATTCCATTAATTAATTAATTTCTCTTTGCCAAAATTCGTCCCAATTCTGCACCGATGAATGTTGTGCACAAGCGGCAACTACGTACCGGTCGACCCGTCGCTACCACTGCTCCGAGACAGCGGTTGCGACATTGTCCCGTTATAATCACAGTTCACGCTCACCGACCAGCAGTCACCGCCCGTCGGTGCAAGGCAGACTTGTGCTCGATTCCGGCAGAATCAGAGCCGAATCCGGATTCGCTCCCATTTGGCCCAGAATTGGATTCGGAATCGATTCAGTTGGGATGTGTGTTGAGTCGGATTCAGGATTGCTTCGGTTCGTCTATGGCAGCACTGGCATTGGAAGCGAATCAAACGGCAAAGTTCCCGATTCCGTTTTTTTTTTATCACATTGTAACCTACCACTGCTTTTGTGTCAAAAACATACGTATAACCATAAACAGTCATGCATATATATGCTCTAAAGACTGAGAACAGTTTTGGACAGCTTGATGTCAATGGCCTGTTTATTCAAGGTGACGTGCTGGGCGTTGTTTGTCAGGTAGATAGGCAGGCAACTGGGAATGAGGTCGTGCTCCAAAATATACAACAATTAACATCAGATCAAAGGATCTACAACTCAAGGCAAGACACAGAAGAAAAGGATACACAGATATCACTGGTACATCGGTCAACAGTAAGATTTTAACCGAGCTCTTATGAGGGGGAATAATCGTAGTAGTGGTTGCATGGCATTTCAAATGCAAAACTGATAAGTACTACTTACGATTTCAGCCGGAAAAACCTGACACATTATTTCCCCCGAAACAGATTGCGTCGTCACTGGTATGCTAACCGCCAGACGCTCGCGTAGGGATTTTTGACGTTTCTGCATTAAACAGTTTGTTTACGTGAGATCTCGACGCTGATTGGTCATCGGTCGGACTCAAGGTCCAATCAAGAGGAATAAAAAAGGCTGGGGAAATAACTAATGCGATATAAATTATCTTTAAAATAAAAAAGTTAGTCGTTGTATAATAATAATAATAATAATAATAATAATAATAATAATAATAATAATAATAATAATAATAATAATAATAATAAAATAGTAGTAATAATAGTAGCAAACAAGAATAACAATAAAAAAGTAAAAATATTACAAAGATGGAAAAGTGAAGCTGCATTTTTAAAAATACAAAATAAAAATAAAAAGCAACGAAATAAAATATCTGAAAAGAAATCACAGAACAAAACTGGAAAATATTAGGAAGTGAAATAAAACGATAAATAAAAATTTATCCTAACCTAACATGGTAACCTAACCTAACCTAACCTAACCTAACCTAACCTAGCCTAACCTAACCTGACCTAACCTAGCCCAGCACAACCCAACCTAGCAACCCAATGTAATCTAATGAGTATTAAATGTCAATGTAATAATACTGATATCAGATATCCCAACAATTATCTAATACAATAATATAACGGCGTAATAATTCAGCAGTTCCTCCAAGTTCAGTTTGTGGCAACAGAATAGAATTTTCATATATATGACGTCATTAATCGCTTGGAGATGCATGCAGGGTCTATACATCATTGATGTCAATAACCTTAACCTTGGCGGCACTACATTTTCCGCCGCGGAATAATGTTGTTCTCCGCCAGTCGACCGCAGCATGGTATGACAGAGTGGTACGTTATAGTTGCAATTTTGTTGTTATTTTTTAGAAAATAAAGTAGTGGAAAGTATGGTTAGAAACAGGATGAAACATCTTTTACATTGGTGGCAATTATACAAAAGATTGTTTGCGATTTCGTCGGGCAGAAACTTACCTTTAGCCGGTATTTGCCTGGTGACGAATGTCGATTGCTATTGACTTGAGGCATGTAGCAAGAGCGCCAGAACTGTATGTCATCTGGGGTAATATTTTGTGTAAATAATACGGGAGCGAGGAAGAGCCAAGGACCCGATTACGTAACCTTCACCCGAATGAGTTTGCCGACGGATTTAGCACTTTTATTTTGATCGGCATTAACCTTTATTTTTAATTTTTGGTTATCATTTTCCATCTACAAAACTTTCTTCCCCTCCTCAAAACTAACAGAAAATATCGGGGGAGGGGATCTGCCTAAGTCACCTGGGGGAAAATCCACAATGGGAGGCCATGGTCGCTGCCAAAGAGTATAAATTGACCCCTAGTAGCAGTAGGTTTACCTACCTGATTGTTGATTTTTTACATTTTTGTGTATATCTATGTGATGTATGTATGCATATATATATATATATATATATATATATATATATATATATATATATATATATATACTACTGCTGCTAGGGTTCAATTTATATATATATATATATATATATATGTATATATAAAATTTGTTATTGATTACATTGATCTTTATAATTTCATGGTCATGTGGCATCTATAGTATTCGGTGAAATAAGATTCGGATTCAGAATCAGACAGTTTTAGCCGCATTTGGAATTTCATTCGGAATTGATTCCATTGGCAATTGGTTGCTTGGAAATGGGTTCGGATTCGGAGTCATTTAGTCGTTCTGGAGTCGGGATCCAGTCCGGCCAAGCGGAATCAAACACAAGTCTGGGGCCAGTTGCTGTCGAATGGTTTGAAGACACTGGCCGAGTCTGGAGAAGTCACTCTCTCAGGCTCTGCTCATGCTGAAGTTCGCTGGAGGCGCGCAGCTCGATCGCATACGCAGTACCGATCGTTCCAAACGCCTCGCAGCTGCCGGGCACTGGGCCCGCGAGACCTCGAACGAGCTATCGCCGGGGGGGTGGGGGGTGGCAGTCCGCCCGTCCCAACCCTCTCGCGTGTTGACGCCAACTCGACCGATTCAGTTTTGACTCAGTTCAGACCCATATGGTCTGATATATATATATGCATATATATGTGCATATATACACATATATATATACACTAATAAAGACAAATTTGATTTGAATACTGAAATGCAAATAACACAAAACGTAAAAAATGTAAACAATGTGGCCTGTTTAATTTTAGTAATTTAAGTCAAGTCATTAAGTCATAGTAACTTACTTTCTATATGATAACTTAAGAAATTAATATATACATATGCTATAATATGTAGCATACTTTAAGTCATTAAGTCATAATAATTTAAGTCATTTTTCTTTGCGAACTGTTTAGCTAATCGATTCACGGCTAAATCTTCGGACAGATATGTAATTCGATTCTGTTTCGGATTCACAACCATTATCTAGGCATAGAAACTGGGGAGAAAATGAATACGAGCATACCAAGCAGAAGCTAAAGCCATGCACCGAAGGTGAGAATGGCTGCCCAAGGAGACAGCCGGCGGGAGGCCAGACCACCAGGCAGCCATCCAGGTGCGCCACCTCCACCCACCACATATTTCACGATAAAAGCGTCGTGTCCCTGAGTCGATTCAGTGTCGGTTCGATTATGTTCCGAATCAGACACAAGCCTGTTTTTAAGACTTATTTCAAACGCTTAACATCAAACATGTGATTAACACAACGTAGACAATACGCTCAACAGTAAAAAAAAAAAAACAACAGACCGACCGACAATATCAATCAAACGCAGGCAAGCTGCTCCTTATTCGACTAACGTCCGCGAACGCCTTCCATTTTGATTCAAATCAAGAAGTATTGCACTTGTCTAGCGCAACGCTTTTTCACATTTCATATCGATTTCAACTTTTGTAAGAAGATTTGAAACAATGAGAACCGAATTTTTACATGTAATCATTTTAGCAACAGCGACGATATGATTTACCACCAGGGGCTGGGCGACGCCAAGGAATGCGTCCTGTCTATTCAGCGCCCATCCGGGCTGACATGACTCTCTACGATTGACCATTGCCGCTATGTTTCGCCAAAAAACCTGCACGATGGGGCAGCTTCAAAACATATGCATAATTGTCTCTCTGGCGTCACAGCATGTTGGGCAGATATTGGTGTCCTTTACACCAATGCGGCACAATGCGCAATGCGGTCTTGGTTATCACTGTTCTCGATACTATTGAGAAGTGCTTGATAAGACGTAGATGAGGTGGTGCGATGGGTGCAAGTATATACGTTAGTCCGTTCAACGTTTCCACCCAGTTCCCTTTCCCATCCTGGTTCCCGCAGAATTTCAGCTCGCGCATACTCCGCATTCTTAAGCACAACGAAAGTTTTTTCCTCCGACCTTTCTGACGAAGTATGCAGGTCACCTGTCGAACTATTAGTAGACCAGGAAACTTGCTTTTGTCCCCTCTTCTCCATTCGAGGGGCAGGGTCGAAATCAAACCATAATAACCAAGATACGTTCCACCCACACCATATAACACTCTAACTTGATCCCATCTGAAAATGATCCCGTCTAAATCCTCTACAACGCTAAAATACCTCAGCCCCCTCTTGGCCCATCTATCGACACAGTGACTGTGAAAAATTCTTATGTTTGAGCATGACAGTGGACAAACGTCCATCTCAGCAACATCGACTACAAAAGCCTTATTGAATGTAGCCACATTTTCAATGACTTTGCGCCGAAATCTGCTTGTTTTCCGAGCAGTATTGCAGAGAGTGTAGTGGTTTTTTGTCCCACATATTATTCGCCCTTAGAGATGTCATGTTTAGGAATGTTGGTGCAGCTATGAACGCATCGCACCTCAGGGCCTATTTTAAGGAAAAATGACTGCGGGGGCAATTCTGCGAACGAGACGCATTGGCTGAGACCACCCCCCCCCCCCGGGCATTTGTGTTAATGAATTCTGTCCACTTCATATATATATATGTATATATTCTTAAGGAAAGGATATATATATATGTATAAATGTTTTCCTAAGGAAGGCATATATATATATATATATATATATATATATATATATATATATAAGGGCGAATTACGATGAACAATTCCACAGCGCTCTGTCATTAACTGATATGTCTCTGGACGAAATCATGTGTGCAAAATATGGCCTTGGTCCAGCACTCTTAAGCACTTTCACACGAAGACTGTATGTCGTTTGTGCTGGATTTTATTTTATTTCAATGAAATTCGCGCCGGCTTTTGTGCATTCCGAGCCCATTAAATTCAAAGAACACCATTTCATTTATCGCCAGTAAGAACTCATTCTCCATGGACTTGTGATCCCTGGGAGATTCGTTCAGGGAGAGATGTGTCTGAAATGCCCCCAAACGTGTTTTGTGCTTCAGTTTTTTAAACCAAGCGCACGATATGCATAAAATGCACATCATAGTACCCCTTTTGACACACTGGATCGAAAGACACTTCGCATTCTGTCTCAGGTCATAGGTCACTGACCCTGTCGGCAGCAGTGTGGCTTAGGTGGGAATGATACTTCAGTCCTCTTAGTGGTCTCGGGGTTCTGGCGACGATGCTGTTCGACGACTTGCAGCAGGTACTGCTTTTGCCCTTCATCCTTCGTCAGTACCTTGTTGTATACTTGGATAAGAGCCGCAGCTCGTTCGGCGAAGTCGCTAACTACTGCGATCCCGCACAGGACTTCCTTAGCGTTCGTGAAGCCAGGTGCTGTCTCCCAATCAGCGGGATCGGCGGCAAAGAAGTCCATGTTGATGCCGTAGGCTTTCAGGTTGCCCACCGACTTTGCGGTAATGAAGTCGACGATGATCTTCCTGGGACGAGAACCTTCTTTTCTGCGAGATCCATCTGCGCTCGCTGGGAGGACTCTCCGATCCCTGTTCCTGGAGTGCCGCGATCATCCTCGTCTTCATCTCACACGGCACGCCTTCGTCGAAGAACGACACACCAGCCAGTTCTTCGCTGGGGCACCATAATAGGTGATTGTTATGATAAATCATATGTCGACTATAATGTCATAATAGATAATAGGTGATCGGCAAACTCCTTGGAGATCCCCTTCGAAATTTCAGCATTCACATCAGGCTTTGCAGAACGGTCAGGTCGTGCACGGAAGCGCTGACCGCCGATGAAGAGTAGAACCATGCACTGACGTACAAAACAACCATGAAAGAGACGAAGCGTTTGAGTGCTCCCAAATCACTGAGAGTCACGGAGAACTGATGGCAAAGCAAGAAGATCTTGATCCCGCAGATTATGCGCCCCATCCATCTGGCGCGATGGAACCATCTATCTGGCACGTTGGAGAGCACCTGGCTGGGGAACTTGATTCCCCGTGGAGGCTGTTGACCAAAGGGGATAATCGAGACCTCAAAGAACGACGATAATCATCGCTAGGCTGGATTTCGGCGAGCTTCTCACGGCAGAAGGCGACGAAACGATCATTGGAACAGAAAAACGTCTCGGCCACTGCTGGCTCCAGGTCTTCATACACCATAGGTTCAAACTTGTTCCAATCAATGAGCCTCCATCTCTTCTCGAAGCTCTTGAACAAGGAGATCGCGGTCCCGAGGACGGACCGAAGCGCGTGGAGAAAGCCGCCTCTGCCACCAGTTCGACGATATGATGACGACAAGCAAAGTGAAAAGGCCGTCACTCAAGCCTCTGCTGAAGAAGCGTCTTTGCTCCCACAACTTGTCCAGTATTGCTGGAGGTGGTTGGGCGCCGAATGACCCTGCAGTCGGTGCGCCCCTAAGCCCCAATAACCAACCAACCAACCAGCTGGAGGTGGTGTCGAAGCTCATGCCGACGACGTTGTCCGGAACCTCTCAGTCTTCCAGACAAAGCGCGACAACGTTGGCTGGCGTTGCTCCGGCTCTACTTGCAACTTCCAAACACCGAAGAGCTTGGCGGCACTTCTTGGACCGGTTACAATGACAGAGTCGATCCACCTTTTCCTTTCCATCGTCAGTAACAGTTTGCCGTCCCAGTGGACCACCAGGTTGGGTGGCGCGGAGAAAGAATGCTAGATTTCGTCCGCAATGGCTTTCCTCTGCGATCTACGTGCGCGCCTGCCCGAGCTTCTGTGATCGCCAGTTCAGAGGAGTCGTGGCCGAGAACCGAAGCCGTCGCCGATAGGAAGTGAATTGCAGAGCGATCATTGAGCTTGGTCCGATCGAGGGCTGCTGCCTGACCAGGAGTGGCGATGTTCTTGGCTCTCCTGCAGGACCGCTTCGAAGGCATGGCCATGGGCTGCGGGTCATCCTGATCTGTCAGTTGTGTGTTGTCGGTAGGCGAGTATTCCAGCTGGGCAGTTGCCTCATGCTCGGTCTGCTGTTTAATCTAACGGCGGGCCCTTTAAAGCTTCGGCCTACTGTTGTCGTTGAAGAGCTCGCTCCTCCTTCTCAGAAGGGAACTTATCGAATACCATCATGACGCCTCGGCGACCTGGCTCCCCTTGGGCCTAGAGAATGTGTTTATCCTCTTGGTTTTGATGATCTTAATGGTGCCGACAAGGGCAAGGTCAAAAAGATTGTTAACCCTATTCCCGGCAGGGAGGGGGGCGGAATCCGCCCCCCCTCGGGTTTTTTGCTTGCCGATTCCAGGCTTTTTAACGCAGCTTCACGAAACTTGGTGACTTTTCCTAGCTATTCCTTCTACGCGCCGTGACAAAATTTCGAAATTCTATTTCGCTCAGGGGCGGAGCCAGGCAACGTTTTTGGGAGGCACCTCATGCCATTTTTGGCCATGTTGAGGGTAAAAGGAAAATGCCTGCCAAAAACAGAGTTTTTAAGATAGAACTTAAAACTTTATATGAATGTATAGCTAAATAGTTGGGCAATGTGCATATGTAATTTTGTTTATCTGAGGTCAATTTACAAGGTCAGGTTAAGGTCAAAAGTTAAAATTTGTTTTTTCGCAATAATTTCTGCGCCGTTTTCTCAAATGCCAAACCCGGAACAAATATGACGTAGAAGGGTGCCCTCTACTTGTGTACCAAGTTTCAGCTCGATATCAGGTCGGGTCACGGAGCTATGATCTAAAATGTCAGTGCGCGTACCCTATATCGCAAAAGCCAAAAAATGAATTTTTTGGAATAGAGTGAATTCAATCGATTAAAAACGTTTACAGATAATCTTGAATGCACACGACATCATTCCAGGTGACCCCAAGGTCACTGGAGGTCATTTAAGGTCAAAGGTCACAAGTTGATCTGAAGAACGTGTGACCATGACAGTTCCCCCTTTTTTATGTCCCTGGCACCGCCTATGCTAACATTATACAAACATTGTAATGCGGTTTGTACTTCTTTAGCATAACATGACTAGCAGAAGCTAAAAAAGTGTTTTGGCCTCTTTTGTTCATTCAGTTATTAGAAAACTAATCCCCCTATTTTTAAAACCCTGTGAACGCCCATGAATTTTTTTCAAAATTTCAAATTTGCATACCCATGGTAAAAGCCCTATCCATAATCTCTCGATTCATGCCAGTTTCATCGAAATCGGTCTATAAACAACGGAGTTATAAGAAGTCAAAAGTATCCCCCATTTTGACCTTTTTGCTCCCCTGTATC
Organism: Capitulum mitella; assembly: GCA_030062745.1. Classification (NCBI taxonomy): domain Eukaryota; kingdom Metazoa; phylum Arthropoda; class Thecostraca; order Pollicipedomorpha; family Pollicipedidae; genus Capitulum; species Capitulum mitella. The sequence goes on from CP099842.1 coordinate 7,143,474, forward strand.
CACAAATTTCGAAATTTTGAAAATTTCTTTTTATAAAAATGTAGCTCACGTCACGGCAAATCGATTGCCGTTTGTTGCGATGAAATCGGATAAGTAGTTCTCGAGATCTCAGGGGGGGGGGCCGAATCCGCCCCCCCTGCCGGGAATCGGCCATACCGTCTAGCCCTCCGGGAATAGGGTTAAGGTTGTCCCTAAATCCATTCTTCTTGTCAATTTCCGGGGTGAACCTCCAGAATTTGCCTTTGGTACTGGTCAAGCTTCCTGTTGAGCTTCTTTATCACGTTCCGCGCCAGTGCAGTGAGAATACCGGCTTTGTTTCACACCTTCATCATTTCGCGGACGATCTGTGTTTTGACCTACCTCTGGGTAAGCCTATCCACACGGTGGGACTGAAAATATTGCTGCTGCACTTCTCCCCGCGAAGGCAGTTCTGAGCACCGGTCAACCAAAATTCGTTTTTTTTCTCGTGGTGCAGCCATAGTGGCACAGACTTCCGTTATAAAAGGTACTTTCTGCATTGACGCAGGTGGTCCTTAAACATCCTGACGTCTAAGAACGCGCGGGAAATTGCCAGACCGGCACCGTGGGTTACCGTGGCATGGCAAGGCGTGGTACTTCAAATATATAAGTCACAGTCTGCAAACGATGGCCAGAATATTGGCGAGATGTTGCGGCAGGTTTGATTCTTCCCTAAATGAGACAGTAGGTTGCCTGTCCGGGATAGTTTCTGTTGATCTAATCTATCCCAAAATACATTTTCTCACCGAATTTTGGTCATATGTTTTTCAACACTGCGCAGAAGTGTAAAAGCTGTCCAAACACAGGCAGAACAAACTTCTCCATTTCCAGGTTATCGGCCCCAAAATAAAAAAGTCACCTCAGATTGAAACATTCGCCTTAGGCCCGCCTCAGTGAGATATCATCAACATTTGTCATTATCTGCAGTCTGGGCCATGCCATGTTCGTTAAGCAGATGAAGCATGCTCATGGGATGCTCAAACCCATGCACTAGGAGCAGCAAGATTGACGGTTTTAATAATGACTGATTAAGTTTCCGTTTTCCTCGCGTAAAACTCGGGTTTAACCGCCTAGTTCAATGAAGTTCTACCAATCAGGTACTGGGATTTTAGTAGGGTTTTCAGATCAGGATGATTGGTGATAACTACAGCACTGCTGGACTGTTACCGCATTCATATAAACCTTATCTCACCATAGCGAAACCGCCCTGCGCACCAGCTCGCCCTTCAGTTTTCTTACGCTTGAACACATCAAAGATGGTTATCATCATTTTTAACGTGCTTACGATGCAATGAAACGCCTTGGCCGCTCACCAGACAATCGCGGCATCGGGTGCCGATGTACTAATTACGAAACACGTTCGCCAGCGGTCACTAGGTGTGCCTGCATTACGTATTATAAAGTGATGCTTCTAAGTGTGCTCTCACATTACTCAGTGATTCAACACATCCTTCGTTGATAAGATGCTGCTTTGCGAGCGCAGCGCTTTATGGAATACCTTCCTGGGTACGCTAGTACACCTGGCTGTTTTTTCTTTGCATGGGCAAAGGATCTTGACTGGGGGGGGGCAAAGTGTCCGACTGGGGGGGCATTTGCCCCCCCAGTTGGCATGTTAAAATAGGCCCTGTCGCACCTCCTTCCTGACCCAACTTATCTTCAGACTTGTAATAAACTCATCTAGATCCTTCATGTTTTGACTTCCCTTGCGCAACTCTGACATAAAGTGTTTCTTCTAAACGCAGATCTGTTACCGTCAGAATCTGTCTCAAGTTTCGAGCCCTCCCTCTCCAACTACGCATTAGTGCGTGATATCAGTTTGTCACTGGATTCCTTTTTCCGTAATTTGATGCCCCCCCTTCGCGACATCTGTCAATTTTTCAGATGTAACCGGTCAGTTCTTATTTTTTTATGTTGACCTTGTTTCTCGGCACGGACCAGGTGGCAATTTCATTTCGTTGACTGTCAAACTCTGCGCCGCCAGGTGGCCCCGGCTGGCACTCGACTCCTGGCCGCCGCCATGTTTTGTTTTCCGTTGATGAGTCGGTTTATGCAGGATCGATAGGTGACTGGCGACCTCTCGAAGCACCGCCCGGGAGGGGGACCCCGTGCGGCGTTGTCCATCCCTGCACAGAAGCGGCTTTTACGCTGTGGTAGATTCATGCATATGTGTAGCAGCGCACCGGCCAGGCACATCGGCAGTCCTACCATCTTGGCGGCGGCCCTACCACCTTTGGATAGTTTTAGCATTGACTCTGCGGTGTTGCGTAAAAGATATTGTCCAACAATGGTTCTGGCCCTATCAGCTTTGAAACGCTCCTTCAACTATGGACCCATGAAATTGTATGCTTAGAACGTATGCTCGATTTTAGCTTTAGATTTGAGCCCTTAGCCGAATTATGTCTCTGCAGAGCCGTTCAGGGGATTATAGTCGCGCGGAATAAATTAACAGCGTAAGTAATTTCGACCAATTCCCACAACTCCTGTCCTTTTCCTACGCCGTGAAATAAAGTATTTCCACAGGCGTTCGCAGAATGTAAAATATCGCACGCACTAAACATCGCACACGACATACCGCACGTCGTTTAACTCCGAGCATTCGATTTCGCCCGCTGATTTCGCCGACCGACAGTTCGCGAGTCCGACCGTCAAACCGTTCCGGTGCCGTCCGGGGTTTTCCGTCCGGCGGAAATCCAGGCGACATTTATATGCATGACGTTCTCGCCCTGCCTGGCGAGGAGCCGCCGGCTGCTGCGGCCCGCGGCGAAATTGCCGCCGCCGCCGGCAACCTGCTGACCCGCGCCTCGCTCGTCGACGCAGGATCTCACGCCGGTGATCGCTGACGGCGCGCACCTGTGGCCGCGGGGCTCACACAGCAGGCAGTTGACACACGGCCGGCCCACATCCAGAGCGGCCGGCCGGGGCTCGCGCCAGCGTACACGACTCTGTGTGACGAGAGCGCGATATGAGCCGGCCGTGTCCACACGGTGACCAGCGAGGCGGCACGCTCTCTGCCCCGGCCCGGCGCGACCCGCCCCGCCGCCAGCCGCCCACCGCGCGGCCGGCGGCCAGACCGACCTGTGCGGCCAACTGCAGCCGAGACGGGCCGGCGGATTCGCCGGCTGAGGCTTTTTGCGAGAGCACTCGGAGGGCTATCGACCGGCGCTCTTCAGCGGCCAAAATTAGCAGGTTAACACGTCAGACGAAGGTCGACGTGGATGACACGGTCTGCGCGGCTCCTTGTTGACGCAGGGCTGACTGCTCCTCGTCGGTGCCTTGTGTTTATCATGTACCACTGCAGTGCGAAACTTTGGAATCGTTGACAGGCAAGCTTTCGTTGCAATATTTTGGGAGACGGAATGATCCAGGCAGACTGCTGACGGACGACGCATTTAATATATTAATTTTATTTGCCTCGGAAAAGTTTCTTTTTTTGGAATGTTCTTTTTATTTAAATGTTGTTCTTTAATGAAAATGTAAATAAACAGCAAATAAAGTCTGAAAAAGTCCGTAACACCTGAAACTACACAGGGTCTTTAAAGTAGGTATTTCTGGAAAAAAATCCGAAACGGCTTGTTGTAGAGTATTACTTTCAACATAGGTTAAATGGTCATGCTGGAAATAGATACTATATACTTTAAGGTAGTCATTTTTAGAATAAAATCCGAAACGGCCTTTCGTGGACCATCACTTTTTACGTAGGTTAACATATCAGGTTAGGAAATGTCACAGATAAGGCACCACTCAAAGCTGTAAGTTTGCGAGAGTGATCTCAACAGTGACCCACATCCCTCGGATCAGAGGCAGAGACGGGCTTCCGGCTGATTTCGCTCTAAATGTGCGCCGCTGACAGGTGAAGCGCTGGCGGAAACGCTCCTAGTTTCGGCCGCCACGGCCGGTCGACTAACACGAAATCCTATATTGGCCGTGTTCCAGACAGACGTGGGAAGATGGATCACCGGCCGATCGCACCGCTTGAGGGCAGACACAGTCTGACGCCTCCCCCGCCGTCTGGAGCGGGCAACAGTCTGACGTCTTCCCTGCCGTCTGCAGCCGGGGACAGTCTGACGCCTACCCCGCTGTCTGGATCCGAGGACAGTCTGACGCCTCCTCCGCAACCTGGAGCGGGAAACAGTCTGACACGTCCCCTGCCGTCTGCAGTCGGGGACAGTCTGACACCTCCTCTGGCATCTGGAGCCGGGGACAGTCTGACGTCTTCCCTGCCGTCTGCAGCCGGGGACAGTCTAACGCCTGCCCCGCTGTCTGGATCCGAAGACAGTCTGACCCCTTCCCCGCAACCTGGAGCGGGAAACAGTCTGACACGTCCCCTGCCGTCTGCAGTCGGGGACAGTCTGATACCTCCTCTGGCATCTGCGGCCGGGGACAGCCTGACGTTTCCCCTGCCGGCTGGAGCCGGGGACAGTCTGACACCTCCTCTGCCGTCTGGAGCCGAGGACAGTCTGACACCTCCTCTGCCGTCTGGAGCCGGGGACAGTCTGACACCTCCTCTGCCGTCTGGAGCCGGAGACAGTCTGACGCCTCCCCTGCCGTCTGCAGCCGGGGACAGTCTGACACCTCCTCTGCCGTCTGCAGCCAGGGACAGTCTGATACCTCCTCTGCCGTCTGGAGTAGGAGACAGTCTGACGCCCCCTCTGGCGTCTGAAGCCGGAGACAGTCTGACGCCTCTCCTGCCGTCTGGAACCGGAGAGAGTCTGATGTCTCCTCTGGTGTCTGAAACTGGAAACAGTCTGGTGCCTCATCTGCCGTCTGGAGCCGGGGACAGTCTGACGCCTCCCCTGCCGTCTGGAGCCGGGGACAGTCTGACGCCTCCCCTGCCGTCTGGAGCCGGAGACAGTCTGACTCCTCCCCTGCCGTCTGGAGCCGGAGACAGTCTGACTCCTCCCCTGCCGTCCGGAGCCGGGGACAGGCTAACACCTGTTCTGCCGTCTGGAGCTGGGGATAGTCTGACGCCTCCCCTGCCGTCTGGAGCCGGAGACAGTCTGACTCCTCCCCTGCCGTCCGGAGCCGGAGACAGTCTGACGCCTCCCCTGCCGTCCGGAGCCGGGGTCAGGCTAACACCTGTTCTGCCGTCTGGAGCTGGGGATAGTCTGACGCCTCCCCTGCCGTCTGGAGCCGGGGACGGTCCGCAGTCCCTGCTGGCCTCTGCGGCCGGCCGGCTGTCGCCTGGCCGTGTGGAATTTCAGACGGGACCGGCCAGGGTCCAGGTGACCCCTGCTGAGGGGAGTCCAGTCGCCCCCAGACGGAGCGCTGAACGGCACAGGTGAGTCGAGCCCATGGCCCGCCGCTTGGAGCGCCTCTCAGGTATCGAACCGTCAGGGTCGGCGTGGAAGCATTGGGGTTACCAGTTTCGTACCTTGAGCTTGCTGTGACGACCTCACATCGCTTTTGCATACTCAGGAAATCGTTGGCTTTGCCCTTAAACCTCGAGGAATAACGTGGCATCTGTTCTTCTGTGACGAAGATTGAACAATTTAAGGGGCATATCTGGTTACATGTCTATATTCATATTCTCTGGCAAGGATGTGTGTGACGTGACAATGACAAATTCGTCACGCTTTTTACGTTCCAGTTCAGTTTTTGTGCGTGATTTTGTTTGTGAAGTGTTCAGCTGACCCTTGTTTGGCCATAATTAAGTGGCTGTTATTGCAGGCCGCCTCTCTGTGGGACGAATGAGCCTCTCGCAGCAATACAATATCACCAGGGAAAGGAAATACGTCAAAACCACATTCCAAGGCCGAGTCTACAACTTTCTGGAACGTCCCTCCGGCTGGAAATGCTTCGCCTACCATTTCTCTGTGTGAGTACACCACCTGTATGCCTGTTTAGAATGCTCGTGACACCCATTCCGTTACGTACCACGCAAGTGGTTTTGCCTGTCTCAAGACAGCTTCCTGGATCTACACATGCTATTTAGTCAGAGATGTGGGTTTTTGTTCTTTTGGAGGGACAATGGCCCATCCACTATGCCTCTTGCCCCTCCAAAGCTGACCTGTTCTCCCGCTAATTCGTCTGCCGGTTTTAATAAGGCAAATAGGCAATAATAACGAAATGAAATATGCAAGGTATAAGAGGTGGGCAGGAAGTGTAGATTAAGGCGTCCAGAACATTTATAAAAGAAACGGTGACTTGCATTGTGTTGAAATGGGCACACTGTTTAGGGGCAGCGTTTTCTATGGGCCTGGTAATGCCAGGGTCCCACCAGTATTAATCTGAGCCCTACCAATGTTTCTGTGGGCATTACCAATGCTTTTGTAAGGAGACAAATCTTGTATCGCTAAGTATGTAAAATGGGCAGTTGGGTTACAAAATAAAAGCAAGAATCATGCATTTCATACAACACAGAGACAGCACAAATTTGTACATGTCTTGCATATCTATATCTGCATTTGTTTATCTATCTTTCTATACGATATAAATGTGTGCATATTTATATATACGTGTATATGTGTTCATTTCTTTATATACCGGACTATACTTTTAAAACTATACCTTAACTATACCTATGCAATTTTTTAGTTGATAAATGGTAATAAAATAAATTAAAAAGTCCCGTTGGTCAAAATAAAGTGGCCTAAATCCGTTGAGAGACCCACGTTTGGGGTAAGATTGGCTCTTCGAGCCCTCGCTTTGCCCTCCCTCCTCCCAATCATTTACACAAAATCACACACCTGCGTTTACTTCGCTTTTGCCTACAAGGGAGGCGGTTGCCCACGAGCGGTAGATGTCGCTTACCTCTAGTTGAGAGCACTGCCACCAGATGGATTATCACCTAACGTTCGATGTTCGGCCATCGGTCAGACGAGCAACTTTCTGTGAATGCCGTTCTTTTCCCTGTGCTCTTTTCTTTTTTACGAGTTTCGCCGGGAACAAATGAAAATTGCCGGACCTTGAGGCCTGTAGGCGCCGCGCGCCAGCATTTGTTGCTCCACAACGTAGGAATAATGGAAATAAGGACTAATACCGTGTTGCTTGAAAGTGACACTGGAAGAACTGGAAGAAACCGAAATATTGCGTGACGACAAGTGTCCAAGGCAAGTCGGTCCACACAGAGGAATATTCACTGGTGTAACTTATCGTCTCCCCTTCTCGGTCGCGTCGATATCACTTTATTATTTTCTAACGCAAACTCGCCGGCCAGACTGACTAGCCAGGGGTGTCAATTTGCATTCTTTCTGGGGTGGGGAGAGGCATAGCCCACCCAATGTCGCTCCATAGCTAATTCCCCTCCCTTTTATGTTTTTTTCCTGGCTTAACAAGGGAAATAGGCAATAATTAGGAAAATAGTGACCGCAGTGGATACCAGATGGGTAATGGGTAAAAAATAAGGTGAAAACGACCCAATGATAGTATATATATATATATATATATATATATATATATATATATATATATATATATTTACTTATATCTTGCATAGTACGAGAATAAGGAGCCCTCTTGGCCTGTAGGACCCGTTCCTACCGAGCTGTTGACTCATTAAGGCCACATCAGCCTTGGTCTGGAATGGTGTACATGAGATGTGCCCACTGCGAGTCGAACCTAGACTAGAAATGGTTTAGTTTTTGGAGGCGACAGCTCTGCGCGGAAGAGTGTTCCGGTCGTTCGTCCTCCTCGCTTTGAATGCGTCCCTTCTAATCTGCGCCATCGCTTGAGGCTGGGCTGAGGGGTGTCCCCGCGTGGAAGCCGTTGTAGCTGGCAAAAGTAATTATTCTGGGTTAAGGTCAGCTTCCGAGTGCAGGATCTGGTAAACAACGATCATTTCAGCCCTGCGCCTGTGATAGTAGGGGTGGCGTACCGAGGGTGATGAACTTCTCAGACACGTTATTGTTTTTTATAGCAAATATCGATGGATTAATGCAGTTCAGCATGACGGGCCATTCATTTCTTGTGTGAATATCACCGCCGGTCGGTAGTCAGATCTGACGTCCAGACGAACCACAACAGACAGAAATTTGGCAGAAACGTCCCGACCGGAGGTCCCGGACCACTATAGCTCCTGCGGCCCGCTGACCTACCGGGTCCCGCTGACCTGCCGGGCCCCGCTGATCTGCCCGGTCTCGCCGCTGGGGCCGGGTCCCGCTGACCTGTCGGGTCCCGCTGGTCCCGACCCGGGCCGGACGGTGGCCGCCCGCTTCGACCGGCGCCGCCCGGCCGTCGGTGACGCCAGAGACGCTATGAGCAGAGACCATTCGGACGGCGGCGGCGGCGGCAGGGGGACCAGGGTCGACAGGAGCGGCGGCGGCAGCGGCTGCGGCGGTGATAGGACCGATGTCAACGCCGGTGGTGTGAGCGCTGCAGGCAGAAGAGGCGACGGTGGCGGCGGCGGCTGTCCGTGGCTCCATGCGGCCCTGTGAGCCGGACGGTGGTGTGCGGACCAGGCCGCGACGCCTGCCGCTGGCCGCCGGCCAGGTCCTGACGCCGGAGGGCATGCTCTACGCGGAGGCTGCCGCCCGGGACCGGCAGGACGTGATCGCGAGACTTGAACGCAGCTCCGGCGGGCTGAGCCCCTATCTCTGCCCCGCGCACGTGTCAGTGGAACAGCAGTTCAAGACCGAGTACGTGTTCTCGAGCCGGTGCCAGGCCAGGAGCCTCCAGGAGACGGTGTACCTGTTCCTGGAGCACCCTGCCGGCTGGCTGGGCGCCGGGTACCATTTCGGCGCGTGAGTACGGTGACGGCCTCCGCACACCGATGAACCACCACCGATATGAAGCAGTGGTGTATGATTTATTTTAAGGCGGAGAAATGTTGCCCCAGCTTACCCTGTCAAGCTTGTATGAGTGAAGTGTATGGGAAAAAACTGCGTCCAAGGATTTCAAAATGGAGTTGACCCGATGTTTTGTTATCTGATGAGAAGATATTGAAATATGCTTCTGTGTTGCGTGGCAGTATTCCACATCTTTAACACTAGGTTTTCTCGACGCTGGAACGGAATCAATACACGGATTGTAATGGCTGAAAAACATGCCGTTTTTTTTTTACTTATTTAGACTCTTTTATTCGCCATCAAATATGAATTAAAAGAGCATTACTGTGCGACTTAAATATTTTTGCACAGTATTTCAATGTCTCGGAACATGAAATTGAGACACTAAGCATTGAGTAGGAGCACATTCCCGATAAACGCGTACCTGTCACGATATCGCATATGTAATGCGGAAATGAAATGAGAAACACCGAAGCACGCGCTGACACATGTCGGCGCGTGATGTTGAGTTCCTCTTACGACAAAGCTCCAGCCGTCGTTTACAGGAGCTGGTCCATCTCTCCTAGATTTGTCTGTGAGCGGGAGCGTGGATACTCGGCCGGGAATCCCTCCAAACGAGTCGGTCGTGGTGGTGAGGGGGGAGCAATCGGTCCACTTTCCAGAATCGGTCCCCTCGCCGGGGGGGGGGGTGGCCCGCCGCCTTTCACGGCGACTTCTGCGTCATATGTCGCTCTAACCAAGCCGCGGGCAGCTCCGTCCGCCTCTACCGCCACCGGCCCGATACTAGAGGAGAAAGAGAGAGAGGGAGAGAAAGATAGAGAGAGAGGGAGAGAGAGAGAGAGATAGAGAGAGAGAGAGAGAGAGAGAGAGAGAGACAGTGCCAGGCAAGAGGCCGGGCGTGCAGGTTGCAGCTGCCAAGTCGGCGCAGAGGACTGGCGTTGCGTTTCTGGTCGTGTTCCGACGTCCGTCTTGTTCAGGTTTTTCAGGCCAGAGCGCAGCGTTTGATCGCCTGTTTCGAGCGACTCGGTGGCCGCGCTGACGATCTGGACATGATCTAGTTATCATCCCAGGTTTTGCCCCCTCTATTTCATTAGTTGCAGGACGATCGACTGGTTATGACGGATCCAAATGAGAGAGAGAGAGAGAGAGCAGTCAGGCCTTTCTTTCAATGTATGGAACATGTTGTTTCGGACGGGCGTCCGACTACGCTGCCGCTTTTTTGATTCGCAGGTTCATGGCCGTTCTCGTCTGTCTCATCTTCAGCGTGCTCTCCACCATCGACCAGTACCACGGATTCGCCCACAAAACCCTGTTCTGGATGGTAAGCCTGATTTCACGGTTTTACGCAAATCCTTAGGTAGTCTGTTATGAAATAACAACAACTCTCAACGATATCGCCAAAGAAGAGAGAGTGCTATGCACAATGCAAGTTTTCTTTGTTGTCGTCTCGTTCTCTTTTTCCCAGCAGACTGCAAATCTCATCTTCGTGTGATTGCTGTCGTTAACTAGGCACGTCTCATGTCATATCATTAATCGCTGTTCGGCGCAGACCATTGTTTCACGATTTTTCTGATGTTAATCTTACGACCTGGTAACATATTATACAGAAGAATTTCGCCACATTTCAATCCCGGCGACTCGTCGAGTGCCGTCGCTGGAGTTGGTTACTGGCCGTGGTGAGCCCCGCAGACCGCAGGAGCTGGTGCTGGTGATGACTGGTGGCGTTGTGCCTCCGCAGGAGCTGGTGCTGATGACGTTCGTTGGTGTTGATGCGGTTGGTGAGTGGTGGCGCTGTGCCTCCGCAGGAGCTGGTGCTGGTGACGTTCTTCGGTGTGGAGTACGTGGTGCGGATGTGGTCGGCCGGCTGCAGGAGCAAATACCTCGGGCTGCTCGGCCGCGTGCGCTTCGCCAGGAAGCCGATCTCCATTATTGGTGTGTACTGTTATACCAGCCTGCACATGCATGGAACTGAAATGCAGGAGGGCTAGATGTGCATGCATGTCTTAACGAAGGAACTGACATCATGCCTATGGAGATACTTTGACGGAATGGACACGAAAATGACTTTCGCACTTCCTCAAGTTCCGGCATAGTTCGGTCCAAACTCAACGCTAGATGCAATTAGTAAAATGTAAGCTTACCAAGCATAGGGAACTGGTTTCGGAAAAATACTCGTGCGCTCCTTATCGGAAGAGATTCATGGAACAGGCGTGGAAGGAATCAATACAATCAGACTTTTATCAGTAGGAAGTAACCTTTATCAGACCTTTGTGTAACGTGATCAATGCTGTCCTCAGTGTTTTGCACCGTAAGAGCCAAGGTAATGTCGACCACGTCTGCATAAACCAGAAACTGCCCGGTCAGAAGCTAACGCGAAGGTTTTGACAACTGGCGTTTAGCAGATACATCAAGCCATTGTATGTTATTTAATTGCACCTGACCTGCCTCTAAATCATGAGGAGGCTTGTACATATAAAACCATTGTCTGTCGTTGAATTGCACCTGACCTGCCTCTGAATTCACCAAGCTGAATGTACTTATTAGGGGTTTTGAACATTTCTGCCTCCCGGCCTCTGGGTATGGCATAGCAAAGGAGAGACCACCCTCCTCTAACTTTTGCAGTCTTACCCGGCCATGTTTTTGGGCAAAGGAGTTTCTGCCCTACGAGCGTGCGATAGCAATGAGTTCAGGACTTCTTAAATGTTTCTGCCTCTGGGTGCAATTTCACTGAACTGGGGACCAGTCAAGAAGCATTACCTATATGAAAGCCACCCAAACGCAATCAGCCAAATGCGGTCAGACTGGGCGTCCCTCTCCAACCCCAGTTCCTCCCATCACTCTTCCTCTTCTCTCTTTCTCTCTCTCTCTCTCTCCCTCTCTCTCTCCCTCCCTCTCTCTCTCTCTCTCTCTCTCTCTCCCTCTCCCTCTCCCCTCCCCCTCCCTCCCTCTCCCCTCCCCCTCTCTCTCTCTCTCAATCACTCTGGCTGTCTTTACCTCCCTCTCTTTACCTGCCGTTCCGCGCCCCTCTGTCCTTTTCCATCTGTCCTTTTACCTTTCAAGCGATATCTGCCAGGGGCCTAGGGGAAAGGTCGTAGATTTGGGGCCGGTGGTACCGGATTCGAGTCCCGGGAAAAGCAAATTGCCTAACCTGTCCTAGCGGTCATCTGGCATGTGACCAGTGCAAAGCTGTTCGCCTCACACCACACAATAGGGTCCGGCGACCTGCCACGGTTATCACCTCAGCGACACGTCAGCAGCACGCAGAAAACTCGAGACCAACGTCTTAGTGCGGCCGTTAGGATGGTACCTACCTCTCTAACCATACCCCAGTTGCCAGTTAGTGTGATTTCCCCTTTAGTGCGGCTACAAGAACCAAATATTCGACCGACACTTGCCAGTAAATGTCACTAAACGCCGAGAGCCTCTGTAAGAACCGGGCACAGCGCGGGTCAACCTGGCACGGGGCGGTCGTGTCGTAACATTGTATAGCATGAAAAAGATCTCTCCGTGGTCCTATCTAGCGAAAAGGCCGGACGCAAAATTATCCGATGGCCTGGAATTGCACTACTGAGTGGAGGGTTCAGGGTATAAGCAACAAGCGGTGCTTAACATGTACTACGAGCCCAAAGCCACGAATGCAAACCATTGGGGTAAATATATATTCACTCACCTTTTGGTTCCACTGAGGAATTAAACCTGTAGGGAATCTGGTGCTCAGATTTGACTGGGGATAAACATAACCTTTTAGAACACAGCGTTGAACCAAAATTTAAAATAGCTTCATCCCATTCAACTTGTGTTGCAGCAAATAGTTTCCGTTTCTCGGCAGTCCAAAGGGCAAGTCTGGACGTCCGATTTAAATTGCTGGTGAAGTTTCGTTCACGCCATGCGCTAAACATTTGGGATCCATATCAAAAGCCCAAATTGTGCGCTCGCATTGTCGTAACATTTGTTTCCAGCTCTCGTTTGCGGTTTCAGAAACAAAGCAGATGCTTTCCTTGAAACTTGAGCATGAAAAAATGCAGGTTACGAAATGCATTTTCGCCCAAACGCCGCTGTCCCCATGAGTGGCTAAAATAACCGATGCCTTTGGCAATGAGCCTTCAACCGTTATTATGATGGTCCATTTGGGCGGGTAAGGCGACGGATCTGCCGACTTCGGGCAGTCTGAACATGAGCCTTGTGGTGGCGCATTCCAAGACCTTACGTCAGAATGGCTTTGAACCTACAAATTTTTTTTTCGAACTTTAAAAATTCCTACACCTGTGACGTTAACAGTTCTGCGCCGGGTTCTCTGTTCAGAATGGGCAAGGCTTAAAGGTTGGTCATGAAACTGACGATGATGTTGAGCAACTATCAGTCTGCTTCGTCCTTAATAGTCGTCGGTGTTTTTGGAGCGCTAAATTTAATAACATCAGTTTCACTGTTTCAATGAAAATCAAGTGGAAAAATAAATGATTTTTTTTACTATTTAGTAAAAAGGAATTGAACGAAAAAACTAAATCAAACTGGAACTGAAATGAAAAAAACAAAAAGCGAATTGATTCACGTCATCAATATAAAGCGATTCAATTTACCTTCTGACGAAATCTAATCTTGACGCTAATCGATGGCCCATATCTACCACGATAGATAACCCCTAAAGTTGTTCAAATGAAGCGCGCCGTTCTGCCTGCGTATCTACCACGGAGTATCCACCACGACGTATAACTCCTAAAGCTGTTCGAATGAAAGCGCGCCGTTCTGCCTGCGTAGACCGTCCTGAGCGTTTTCAATCACACTAACCATGGCGGGTGACATCCGGGCCCCTCCACGTACCTCGTTTCTGCGCCGGGAAGTGCCGTTTCAGCCGGTGCGGCCGGACCGTTGCACGCGGCCGCGATCGAAGGGCGGGCAGCTGGGGATCAATAGATCACCTTGGAGGCGTCGGAACTTTGTGCCGGTGCACGGGAACCAAGGGCACGCTGAGCTGTGTCCTCCGGCTGCCAGGGCAGCTTTTGGAGCTCAGTCAGTGGCCAGGGCGGTTTTTGGGGTCTTATCGGTGCCCAGGTGTCTCGGAGAAGAGGTATTACTTGTCCCGTCTGCCATCCCCTCCCAGCATTAGAATTGTGGATAAACGGCCATTCTCCGAGGAATGAGACGTCGTCATGGACTACAGGATTTCCTCAGCGCCGGGCACTGGCGACTGACTCACTTCAAGGAGGCAGGCGTGCTGTCCCAGCGCTCTGACCTTCCGTGCACATCGGTGCAGCGAAACTCTTGAAGTCTCCGTTGCCACAGCAATCTTCACCCCTCTCGCACCTCCCATAGCAAACGCCTCTGGTCCCATTCCGTCCCCGCTCTCCGGGCGTTCGTCGCTTGGCTGCGCTGGCGGCGCGCGGTGCGTCAGCGGCGCGCCGCAATGGCCGCAGTGGTTGTTGCCGCGTGGGCGGCTCCTGACGGGCAGATGGGCGGCCGGCTGACGCTGATTCGATTACGGAACGGACGCGAGGTGGCTCCGTGACGGAGCAACGCGGCCCTGAAGCTGGCTCCGTACGGAGTCCGGCCGACCCTGACTCGGCCCTAGAGGCGGCACCGTCCCGAGTCTGGCCGACTCTGACTCGGCCCTAGAGCCGGCACCGTCCCGAGTCTGGCCGACTCTGACTCGGCCCTAGAGCCGGCACCGTCCCGAGTCTAGCCGACCCTGACTCGGCCCTAGAGCCGGCACCGTCCCGAGTCTGGCCGACTCTGACTCGGCCCTAGAGCCGGCACCGTCCCGAGTCTGGCCGACCCTGACTCGGCCCTAGAGCCGGCACCGTCCCGAGTCTGGCCGACCCTGACTCGGCCCTAGAGCCGGCACCGTCCCGAGTCTGGCCGACCCTGACTCGGCCCTAGAGCCGGCACCGTCCCGAGTCCGGCCGACTCTGACTCGGTCCTGGAGCCGCTCCGTACGGCGCCCAGCGGACGCCGATCATCTCTCTGTGCCGTCCCCGCGAGGCTCTCAGTGTGCAAGTGGGGGGGGGGTGGAGGGCGGCTCTCAGTGCGTGGTTGGGATCGGCACCGTTGCAGTGCGCTAAGGAAAGGTGCCAGGTTCATTTTGAATGTTTTTCCACTCGCGGAATCTTTATTCATTTTGCATTATACTCTAAGTTAGCACATCACCAGCGATCATCTGGATCCCAATGCTTTGAACAGAAGAGGGACAGAAAAGTAGGTCTGGCTATCAAAAATCGTCATAGTCGGGGCGAAACTTCTCACATTTCATGGAATGCGAATGCCATTCTTAAACCCAGTATTTCCATGCAACGCCATAGGAGTTAAGACAGCTTCTTTTTTAACATGAAAACTTTTCTGACATGAAAACGCACGTGCTGCTATTACGCTCCATTATAGTTACAGCTCATGATCACAACTGAGCCAGGCTTGACTCTAAATAAGCTAGAAGAGTGGTTAGGCCCACATTGAGCCAAAGGATATCTACGTGGATGCAATTTAAGCCAAGGTGTTTCTAGAGTAAAAGAAATAAGGGGCACGGAAATCCGAAAGTCTTTCATTCCATTGCATTAATGTTTTATTTTCAAACTACGAGGAGCAGCTCAATCAAATCAAACTCAAATTAAGCCAAAATCAAACTATCCAGCATCCGCCTTCCTTATCTGGGCAAGACAGGTTCCGAAACGCTGTGTACGGTCGGAGTCGGCGTCATGAAAGGCGAATATAGACTGCGCCGTCTTACATCTCGTGCCTTGAAGGACAGCCTACATTATCCTAGATCTCGTTTTCAGTTCGATCCACTATATTCGGCTTACGGGTGCACACGTTGCGCTCATTATTTCTTCTTTTTTTATTCCAGTTTCATCCGAAAAGGACTTGAAGTTCATTTACAGACGCCCCTAATGTTGCCACGTGCTTTATAACGTTGCAGCGTGGCAGCCCATCCATCTCCTGGGGAGCTTCACTCGGCGGACCGCTGATCTCCGTGTGACTCGGCTGGCGGCGGCGGGCAGGACGCCGAATGAGCCCGCACGCGCTCCATTACGCTCGCGGAGACTGGAGATCCCTGTATTGGGCGCGGACCGACCGTTCTGCCCTGCCCGGCCGCGGGACCGTGAGAGGAGGCGGGCGCGTTTTACGGGTCCGCGAACTGGCGGAGACGCGACTCAGCGCCATCGCTGCATGAGGCCGGGTACCGCTGGCGGCGGCAGCGGCGATTTGTTGGGCTGACTCCCGCTGCTTTGCGCCACCCACCCTCCCGAAGCGGCCTTCGCTGGGAAGGGTTCTCTCGAGGAAAGATTCAAAGTTTTGGTAATATATTTTACAATGCAATTCCAAGTTTTGGTAATATACAGACATGCGAGCTTGGGTTTATTCGGTAGAAGTATTGCAGTGATTAGAAACAATCTGGAAAGAGAGAAAAACTTGCGAAGCGCGGCACACATGATTCTAGCAAACACAGACATGCTTAGCGCATATACACACATGCACATGCGCACGTGCGAAAAACTCGTTATCTACGCTACAGCTCTGGAGACAATAAGGAAAGCCACATCATAGCACACACAGACTCACATACACACACTCTCTCTCTCCCTCTGCCCCTCTTTCTCCCTCTCACTCTCTCCGGACCGCTATGACAGAACTGGATTGAGTTGGTGATAAACACGATCACGACGCCGGCCGGACGTTCTCAAAAATTTGGGATGAGGAATGGGGTGTTGTCGATCTGCTGATGGGTGCGCTACATCTCATCGTGAAAGCTATGTTTAGGGAATTAAATTGTCCGGGGAATGATACAGTAACCAAGGCCGGTTATAGATAAAAATGTTGTTTGCACGGCTACAGAACTTTGTTTGATGCGTCTGCCAACTCAGCCGCAATCACGACGTTAATGATTTAAGAGAATAAAAAAATGGTGTAATGGGAGGTGTTTGTTTATGAACAAAGCTACTGCATGCAGGCTTTTAACATTCTGTGTGATTGTCATAAAAAATAGCTTCTTATGTTAGTCTCAGCTCAGCCGGCTTTAAAATCACATGACATGTTACCGCTGTGGTCTTTTGGATAAGGAGTCGGACAACAAAGCGTGGTGCGTGAAAGGCTCCGCATTCGAGTCCCAGCACTCGCACCTATATTTAGCCCGAGACCGGAAGTGTCGTTCGGACACGGGAAACTGCGTCGTGCAGTTGCACGGCACAGAAAAGTCTCCAGTGTGGTCTGGCTCGTTGCCTGGGACAAAATTACTCGATATTTGGGAGCACGTGGTAGGCAGGACCTGGTCAGCGCGATAAGCGCAGATTGTTGTAATCTCTGATCCCAGTGCCACCCACGTCAATTTGCTCGGATTTAAATACTGTCTTGGAGCAACCCCGACACTAAGCGTGCAAAAAATCGCCCCTGTGGTATTAGTCGTTGAAAGAATGAACTGGCCGACGAACGTGAAGATGCCACCGGTGTGCCTGTGCGGTCGGAGGATGACTCTTCATCCTGACTGTGGCGAGACCGCTCGAGAGTGAGTCATGGGACAGAGCAGCGCCGACTCTGACTCCGCGTCTGTGTGTCCGGCAGACCTGTTTGTGGTGGTGGCGTCGATCGTGGTGCTGTCGGCCGGCTCCAACGGCCAGGTGTTCGCCACGTCGGCCATCCGCGGCATCCGGTTCCTGCAGATCCTGCGCATGCTGCACGTGGATCGGCAGGGCGGCACGTGGCGGCTGCTCGGCTCCGTCGTGTTCATCCACCGCCAGGTCAGCAGTCATGGCTGCCCGCGGCGAATCTGGCCACAGAGCGGCCCATACGTGATGTCGGATGGACTCCATCAGCGAGCAACGAAATCGGAGGAAAGCTGATGGCTGATAACCGTTGCCATAACTTCATCCGGGATATGTAACGAGAAGCTCGTGTTTGCAGTGCGTCTTGGAAAGAGGGATCACGGATTACGGATCATTTGTTCAGGAGATTCATATTCGCAATCCGCGGGTGGCAGCGGCGACTCAGTATTTATTACTTATTATTTTGGTTTTATTATGTAATATATATGGTACATGGCATATGCTATTTTTATATCAATATATATTTATTACTATTCATGACGATTGCCGCTTTGACGACCACTTTGTATTTCAGCTCCTCGCGCAACCGGCGTCCTCGTCCGTGGAGGATGGCAAAATGATAACCTGACCGGCTGAAGCTGAACACTTTCCTTGCAGGAGCTAATCACTACGCTGTACATCGGCTTCCTGGGTCTCATCTTCTCCTCCTACTTCATGTACCTAGCCGAGAAGGACGCCGTTGACAAGAACGGCAGGCCATCCGACTTCACCAGCTACGCCGACGCCCTCTGGTGGGGGGTGGTGAGTGAAACCGAAATTCTGTCCGTCATCCATCGTCAGCCACGTCCTTCCTCAGCTTCGCCAAGCCCGTGCTAGCCACAGCCGGCGAGACGACCTTTTCTGCCTCCCTCGCCCACGTATAGAGGCAGTGAGGCGGACGTTTTCTTGCCTCAGGTCAGGTCTCAGCCAGCTTCGTCCTGACACGTTTTCTGTTTCTGCTTCTCAGTTCAAAGCCCCTGTTTTTTCCCCATTTCAGGTCCACTATCACCTAATCAATTTCGCTTTGCTGTCTCCGCGGCCAGTGACGTGATGAATGATTGATGGCGTGTTTTACCTGCGTAAACTTCCCAGTCTTTGATCCGGGACTTAACAGGCACGACGTGTATTTAATCAATGTGGACGTTCCCGTGATGTGAAATGCAATACAGTACAATGCAGAACTGCGCTGTTAATAACATTGAAACAAAGAGACATAGTCATATCAGCTCCCATTGCTGTGTGCGGGATGTTTTTGGACATAACTGAGCACCAAAGTCACGGCACAGCAAGCTTTGCGAAGCCCGTGACGCCGATGCTAGTGACAAGACTCCTTGCATTCAGTGAGACACTCTTCTGACGCTTCATATTTGAATGAATGCACGTGATGCCTTACGCTGTTTGCGTTATAATGTGTCGTAATTGCTGCCTGCATTTTGCAAATCTCAGGCTCAGCGAATCGTCTCCGTTCCAGATCACGGTCACCACGATCGGCTACGGTGACACAGTGCCGAAAACCTGGCTCGGAAAAATCGTCGCCTCCTGTTTCTCCGTCTTCGCCATCAGCTTCTTTGCGTTGCCGGCGGTAAGATCTGTGAGGCTGGCTACCCCAGAGTCCATGAACACCAGACGATTGGAGACAGCTGCATCGTTGACTAACGATTTCCGAAACGTCCAGTAAATTCTGCGATGCAAATCAGTGATGTTTAACTGTTTTGGACATTTCGGTAGTACTACACTATCACCAGAACTAGCCTTAAAATATCATCAGGCATTACTGTTTCCACTGAAACGAACCGAGTTCACCTTGGAAGGCACAGATTATTTCTCCGTGTTGTTCCCGTTCAGATGTGCCTGAAGATCAAATAAGGATCGAGTGAGCCCTTTGCGTGACTTGTTCGTGGTATGAAAAGTATGCACTTCTTTACGCTCTGCTATGGTAAACCTCCCAGAGCCGAGAACATGGATTCCTCCTTGTTCTCAGCTCTCCTTCTCTTTGTTCTCAGCTATCGTGCGAACACGTTGACCATTCCCTTCGAGCCGAGGATCGTTCGCGTGAAGTGGGTTTATCATAAACTATTTTTGTTCTCTGTGTGGATTATGCAGCAGAACATAACTGCCATAGCATACCTAAATGGATAGCTTCATGCATACATACACACGTACATACAGTTACCTCAAAATCCTGACCACATTTAAGATGGAACAGATTCCGTAGCGGGGTAAATCATACCTACTTAATTCCAATAAGTAGGTACATTCTGTTAACTCTTGTTTTCCCAGCAGAAAACATTAAATGTCATGGAAGAAAGAACTAACCGTACCATAGCACAATTAGTTATGCATGTTAAGTCATCAACGCAACTGGAACGTTTTACATTAGACCGTTAGACTCAAGCATTTTTGTGGGTTTCTCGAGCCTCTTGCGTCATCTGACCATTCTGTTGCTAAAACCGAGCCATCGCGAAGGGTTCCAAGAAGCACCATTCCAGCGTCCTGCAGCCCGTCTTCAACATGCTCTGCTACTGCTCGCCTAGCGCCTATCTCAACCGTCAGGGCATCCTGGGCTCCGGCTTCGCGCTGAAGGTGCAGCAGAAGCAGCGGCAGAAGCACTTCAACCGCCAGATCCCGGCGGCGGCGCAGTTGATCCAGTGCCTGTGGCGCTGCTACGCGGCCGATCACCAGTCCGTGGCCACCTGGAAAATCCACCTGCGAGAGAGCCCGCCCGGCACCATCTCGGCCATGGGTCGAGTAAACGCGCTGGTGAGTCACCGAGTCGGTGTCCTGGGGAGTCCGTCGGCTCAATGCGTTGGTGAGTCGGTCGAGTCGACCTGAGTCATTTGAGACAACCTTCTGGGTCGTCCATGGTCGTGCGTTGGAGAGTCAACCGAACCAGCCTAGTCAACCTGAAGTGGGTCTGACGAGTCGGGAGAGTCAACGCGCCGGTAATTCATCCGAGTCAATCGCAGTTGTGTTCCCGCGCGCCGGCCACGAATTCACGCTCCGACGGGGAGAAGTCGCCGGTCCGGGCAGGCGACTCCTGCGACACCAGCCATCGCGTGGATGCGACGAAACAGCCTTCCCAAACAGCTTCTGTGCCGTCCCTTCGGCATCTCTCGTTGATCGCAGCGGCGGTTAGAATCATCAAGCCATTTTGCACACCTGAGCGCATGCGGTTGTGGCTGCCGCGGGACCACACGGTGACGTCCTCACAGGTGGCCAGGGCCAGTGTACTGAGGAGGCGTCGCTCCAAGACGACGCTGGAGAGGGGAAACACGGACGTCGAACGAGCGGAGAGCGGCACGGCCTTGGACCGGCTGGAGCACGGGGGCTCGCGCCGCCCCAGCGAAAACGGCGCCATCTTCTTCGACGAGACGAAGATAGGTGAGTTTCGGCCTGCCGCACCGCGACGAAGCTACTTGAAGGTGTTTTTTTCATAGCTCCCTTGTGAGGTCCGACTTGTTTGTGCACGTTGGTACGCATTACATGCAGGTAAAAGTGTTGCTCGATGTTGTTTCCACTATTACTGATTTCCCTGTGGGCTCCCAATCTCAAACATGGACTTGAGCCTGCATCACCCTCCACTCCTCCCTGTCAGAAGCGCGCCATCACAGCTGTCTGTCAACTCCGGCTTGTAGGGACAAAACCGGGCCGTAGGCCTATCACAAGTTTAGTTCCAAAATAAATCGGATGCTCTCAGACTAACATATGTCCTGTTTAAGTGCGGGGAGGGGAAGGGGCCGCAAAGTTATTGGGAGAACACGTCCTAAGATTGTTTTTTTACACATTTGATCCGAGTGGTTTGATAGGATGATATTAGGGGTCGGAGCCCGTGCTAAGCAGAGCTTGTGGCATAGACTTCGACCCCTACACCCGATCGCGTAATGCCAGATAACGACTGGTTTTGTGGGGGAAATTTAACGTGTCGCTAAGGATGCGACACGACCGTGTGTTAGTCAGAGTGACCCTTTATTGGCCAGTTGCTAGCTGACCCACGGACCAAATATGGAGAGCGTGGGGCGTCACGAACCTGTCTTGCCAGGACGGAGAGACCAGCTCTCTGACAACCTAGCTACCGATCGCGGTGGATAGTGTAAAAGGTGTCATAATCCGTAAAATTGCCAAATAAACAAAACGGCTCCAAACCCCCCCCCCCCCAAAAGGAGCAGGGAGCTGCGATACCCGTGCTTGCCATGTAGCCCATCCTCGCTGGCCGGAGGCTGGAGCCTCAGTCAGTCGGAATTCGGCCGTCAGGGCCGACGGCTGCCGCGGCGCCGCCGGGTCGGAGACAGTCCTGCAGTCTGCGACGGAGTCTGTCCGGACGCTGACCTCCGGTCGTGTTGCAGGCCCGGGGAGCCGTCGAGAGGGCCGGAGTCCAGCCCAGCACAGCAGCGTCAGCACCAACACGGAGGTCGCCTCGGACGAGGCCGACGTCGAGCCAGAGGAGCCGCTCCGGGTGACCAGGTCAGAGGCTCCGAGTGACCAGGTCAGAGGCTCCGAGTGGCTGGGTCAGGGGGCTCCGAGTGACCGGGTCAGGGGTCTCGGGCGGCCGGGTCAGGGGGTTCCGAGTGGCCGGGTCAGGGCGTTCCGGGTGACCGGGTCAGGAGGCTCCGAGTGACCGGGCTAGGGGGCCCCGAGTGACCGGATCAGGGGGCTCCGAGTGACCGGGCCAGGGGGCCCCGAGTGACCGGGTGGGAGGCTCCGAGTGACCGGGTCAGGGGGCTCCGAGTGACCGGGTGAGAAGCTCCGAGTGACCGGGCCAGGGGGCCCCGAGTGACCGGGTGAGAGGCTCCGAGTGACCGGGTCAGGGGGCTCCGAGTGACCGGGTGAGAGGCTCCGAGTGACCGGGTCAGGGGGCTCCGAGTGGCTGGGTCAGGGGGCTCCGAGTGACCGGGTCAAGAGGCTCCGAGTGACCGGGTCAGGGGGCTCCGAGTGACCGGGTCAGGGGGATCCGAGTGGCCCGGTCAGGAGGCTCCGAGTGGCCGGGTCAGGGCGTTCCGGGTGACCAGGTCAGGGGATTCGTTCCATCTGGCCAGGGCCTGAGAGTGGCCAAGTCGGGACTCGGAGTGGGCAGGTCACTGACGCCGAACGACCAGATAAGGGTCTCCGGGCGACATGGTCACGGGTGGTCGTGTGGTCAGTCTGTCATCTCCAGGTCACCAGGTCATAGACAGTCGGTCAGCTAATCGGTCGGACACCCGGTCATATCTCGAGGGTTTCACTGAAAGGCTTTCTAGAGCCCATGTCATGGATGTTCAACACCAGCATCAGCATCGGTATGAATGAAGCGTCTGCTCTTGCATCTATTGGCCGATCAATTGGTACGTGAACGGGAACGGGCGTGTCGTGTTAGGCCCTCGTGTTAAAGAACGCTAGAAACATTAAACTTTGTACTCGAATGCGGGAACGCCTTGAATGTGCTACGGAGCACCGTCCAATGCGACTACTGGTCTCAGACACCGACTCGTGTCATCTTCAACAAGTGTGACGTCAACAACGCTTGGACTGATTTATATCAAGTTTCTTCCGTTGAGTCCAGTCAGTTATGTGTGTGCTTACCCCTACAATCAAATGCAAAAATACTATCAGCATGCTGTGTTATCGCGTGCTGTAGGACTGCTGAGCATGAAACGTTTCTCTTCTGTGTACTCAGTCTCACGGAGGCGCACAAGAACGCGATCCGCGCCATCAGGAAGATCAAGTACTTCGTGGCGCGACGGAAATTCCAACAGGCGCGCAAGCCTTACGACGTTCGGGACGTGATAGAGCAATACAGCCAGGGCCATCTCAACATGATGGTCCGCATCAAGGCAAGTACCTGGCAATCAGACCAGATGCGACAAAACTGACCGCATTCCTGCCATCAGGCACGTCATATGTATCCATATCGTAAATCGTCTCTGTATCTAATGGCGGCTAGGCGTTCGTTTTCCTGTCGGCCGTCTCCGGGCCTTGCGGTTCACGATGCAAAGGGCAAATAATGTATTTTGTTGAGGAGTTGAACGTACTTTGCTCGGTCTATCATGCAGTGTGAACGGGAAAAACCGAGGAATGATACACTGTTGTGAGCAATGCAGTCGTCAAATGATCCCTCACGCATGTGACAGAAATAATCCGACCGTCTCAGTAAGCGCGACAAATAAAGAACATTAAGTTTGCCAACGGGCTCGTGTTACTCTTAATGGGTACAGCCACCACGAAAAGCGATACGACGCATTTTATGTAAATGAGGGCAAAAAACCTCCACTTTGTCTACAGCTAAGGTGTTTTCTTTCGTGGAGCAAATTATATTACCATAAAATTGAGCACGTCCCCATTATCATACATTAAGGAGAAACAGCTCCACCTCCCGCCTTGGGAGAATGGCGGACGACTTGAGCCGCTTGTTTTCCGAGCCGCCGCTCTGAGCCGTCCCGACGGCTGCCGTTCGACCGGCAGGAGCTCCAGAGACGGCTGGACCAGACGCTGGGCAAGCCCGGCGGCTACGTCTGCAGCCTGGACAGGAACGGCGGACTGCGGCCCATGACAATCGGCGCACGCATCTACCGGGTCGAACAGCAGGTCAGGACGGGACATCGGGGCGCGCATCTGCCGGGTCGAACAGCAGGTCAGGGTCAGGACATCGGGGCGCGCATCTGCCGGGTCGAACAGCAGGTCAGGGCCGGGACATGGGAGCACTCATCTACCGGGTAGAACAGCAGGTCAGGGCCGGGACGGTAACACTGTGGCTTAACATAGGAAAGTGATTGATGGAAAGCGGACTGAGAGACAAGCAGAATATGAAGAACGCCGGATGCTTGCGATGTTTGAAATGTTACATTGCTTGATTTGTGTCGTTTTAATGATCCATAAATAGCTCTGGAGGTCACGGCTCATGAAACCATCCGCTCTTTCTAATTACAGAAATACCACTGAGTCGCCCCTTCATATCCATGTTTTGGAAAGACACGTAAAATTCACTAGCCCTTTCTGACGCCAGCACAAACGGTTCGGCGAGCCAGACCAAGGGGCAGTTCGCTACCATACCAGCACGTGACGTTACCCTGAATGCTGCAGCTGCTGACGATGGATAAGAAGCTGGACCAGCTGGTGACGCTGCTGGCCATAGTGTCTCAGGCGCATCAGGACCGCCCGGGGGCTCTGGACAACGTGTGAAATCCACGCTCAGAAGCCCGTCTGGTACAGACCACACTCAGCTGTGGCACCGGGCATTCCTGGTCTCGGAGAGGTCCATGGTACAGGACAGGTCCAGCCGCTGTATCGGACAACTCCTACCAAGGCATCCGACAGGTCCAAACAACGCATCGGACCGGTCCAACCGATCTGTCGGGAAAGTCCGACCGTGATGCGGTTGAGCCAGTTTTACGCAAATGCAGCCCACTCTGCAAATATCCACAAACTGCGGCTGCATGTTGCAGTGTGCCGGGGGGAGGGTTGAGGCCGAAGTTACTTGGTACCCCATCAGCCAGCAATAATGTGTCGTTGAAATGGTCCGTGTCTCGGGTGAAAGAACGGTTGCACGTTATTTAATGCCCAGTGCACGTTCTTGTTTATATGCCATGTGATTTGCCTTGCGTTGTGGTCGGATTTGCGGTTTTGGATGGCCTGGGTCTTCCCAGTTCTTCGGCGCCGAGTAAAGGAGGCGACAAAGCAACATCCCTGTGCGGGCGTGCAGCACACCCCAGGGCCGGTTTCTAGTCAACTGAGTTCCGCGTCAGATGGCGCTGCTGACTGCGTCGAGTTTGTCAGTCGTCCCTGGGACATACCGAGGAGAGAGCTGATCCCGCTTCGAGTCTCGGTATCGGTGCGCTGTGCTGCGTCGCGCGGGTCATGCGTGAGGCTTACATACAGGCGGGCAGGCTACAGGGTGGCCGCGTGGGCCAGGTCATGTGTGCCTCCTCCTCCGCGCTGCCGGCGGTCGACATCGGCGGAACACTAATGCGCCCAGTGTCCTCTGTTGGTTATGATTTACGTAGCGCTTCGTCTCAGGCGGTCAGTGAACCGTTGATGCTGAGAAGACAATCGTGGTCGCGAAGAGCGTCGTTTTATGCTGCGCAGAACAGTCGCCGCGCCGGTGAGTTTTTCGCGCGCCTCGTTGATTGGCGCGCTGTGAAATGCATTTTCGTTCGTCAGGCGAGTGGGCGAATCAGCGGCATGAATCTCAGCCATGTTTGACCATTTCAGTGCGTGTACGAACCAGGACCGATGTATGTTCTTTCGGGGCTCTGGGCACGCAAAAGAGCTGCTGGGATGCATGCACATAGAGTTGAAGTAAAATACAACCCTGAGTCTCCGCAATATGAAGTACTGTTCCGTTAGCGGTACAACCCGGAGGAACTGCGAAGAATATCGAAGTATACTCTCTAAGCTGTGCATAGTTTACGGCGGGTGCGCCGCCATAACACTACACGTGAACGCAATCATGTGCTGTAGACGAAACGGTTCCCTGCCATCGCTGACGGTCATCGGTCGGCCGATGGCCAGCTGCGTGACATGGTTTCTCGACCGATGGCCCGTCACGTGACGTGGTCGGCCGGTCGAAGACTGGTCGTGATGTGGTCGGTCGGCCGGTAGCTGATCACGTGACCTGACTGGCCTGAGGTTCCCGCCTTGATGGCTGACGCTCAAGGCAATGGTCTGCGCTGAATTAACTCGATCTGGTGCGGACGGGAGGCGATGCTCATTGAAAACTCTGACCTCAAACGGCTGGATTGGCGACAGAGAGAAACACATTATGTATTAGACCTGCTTACGTTCTCTGCATCTTCGTAAACGATACGCAGCGGGAGCATGCGTTAAAGACGCACAGGCAGAGGTGATCATATTCGTAGCCGCATCATTCTTTTTAATCGAGCGATCATCATCATCATAATCATCATTCAGCGAGGCTGCTGGCTCGAGAACCTGCGACGTCGCATCCATCACATTAGTGCAGGGGCAGTTTCGAAGTTGGGGTTAGGCTGGTGGGGCCGCCACCCTACCTGCCCCATGGGCTGCTGCACCAGCTGCACATGTAAACATGTCACTGCTGCGAGGCGTTTGAGCTGTCGGAAGGTCAATTCAACATTCTCATCGCATCTGACCAGTATTTATTAAGTACAACGGCCATTGTAAATTGCTGAAAATTCGCACGCAGACGGCACGTTAAGCATTCACTTCTCTGTTCTTGTGATCATCCGATACCAACCTGGCAGCAGGGTGAGGTAAATCACGGTGAGCTGACGGTTCTGATAAGTATCGCCATCGCCGAGTGCGTCAGCCCCATGCTAGAAGGGGAACACCGCAAACCACGACGGATTACTGAAAACGGACTCGCTACGCGCGGTGGCGCTGACGTCAGCGCGCTCAAGGCGACATGCACTGCTCCCAGTCGGGCCAGTACTGCTCCCTGATCCGCTCGAAATAGCGCACCAGGCTGGGGTAGCTGCGCGCCAGCCGGCGCACCTCGGGCGCGCAGCCGGTCAGCAGCTGCGTCAGCTGGCCGAACACGGCCGCGTCGAACTCGGTCGCCTCGTCGCCGAGCAGGAACGGCCGCTCGCCGAGCAGCGCCACCAGCGCCTCCAGGTGGCGGCGCATCACCTCGGCCAGCCGGGCCGGGTCGCAGTCGATCCAGCCGATCCGGCGGAAGCTGGCGGCGGCCAGCAGCGCAGCCAGCGGCCGCAGCAGGCCGTAGCGGCGCCGGTACCGCGCCGCCATCATCGGCACCAGGTGGCGCAGCCGGTCGGCCACGAACCGGTGCGCGGCCATGGCCACGACCAGGTGCTCGTCGAGCGCCACCTGGACGGCGCGGCCGACGGCGCGCTGCTCGGCCGTCAGCGCGCGCCGGCCGGGCAGCGCGTCCGGCCGCAGAGTCAGCAGGTGCTCGATGATCAGCTCCGAGTCCGTCACGTCCTGGCCGTTCACGGTGATCCACGGGCACTTGCCTTTGGGCCCGAGCGGCTTGCTCGAGTCGACCACGTATCGGAAGCCGGCCATACGCAGGAACGTCTCCACCTTGACCGCGAACGGCGACAGGTTGGGCGAGATGGCGGCGCGCGCGAACTGGTGCAGCACGACCACGTCGCGGCCGGCGGAGTCCCAGCGCTGCCGGCGCTCGCGGCGCCGCTGCCGCTGCCGCCGCCGCCAGAGCGCGTACGCGGCGAGCAGGCCGGCGGCCACCGACGCCAGCCGGACCAGCCGGCCGGTGCCGCCGCTGAACCAGCCGGACCAGCCGGCCTGCGCGGTGCCCGGCCAGCGGCAGGCCTCTATCACTGATGGGTCGATGGGCTCCATGGCTAGCCGGTCGGCGGACGACGGCGGGCAGTCAGACGCGGGAGAAAGGCCAATGAGCGCTGGGAGCAGGCGGAGCGACAGAGTACGTGGCGCGCCGCAGATTGGCGTTTGCTACGGAGCACGCAGGCACTGAATCTCGATCCCCACGTGATATCTCACTCGCCGGGGACCTGGAATCACGGGTGGACTCTGTGCAGCGCTCCTGCACCCGCGGTCCGCCACTTTCAGCACCAGTGCCACGTTCTCCGCACGGCTCACCTCTTTGAATTATGCACTGCTGCGTCCAAGACTGGCAAGTTTCCACGCCGTCCGGCCTGGCCCCAGTCGCCAAGTCGCGCCGCCTGCCCGTAGTTTGCCGGCACCAGATGACCTTGGAGTCGGCGGCGGCCGCAGTGGCGCGCCCAGCCACCTGTCACGGGAGGATGAATCAACGTCAGAAGTGACGCGCACGAGTGATTTGTGGCCCTTCCGGTTCGGAGGCGCGATGACCAGCATGCATCCCTCCTGCGTTCAGAACAGCCCCGGATTCATTTCGATGAATTCCTTGAAATCAGCACACGTGCGCTGTTATCCACATCGTCACGTTATCTAAGCGCGGTTTTAGGGCAAAAGTTCATACCGCAAAAGTTCGTCGAACAAAAGTTCGTCGGACCTAAGTTCGTCGGACAGAGGTTCGTCGTGCTGAAATTCGTTGCGTTTAAGTTCTTCAAGGACAAAAGTTCGTCGTGAAAAGGTTCGTCCAGGGCAAAATTTAGTCGAGGGTAAAAGTTAAAGTTCGTGGAGGACAAAAGTTCGTCTAGGGAAAAGGTTCATTTGGGACAAAAGTTCTGCTCGCAGAAGTCCGTCGAAGACAAGTTTGCATACCTAAAGCAAAAACTCGTATGGGGGAAAAGTTTTCTAAGACAAAATCCATCATGCAGAAGCTTGTTTAGAAAAAGAGTTCGTCAAGGACAAAGGTTCGCATAGGACAAGTTCATCTCGCTAATGGAAAAGAATCGTACTGCAAAAGGTTCGCATGGAAAAGGTTCGTTGCAAAAAGGTGCGTAAGGGAAAACGTTCGTGAGGAAAGAGGTCCGTAACCAAGGGTTCATAAACTTACGGTTCGTGTCGGAGAAGGAAAGGATCTAAAAAAGTAACTTAACCTAACTTAACCTACCTTAACCTTTTGCCCTAAACGAACTTTTGTCCCAGACGAAGTTTTGTCCCAAACGAATTTCTGCGAGAAGAACTTTTGTCCTGGAGGAACTCTTGTCCTAAACAAATTTATGTCCTATACGAACTTTTGTTGGACAAACTTTTGTCGTAGATGAACGTTTGTCCTATGCGAACTTTTGTCCTGGAGGAACTTTTGTCCTAAACGAATTTATGTCCTATACAAACTTTTGTTGGGCGAACTTTTGCCGTAGATGAACGTTTGTCCTATACGAAATTTAGCGAGACGAACTTTTATCCTAGACGGACCTTTGTCCTGGACGAACTTTGTCCATACGAACTTTCGCGAGACGAACTTTTGCCCTAGACGAACCTCTGTCCGACGAAATTTTTGTCTTTGAGAACTATTACCCGACGAATTATCGACGAACTTCTGTCCAAAATCCTACGCGCTGGTTAGCAACACATGTCGCACGAACACTGCGACAAAAACGGAACGCCAAACCGTTTCAGCATCTCGAGACGTCATCAAACAAACGAAAGAAATGAGGTTTAGACTTAAATTGGTGGTGCAATGGCCGCAGGCATATTTCTTGTCCTGCGCCGTGCAACGAGCACCATTTGAAAGCATCGCTGCATCCAGAGATGCTTTTCAGGGGGTAGGAAGAGGGGAATCCCCCCTCCTTAAAATTATCGTTCCCCACCTCAAATTTTCTCGGAAGAGGAGGGGGTTACTGGAAAATTTCCCCTTTAACCCTATTCCCGGAGGGCTAGAAAGTATGGCCGATTCCCGGCAGGGAGTTCGGCAGTTTCGAATCCAGGGGGCAGGATTCGGCCTCCCCCCCTGAGATCTCGAGAACTACTCGTCCGATTTCATCGCAACAAACGGCAATCGATTTTCCGTGACGTGAACTACATTTTTATAAAAAGAAATTTCAAAAATTTTGAAATTTGTGGATACAGGAGGCAAAAATGTCAAAATGGGGGGTACTTTTGGACTTCTTATAACTCCGTTGTTTATGGACCGATTTCGATGGAACTGGCATCAATCGAGAGATTATGGATAGGTCTTTTACCATGGGTACACAAATCTGAAATTTTGAGAAAATTCATGGGCGTTCACAGGGTTTCAAAAATAGGAGGATTAGTTTTCTAACAACTGGATGAACAAAAGAGACAAACACCCTTTTTTGGCTTCTGCTAGTCATGTTATACTAAAGAAGTACAAATCGCATTACAATGTTTGTATAATGTTAGCATAGGCGGTGCCAGGGACATGAAAAAGGGGGAACTTTCATGGTCACACGTTTCTCAGATCAACTTGTGACCTTTGACCTTAAATGACCCCAAGTGACCTTGGGGTCACTTGGAATGATCTCCTATGCATTTAATATTATCTTTAAACGTTTTCAATCGTTTGAATTCACTCTATTTCAAAAAATTCATTTTATGCCTATTGCGATATAGGGTACGCGCACTGACATTTTAGGTCATAGCTCCGTGACCCGACCTGATATCAAGCTGAAACTTGGTACACAAGTAGAAGGCACGCTCCTACGTCATATATGTTTCGGGTTTGGCATTTGAGAAAACGGCGCCGAAATTATTGCGAAAAAACAAATTTTGACTTTTGACCCTGACCTGACCTTGAAAAAATGACCTCAGGTGAACAAAATTACATCTGCACATGGCCCAGCTATTTCGCTATACATCCATATAAGGTTTTAGGTTCTATCTTAAAAACTCTGTTTTTGGCAGACATTTTCCTTTTACCCTTAACATGGCCAAAAATGGCATGAGGTGCCTCCCAAAAACGTTGCCTGACTCCGCCCCTGAGCAAAGTAGAATTTTGAAATTTTGTCAAGGCACGTAGAAAGAATAGCTAGGAAAAGTCACCAAGTTTCGTGAGGCTGCGTTAAAAAGCCTGGAATTGGCAAACAAAAAACCCGAGGGGGCGGATTCCGCCCCCCCCTGCTGGGAATAGGGTTAAATATTTTCCGCCTGTTTTGTAAAAAAGCACGCCTATTTGCCAGTCCGGCCTCCCGTGAAGCCTCTCGCCGCCGGCCGGCAGTCATATTGCAGTAGCGGTGGGGCGGGCGGGTCGATTCTGGAATCTGAACCGATCCACTCGGAATCCACGCTTGCGTTCATGCGACCGTGCAATTTAGGCCATGAATGCCAATTCTACAACGAAACCGCTTATTGACGCAGACGCTGAACTCCCTGCTGTTTGTACGCATTAATGGCCCAAGCGTAGGGGCATTCGATGCCATCAAATATGCCCGACGTTGGGTTGACCTGGGCCATAGGAATGCGACGGAAAAGTGCAGGTGCGCCAAATAGAAACGCTTCACAGTTATTCTGATGACTGCTTGCATGGCCAGTGCGTGGACTCGAGGAGGCTGTACGTGGGGCTCTGTGCCAGGCGTAAAAGATCCAGTTTGGGACGGGGGCAAGACAAAACGAAGATTTATTGTTGCTTAGGACAGCTGAGTGTTAAAAAAATGCTGGTGCTGGAATAAACACTTCTGGTTATCGTAGAACCTCTGAGTGGGTTTTCCCGTTTACCTGACGATGCGCTGTTGAATAACATGTAAGCAGATCAATGAGTGAAATTTTGCTCCATGATTAAGACTTGATCACTGGCTGTTTGAAGCCTGATCCCTTCAGGCTTCCCTCCGGTACACATGCTCTTTCATACATTCTCCTCCCTCTCTCCACTTTTTATGCTTGGGTGAAGCATGAAGTGCAGACGTGTACAATAGGCGGTGGAATTGCAACTTCTGCGTCTGCAACCCTCACTACCGTGACAAGACATACCCAATATCGTTTTTCTGCGGTACGTTGCGATAGCGGGCCGATGCCCCTGCCGCCATTTGAGCTGGGGCAGTGCCCTCCCGGAATGCACAAGAAGTTTAACAACGATGGCTAACTCTAAGAAAAACAGTAAAAACCAGAAGCCAAAAATAAAGTGCCCAGAATTCGAGTGGTTTTGATCGTTCGGAGTAGGAGATACATCATGGACCCTCAACTTCCGCATAATCCTGCGCCATTGGTTTTCACGCCTTCGAATTTTAATGTAAAAGTATCTCTGGCAGCATCTAACACAAAAACGAGTCGCAGATCTGAACTACTTGCATTTCTCGTCATCCAAAGCATGAGACATCTGAATGCATTTTTCCTTCATTGGTTGAAGTTTGCCAAGTTACCAAACGCACACTTTTCAATTTCATTCGTTTATTCAAACCCCGCTCAATTCTAACACAAGAAGCCTGCAAACAACCCGACTACCCTGCATGTTTCTGCAGTGTACTAGACAAAGTCGCGCTACACACGACCATGCTCGGATGTTCAGGTACCTTGCTTCGCGCAGGCCACACATAGCCAGACCATGGCCCGCGTCGCGAAGAGACAGGCCGCGGTCGGTGCGCCCCGGTGTCACCCCAGAAGTCGCAGTTACGGCATGAACTGCCGTAACTGCGATAACTCTCGTATGTTGCGCGTGTCATTGCAACTTCCAAGACTGAGATCAGCATTGGACATCATACGTGGCAAGCGGGAGCCTCTGAGTCCAGAGAAAGGATTCCCTCGAAAAAAATGCGTTATTCACACGTACACATTGGTCACTGACAACGGACGGATGCCTTTACCTGCGAGACATTGTTGTTTATGAGGCAGTGACGGATCTCTAAAAACGACGCAGGTCGGTCTGACGGAATGACTCATTCATGGACCATCGTGTGGCAATCCATCGCTTCAAAATATATGCCAAGACTAATCACGAAGCAAGGAACCTGAGCAACTCCATCAGCAACCAACAACGCCAGTCAGCTGAACAAAACAAGGCAACGCCACCCATTACGTCGGTCACGATCACATTCACGGCACGTAAACGCCGCGCAGTCCTCGCCCGTGTCACACATCTGGCAGACTCGCGCGTGCATCCACACCACCACTTGCTGATCGCGTTCGTGCTGACACTGCGAGGCCCGCTCGTCCTGGGTCAAGGTCCGGACCTCTCTGAGTCCGCCCGGCCCGGTCACCACTGCAGCCCCCACCCCCACCCCTCCCCCCAGCCATCACCGGGGACCGTCGGCCTGCTCGGGCCGGAAGTAACGCTCCTTGAAGCGGTCCGTGCTCGGGTGGACGGTGGCGGCGCCGCGTTCGTCCTCGGCCGGCTCGCGCCACTTCTCCATGGTGAGCAGGCGGCGGCTGGAGTGGCGCGTCAGCGGCTGCTCGCTGTTGGCGACCAGCCGCAGGCACGGGTGGCCCGGCAGCCGGTCGACGGCGTACTCGGCGCGCGTCACCGGCAGCCAGAACACTAGCCGGCCGCCGACCGGCAGCCGCTCGGCCGCCAGCTGCAGCAGGTCGCCGAACAGCTGGCCGTGGCCGTACTCCACCTTGGCCGGGAAGTGGCCCGCCAGGTGCCGCTCGGGGACCGGCGCCGGCCGCGCCGAGCCGACGCGCTCGGTCGGCTCGCGGATGCCGTACGGCGGGTCGGTGACGATCGCGTCGAACGTGAGGCCGCGCCGCCAGAGGGCCGGCAGCGCCGCGTCCGCCACCAGCACGTCCAGCAGGCGCGACTGCAGGCCGTACTGGCGCAGGTTGGCCGCGATGCTCTCCTGGCGGCCGCGTGGTCGGCCGCGCTCCTGCACGCGCGACGGCCGCGTGCGCGCGTGCACTGTCAGGAAGTCGATGTCGGTGCCGAGCACGTGGCCGCCGAAGTGCGCGGCGGCCACGAGCAGCGAGCCGGTGCCGACAAACGGGTCCAGCACGGTGTGCCCGGGCCGCACGCGCGCCATGTTGGCCATGACCAGCGCCAGCTCCGGGTCCATGGATGTGTTGCCGATGTAGGCGCGCGTCTTGAGCGCGTGGAGCGCGATGACGGCGCGCGGTCCGTCGCACAGCCAGCGGCCGAAATAGAGCCGCAGCGGCCGCGGAGGCGCCCGGTTCGGGTCCTGGCCGTAGTACTCGACGGCGTCCAGCCGTAGGTCGGGGCTCCTGAGTCGCACCGGGCCCTCGATGGGCAGGTAGTCGAACGACTCCACGCGCGCCATCTTCGCCTCGTGCGACAACGTCTTGTTGAAGGTGTCCACGTGAATTTTGAAGGAGACGTCCGGACCGAAGAAGGGCATCATGGTGTCCGGCCTCTCCCGCAGGCGTCGCCGCAGCATCTCGTGCAACTCCTCCTCCGTATCGGCTTGCGCCCACAGTTCCAGACAGCTTTTGACGGCCACTGTGCGGTTTGCCACAGCAAGAGCATCCTGCTCACTGTCAAACTGCAGCTCCAGAAAAGGCTCCGGAGGAGCTGGTTCAGCCCAGCGTGCTGTAATTCCCAACACTGACAGCACCGAGCGTAGCTCCGGCAAACGAAACTCCAGCAGTTCATTCGAGAAGCAGAAGAGGTAGGTGTGCCCACGCATTGTCATTAAGTGAGCCTCATCTGCTATATGTTTCTGGCCTATGCTGATGAATGGCTAGCCTGGCAACATGTTGCATCAATATCTGCTGAGCCTGTAATATAAAGCTGCTCTGAATAACCAAAGCTAGTTTATGGGAACTTTCAAACATATGTTATTTTGTAACATACATGGCATTTCACAGTATTCAAAATGTATCTATGAACAGGTATGTGATTAAAACATAAACATTAATGCAAATTAATCCCATATCCACCAGTCTACAAAACACGGCAGATCTCAACAAGATCTTGTTAGAGCAGAGCTGGGGCATAACATGTAATTTGGGGCAGCTTTTTGAAATTTTGGGTCAGAAATCCCTGAAATGGGGCAGCTAATGCTACCCTGCAGCAGCTACTGAACTGGGGCACAGGTCAGACTGGACCTCAATACATATCATATCATGTCATGTCAAAAAAGGCTCAATTGCTAGTAGCAGGAGCACGGCCTCAAAAAAGGTGCCAAATTTGTGTCATTTGCCCCAAATCCATCTTATTTGCTGCCATATGATGGTAAGCTGTCTTAACTTCAGTATTTTAAAAACAATGACACTTTTGAGAAGGGGACATATTCAATGTGGCGAGATTTCCAAACCATACTTGACAAGCACTGTAACAACACTGCCACAAAATAGGTTTGTTCCATAGGTGACACAAAATATTTGCTCTGCAGGGAAATGCTGGAGACCATCTCCTGGTCATCTGGCCCTGCCCCAAGCAGAGATGTCAGGTATCCCATCTGGGGCAGGATCAGAGCTGCCCAAAACATCTTGTCAAATGTTATGCCACATTTTCCAAACTTGCCTATCCATATATTGCAAAATATGTGTGTCTCATTGAGTATGAACCTATAACAAACAATGACCCAATAATATCACACCTGGAGGCACTTTCCATTAAAAATCTAGGCAATCCTATACCTTTTTGCCTTTTCACAGACCACTTTTGCTATATATATGACACACAAAAGCTCATAAACTTTCCTATGAAAGCAAGAAATGGTGGCACTACCAGTATGGTTTTTGAAGGAAATGGAATCATAATTTGCTATAAGCAAAGGCAACCAGAATGGGTGGTGCCACCTTGTTTATACTGCCTCTGCTCCAAGGATGTCCTATGCACTGCATAAGGTTTGATGACATCACCAGTAAATGATACTAGAGGCCACAGTCAAATACACAGATATTCACAGGGAATAATGTTGCACCGAAGGCATCAACCTAGCAAGAAGCAGAGGCACTGTATAGGATACTAGAGGCCACAGGCTGATAAAGGGTGTGATCAGACTTGCCTGTGTTCAACAGAGGTTAGGTCATGTGACTAAATAAGTAAGGTAAGATTAGGTTAGGTCAGATTAGGTTAGGTTAGACTAGGTTAGGTTAGGTTAGGTTAGGTTATGTTAGATTAGATTAGATTAGGCTAGGGTTAGGGTCAGGGTTAGGTTAGGTTAGGCTAGGTCGGGTTAGTCATTTTTTATTATTCATTAGTGTATGCCAATGACATCATAAGGCCCAAAAAACCTTTGCCTTGGGAATTGTCCTTTTTGATTTTGTTACCTTAGGATTGCAGCATAAGTCAAATAGACAAATGGTGCAGCAGTCAGTGATGAATGGAGAGACAATATTTTTGGGCAATCTTTTTCATTTTGTTCATCTTGAAATGATATTATGCAGCAACCAAATCACAAGTATTTAACTTACAGGCCTTTGTTGTATGGCTTTTATGCCATTTATACTATTTTTCACCACCTGGTGGAAACGTCACATATGGCCAAAATCTACTAGCCTCATGTAAGCAAGATCTGACATTATTTTGGGACTGTTCTAAAACTGTCTCCCAGCTCACTCTGGTAAAGGAACCAACTAGTATCCAGCCTTCAGCACATAAAAGTAACATGGGTCCTGTAACAAATTATCAATCAGCACCATATGAATTCCACAGAAAAAAAACATTCTAGTCCCCTCTTATTGCCCCACAACATTAGTTTCATTAACAGATGAAAAACAGTTGCATAGACTTACACGATTGGAAACCTGTGGCGAAACCACTCCGATAGACGCCAGCCGGTCGTCTCATTCTGTATTAAGTTCAACGTACTCGCCTCTACGGCCCTATTGGCGTCAGTGCGTTGATTACGCCGAAATATGGCAGCATAAGTCTTAAGAACAAATACAAAGAAATTTTTGCAAATACAAAGGAAGATTATTCCTTCTAATGCGGTTTTAAAATGATCATTTTAATTCAAAGGTGCGCGCAAAGTGATTAACTGGAAGTTACGTATAGCTCAAAGCACAACTCAGGGCACAATTTTGCTCACTGAATTCGTTTGCAGCTCGTTCGCTTTTAAACTGTTTGTCTCTTGACCAAAATGCTATCTTGTGTAACTCTCAAAAGTGGATGAACGTGGGCTAAAATAATTCTGTACAAGGCAAACATATGGCCTGTTTTTATCAGCACATAAATCTTGATGATTTACTATTGCGTACATGGTTATATTCATGACGTCATCACTTTTTCACCATTGGGTATGGTGTCTTCAAGTTAGGCCGCGAGGCCTCGTGGCAAAAGTTGAGTGGATGGTGGCGATTCGATGGGCTTGCTGGTTGTTGTGGGCGGCGGCGTTTGCGAGAAGCGGTTGCTTGTTTTGGATAGTTGCCTATTTGGCAGAAGTCCATTTCGTTGTTCCCAAATACTGCGACTTATGGAAAATGTGTTAAGTCATGCTGTCTTCCCTCACCATGCAGTCGATATCTAAAGCAGAGATCAAGGATTTGCTGAACCATGCTCTCAAGCACCAGTATCGTGTACAAGACCGCGACAAGAAGGTGAGGAATTATGAGTAACGCGTAATAGTACTCCATTGCACTGATGGCTGATAAGTAAATGTTCTTTATGGCTCAAAACAGCGCTTTTTCTTTCTGGGGAAGATTTTTCTCAAACATCGTTGCAGATCCTTATTGCAACATCAGTGCAGTATGCATGCAGTATGCATCTATGGCAAGTTTGCCATGACCATATTGTTGCAGATTGATGAAGTTTGAAGGAAACGAATGAGTGTTTTTCTCAATTTAGACTTATGATAGATTTGAAAATAATTGTTTGTACATGGGATATCCCCTTTTTGGAGGGTAAAGCAGATGTGATGTTGGAAGTTACCCATGAGGCTGAAAGTGATGAAAATCCAGTTAGGCAGCTGTAATATGACTCAGTAAATCCCAATGGAAATGCAAAGCCTTTCATGGCACCACATTGGATCATTTCTGGAAACCATATGGAAAGAACCATATGATTGGTTATTGTTTGTTCTTTGGCTCATGTTCATTGGCAGTAGTTCATTAGCACCTGAACCAGTCAGAAAGTGCACCCAAATTATTCAGTGCACTGACAGAATATCCTGGAAAACTGCCTGTTTTTCATCATGACTGACAAATGCTGCAATAGTTGTATTCTGTTAACATATGCAGTCAGTTTTAGAAGTGGATTTTTCATAGTAATGTAATTTTGTCACACTTAATATGGATAAACATTTTTGTAGTAGTGAATGAGTTTTTTGTCTCCAGTGTCAGATTGTTAAAACTTAGTCCAGGGATATAGGTTGCCCTCTGCAGTTTTACTTAAGGTATAGTTGATCTTTTACCATAAATGGAAAATCTTGAAATATGACCTTATTTCCAAATACATTAAGGCCATTTTTATGGTTCTAAGCAGGCAGTGGTGACAGAATACTGTGTTGTATATCACAGGGATATGCAGAATAATGAAAAACAAAATCCCCACCCAACTGTACCAGGACATGCCAACAAAGCCCTTTTTTGTAGTTAACAGGATAATTAGCTGTTGAATATTTCATAATGATTAAATAGGGATAATACACATCCTTCTGTGAATATGGTTACATTAGGTAAAACTTGTCATAATCATCTGAATGTTGGCATGTATGACTACCAGTAAGGTGAGAATAAGAACTTAAGATAAGATAAGAGGGCACCACCTGCACTTGCCTCTGCTATTATATTGATCCAGTGCACTTTTCTCTATGATTGTAGTTTTTTTGTGCTACACTCCCAACAATTCAAACAGACCATGTTGGGTTGACTATGTTTGTGTGCTGATTGGTGAAAATTTGTTTTGTTCTTTTGTTGTCATATTTGCTGTTGTCATCAAAAGACCAGCCTGTCACCTGTTGATGTGAAATTTGTATGGTCAACCAGATTTCAAATAGAGCTGGTGTCTTCTGGTGTTTTAGGAAGCAAAGCCAGCAGCACTAGTTTTGAACCTGCATCAAAGCATGCCACTCTTGAATGCCCCTGTTGCTGTGGCCACACTTCAGGCAGTGCTTGTGTGTCAGGCTGAGATTTCTTGCTGTGATAAATGCAGGATCAGTGCTGGAAGCCTGATTTTTCTTTTTGGTGTCAGAGGCCAAATTCTCTTTTGGAGTATAAAATGTCATGTGTTTATGTGTGGGAAACATGGACTTACTAGGTGCTTTGCAAGCATATGTGGTCAGCAGGGTGGATCCAGTGGCCCCATTTGGGGGGGGGGGCAAACCAGTTTCTTGGGTCTACATGGCAGATCAGCAGAGTCATTGACTGGGGGATGGAAGGCAGCTGGACGTGGATACGGAGTGTACTTCAGTGGCTGAGTATGGATGATAAACCATCAACCAGGGAGGAGGGATGCTAGGCAACTCCAAACTCTGGTTGAGTAGGAATACCGGTGTCTTTTGGGGGGGAAAATGACCATTTTGGAGTGCAGAGTTTTTCTTGGAGTGTGAATTTTTTGGTGCTTCTTGACACCAGAAAGTGACAGTTTTTCCAACACTAAGCATGACACATTCCTGCTGGCTGCACTGGCCCAGAATCCATCTCTTGTCCACCCAGAGAGCTCTGCTGTACAGGTCGATGACATCCTGGAACAGTCTGCCTCCAGCAGTTTGTGGCTACAGAACACTAAGTTTCCTGAACTCACATTTCACCATCACATCCAATGCCTGTTTCTTTCCATGCTATATTTCATCATGCCTGTTGCATTCCATTGTATGCTCAAATCCTTTGTGTTTCTCATAATTTGTGACTGTATATGGTCTTATTTCCTAACAACCTGCAGGCTCAAAAAGCAGAGTGATAGTTGACTGGTAGTCATTGATTTAACCTGTCCCCATTTGGCTTCCCAGACCAAGACTGATTATATTTGTGTGTTATGGTGTTTTTGTTGATGCACACTTGGCTTTCTTATCCCTCGTGGGTCATGATATCAACCCATTGCACTCAGCAGTTCTGGCAGTGTCTGGCGACGATTGCTGTCCACATAGCTGCAATGCCTGAGATCTCCCTATGTCAGAGATTGCTGCCCACGCACGGTCCGCCTTGGACCGACCGCGTCCCCACCCGGACCGCCCACTAACGGTGCACCGGCGCGCGCCGCAGTCCGAGTCGGTGATGGAGAAGACGGTGGACCTGTTCCGGCTCGACTACCACGCGGACATCCTGCCGAACGGCGGCGGCGAGCTGGGCAGCAACTACCCGTCCCGGATCGTGCTGCTGTCGCCGGCGCGCGGCGCCGCCTCCCTGGACGCCGGCCAGCTGCACCGGCTGGCGCTGGTGGCGCGCATGGGGCGCTGCCGCGGCCGCTTCCCGGTCGGCGTGATCCTGTACCGGGGACAGCACATCTGCAGGTGGGCGCCGCCGCCGCGCCCGGCGCACCGGTTGCGTAGCGTGCGTCCTGTTCATCCGTCGACCGAAAGTTTGACAGGGACCTCCTGGAGGAGTTTTGATGGTGACCAGCGGAATCGTGCGGTAATTCCAACGCGCCATGTAGGAATTATTGATAATCCCATGCAGTAAATTCCGTCGCACATGCTTCGAACCACAGTAGGATTTAAGAGTTTAGCGCTGAACTGTGGTGTGCCGAGCACTGTTGCAGTGCAGGCACGTCCTTTGCTGTCAGGATTTTTAATTGTGGCCTTGGTTTTGAGGATGCATAAGAAGTCATTCTTTTCTGGTCTCAAGAAAAAAATGAAGGAAGACAAAGCGCCCTTCTGGATTCGACGTCACGCTCAGTAACATGCATTCCTTCACTCCAGGTCTTCCACGTTGTCGGTGGGCGCTGAGATGTATCCGCGCCACTACTTCTACTCGATATTCGGCGGGACACCGAGTGGCGCCGGCGTGATCAGCGGCGGCGGCGGCGGCGGCGGCAGCAGCGGCAGCAGCGGCGGAGGCAAAGGCGGAGGTGGCGGAGGAAGCGGGAACGGCGGCGGCGGCCAGGCGGGGGACGAGGCCGGCTCCGACCCGCCCAGCCCGCCCGGCGAGTCGCCCAACCAGCTGTTCGACCGGATCCGCAACATGGACATGAAGCTGCTGCGACTGTTCTCGGTCCGCACCATCGCCGACCTGATGGTCGAGAACAAGAAGGTCAAGTTCGGCGTCTAGTGAGTAATCCTCGTGACTGCTGGCTGCCTTGTTGCCAGCGTTGCGGCCAGCGTTCCCCTGGTTAGCGGGAAATAAAGTGCCTGCCATTGTGTGCTTTCATGGGACAAATTTGTAGAATGCAGATTGTTGCCATGTTTTATTGAAACTGTAGCCAAAGTTAAAGCACTTCAGTTTGTCCTGCAACTGACGGACGTTGGATAAGTGGCAGGAGTTAAAACCCATGTAATGGAGTGCGACAGAAAGCCACCATATCGCGCTGCTGAGTTTTACGCAGCAGCCGCGATTTGGTTTGCGTCACAACCACCTGTCAAGAGCATGCTGGCGTGAGTGCAGCAGCATTCGAGGCGTAGCGCGCCGCCGGTGCTAGATCGTTCCATGGCCCGTGTGTGCGCCACGACACGCTCGTGAGCCCGGTGTGACCGGCTCTGACGCGCCGCCCGCCGGCCGCCGGCAGCGTGTCCTCCTCGGAGAAGGTGGACAAGCAGGAGCGCTACGCCGACTTCGACCTGCTGAGCCTGCCATACCCGGGCTGCGAGTTCTTCCAGGAGTACTGCCAGCACGGCTACCAGGGCTCTGGCCTCCTGTTCGACTGGAACCAGAGCTACATCGACGCCGAGGTGGTGCTGCCGCCGCAGCTGGCCGACAAGCTGGCCATCCAGTGGGACGTCTACCGGGTTCGTACCTCGCGCGTGCCGCGTGCTACGCGGACGTCGGTTTTTGTCTTTGTTAGGTCGTGGGCAGATGTGAGTTCACGCACCTTGCCGGAGTTGGCTAGGAATCGCATAACACCATATTGGTTGAAACTGCTCCTTGCGCTCTTGCTAAGAGAGGTGATTGTATGCCTTCCTTGGAATAATCAAGTGGAAGTGGCGTAGCGTCCCCAAAGTAACGTATTTTTTCCCACTGCTAGTATTAGCTATTGGACTCCTAAGGGTCTAGAACAATGGCTGTGACTTTTCATCCGTGCAGGGATGGCCGTTTGAACGTTTTTCGTTTTCGCTGCGCTGCTCCGGCGATAGGCATGGCCTGGCCCTGTCCCCGGCGGCCCGCTGCCACAATGCTCGCTTTCCGACATTACTCTACCGTTCCCCTCGCGTCTGACGCGGCACGCCGCCCCCGGCAGACGTGGGACATCGTGCAGCTGACGCAGAACTACCTGCGCCTGCTGCTGCACTGCCTGCACGCCGGCCCGGACGGCCTGCTGATACACTGCATCTCCGGCTGGGACCGCACGCCGCTGTTCGTCTCGCTGCTGCGGCTCACGCTCTGGGCCGACGGTCTGATCCACACGGCGCTGGACGCCTCCCAGGTGGGCGTCCCGGCCGGCCGGCGGCGGCTGGCAGCTGGCGGCTGGCGGCTGGCGGCGCGCGGCGGCCTTTGTGCTCTGTGGGGTCCGGGCGGATATCGTGGCTCTCTGCGGTGCGCGCGGGATACTTCTCTCGACGTGAATGGTGGCGGCTTAGGAGAAGCTGGGTGATTTTGGTTGTGAAGGCTTGGTCGGTGGCCATGCGATTGTTAGAACTGACTCCTTTTCAGATGGTAACATTGTCACATGGCCTGCTGATAGGGAAGCGTATTTAATACAACTTACGTTCACCACGTTTCCATGCTAGGTTGTTTCATAAATGCTCCTATAGTGCCCTGGATGTTTTATCAGCCAGATGTCTGTCCAGATTGTGCATAGATGGACTGAAGTCCAGTTTTGATGTCGGTGTCAGATGTTTACTTGGGGTAATAGACTCAAACGCGAACATGTCAGTCCCGTGGATTTCGTATTCGTTGTGCCGCTGTCGAGCCGAGTGTAGACGTATTGAAAGCATGCATACCGTTTTGCTACATGCGGACTGAGGTACGAAACTATTGTCGCCAGTTGTCTCCTGCGCCTTTTTCCTTTGTCCACGCATAATCGATATCGGGTCAGTGTCGCGGCTAAGGAATAGTTCTCAACAGTGAACAGGTAATGGCATATTCTCCTCAGTATCACTCATCCTCGTTCTTGAGGTACTACTATCTTTGCATTCAGTCTTCATGTCTCGTAACGTCGTTTCACCTTGCTGTTGTTTCATCATACAGTCTGGCAGGCGTGTTTGTAGTCACCAGTGGCAGTATGAAACGACGTGTAAATGGAACCCGATGTCGTCCGCAGATCCTGTATTTGACGCTGGCGTACGATTGGTTCCTGTTCGGACACAACCTGCCAGATCGCGTGTCCAAAGATGAAGAGATCATGCATTTTGCCTTCAACTTCTTGTCACATATCGACACGGAGGAATTCAGTGCTTCCAACTTCGGGTAAGTGCTATGAAGAATACGCGATAGGCGCCGTTTGATGGGTTAAAGTACTTGCAGGTCTGGGAACATTAGCTGTTCGTTGGTATTCCGGTGAACTGTCGGTGACGATGACGCGTGGAGAAGAAGCAAATGCCGTACGAAAACCCATCGATAATATAATTTGCATTTTTGAAGGGATATTATTGTTTTTGACAGTCACCGATGGCTCCTGACGAAGACATTAGCCTCTTCATGTTTTGGTCACAGGACGTTTGTGCAGTTTGCGGTTAATGGTATTGCGTGTTTTTTTTTAGCATTACAGAAGTCATGCGAATTCTGCTGCTTGTTTCAATTTAACTTGCATATGTTGTTGCCGCGTTGCTTGTCGAGCTGATTAACCCGAGCGCGTCTCCGTGAACGGACAGTTCACGACCCTGCGGTTGGGCTCATCATAAGTCGTTTGACTCCGGCGTGCGCCGCCGCCGTGTAACGATCAGCTGGCGGCACCGCCGGCGGCCGTTCGGTGCCGCCTGACGTCATCACCGCTCCGCCGCAGCGGTCCGACGGCGGCCGAGCTGCGCCGGGCCGAGTCGGACGTGCAGCTGGTGGACGGCGTGCTGCTGGAGGGGCTCGAGACGGACGCCTCCAGCATCCACTCGTCCTGCTCGTCAGCGTCAGACGGCGGCGGCGCCACCCTGCTGCAGCCGGCCGCCACCGCCGCCGGCGCCGGCGCCGAGTCCTGGCCGTTCGTGGAGCCGGGCGGACAGCCGACTGGAGCCGCTGGCCGCCAGCCTCACCTCGCTCGAGGGCAGCCTCAGCGAGCTCGAGCTCTCGTCGTCGTCGTCGTGCAGCTCGGGCCGGCGCTCGGAGCGGCGCCGCTGCGGCCGCCGCCGGCGACGGGACGCCGAGCCGGCTCCGGCGCCGGCGGCGAGTCCGGCGGCGGCCGGCCGCGGCGGCGGCGAGGGCGCGCCGCGGCCGTACGCGGGCTCGCGCTCGGACAGCAGCTACCAGCCGGCCGAGCTGCGGCCGCCGGACGGCTCCCCGGCGGCCGGCCGCCGCGCCGAGCGCAAGGGCCGCCTCCTGGAGCGGCAGGGCTCCGGCTCGCTCGAGTCCCTCCCCGAGCAGGTACGGAGCGGCGCCGCGCCCGGCCGCCTGCCGGGCGACTCGCGCCCGGCCGCCGCCTGGCGGCAGTGGGCAGGGTGAACACTGCTCCCATGA
The DNA here is from genome assembly GCA_030062745.1 of Capitulum mitella. Classification (NCBI taxonomy): domain Eukaryota; kingdom Metazoa; phylum Arthropoda; class Thecostraca; order Pollicipedomorpha; family Pollicipedidae; genus Capitulum; species Capitulum mitella. The sequence goes on from CP099842.1 coordinate 7,187,578, forward strand.
AGTGCGCGTAATATGTTTGTGTTTTGACGCTGTTGCCTGATTGTGTGCAGTTGATGTGTAATGTTCTGTAGTTTTTCCTTGTGACGTGAAGGCATAATATACTTTAGACTGTGTGCTGCTGATGTGTGAGTGTACCTCTGTTGGCTGCCAGTGCACCTGTCTGGCGTTGATCCGTGGGTGTTTCTTTGATGTCGGCTTTCGCTCGTGCCTCGTTTTGACGCTGGTGTACCTACGTGACGTTGGTCTGCGGATGTACTTTTGACGCCGCTACGTCTGACCCCGGCGGAAGGGCTGGCCCGGCCGGCCGTTGGCGTCTGTCTGTGACTGTACCTCTGACGCTGGTCTGTCGGTGTGCTTCTGACGCTGGTCTGTCGGTATACCTCTGACGCTGGTCGATGGGTGTACCTCTGTCTGATGTCTCTGTGTCCTGTCCCGGCAGAAGGGCTGGCCCGGCCGGCCGGCCGGTGGTGTGGGTCGGTGGGTGTACCTCTGTCTGATGTCTCTGTGTCCTGTCCCGGCAGAAGGGCTGGCCCGGCCGGCCGGCCGGTGGTGTGGGTCGGTGGGTGTACCTCTGTCTGATGTCTCTGTGTCCTGTCCCCCAGAAGGGCTGGCCCGGCCGGTCGGTGGTGTGGGTCGGTGGGTGTACCTCTGTCTGATGTCTCTGGGTCCTGTTCCCTAGAAGGGCTGGCCCGGCCGGCCGGCCGGTGGTGTAGATCTGTCTGTGTACCTCTGTCTGATGTCTCTGTGTCCTGTCCCCCAGAAGGGCTGGCCCGGCCGGCCGGTGGTGTAGGTCGGTGGGTGTACCTCTGTCTGATGTCTCTGGGTCCTGTCCCCCAGAAGGGCTGGCCCGGCCGGCCGGTGGTGTAGATCTGTCTGTGTACCTCTGTCTGATGTCTCTGTGTCCTGTCCCCCAGAAGGGCTGGCCCGGCCGGCCGGTGGTGTAGGTCGGTGGGTGTACCTCTGTCTGATGTCTCTGGGTCCTGTCCCCCAGAAGGGCTGGCCCGGCCGGCCGGTGGTGTAGGTCGGTGGGTGTACCTCTGTCTGATGTCTCTGTGTCCTGTCCCCCAGAAGGGCTGGCCCGGCCGGCCGGTGGTGTAGGTCGGTGGGTGTACCTCTGTCTGATGTCTCTGGGTCCTGTCCCCCAGAAGGGCTGGCCCGGCCGGCCGGTGGTGTAGGTCGGTGGGTGTACCTCTGTCTGATGTCTCTGGGTCCTGTCCCCCAGAAGGGCTGGCCCGGCCGGCCGGTGGTGTAGGTCGGTGGGTGTACCTCTGTCTGATGTCTCTGTGTCCTGTCCCCCAGAAGGGCTGGCCCGGCCGGCCGGTGGTGTAGGTCGGTGGGTGTACCTCTGTCTGATGTCTCTGGGTCCTGTCCCCCAGAAGGGCTGGCCCGGCCGGCCGGTGGTGTCCGGTCAGCCGGAGCTGCGGCCGTGCCGCTCCGAGGCGGGCTCCTTCAGCGGCGGCACCTACCACGAGCCCCGCACCAGCCCCGTCTCCGTGCCGGGCGGACAACGGGCCCGGCACGAGAGCTCCGGCTCCGTCGGCAGGTCAGTCGCCGGCGCCCGCCGGTTTCCGGCGTCGAAGCACGCGGTCGGCTCCGGAACTCTGCGTAGTATGGACTCAGTTTTGTGCCATCGCGCGGAGATAACTTTGCGATGCGTGTTGCCTCGATGTGCAGGCGTCTTTAAGCCGGGGCGTATTGGTGACTACTTTAAGCCACGTGCCGGCCGGTAGTTGACTCGATTTTGCAGTGATCCTTCGCGGGCGCGTTTTGCAGCTGGCAGATCATCAACGGCTCGGGCAGCGTGAACGGCTCCGGCTCGAACGGTTCCGCCCGATCCGGCTCGTCCCATTCCAGGAGCAGCTAGTGAGTACTGCCGCCCGGCTGTATGTTCTGCTGTTACCGTAACAGACCGGCCTAGTTCGGCGTGTTACGGTGACCCCTACTGGAATCGCTAATGGGCTTGTCGGTTTCGGAGTGCTTTTCGTTCGTCTTGCGTGGGTGGTATGACGACGTGATCCCTGTCTGTTACTATGGTATGTTAAGCATCTTTGGAAGGGGCCCAAATTCGGAATTGTTTGTTGTCATCGACGGCTTTTCTCCTTTGGTTACATGCCCCAGTGATAAGTGTACCATATGACGCTGTGTGATTGAGTGTTTTGCCCTGGCGCGTGCTAGTGATTGTATTTTGTCACGCCCCATGCTCTTTTCAATTTTTTTTGCGTACAAGATGAATCCCAGTCAGCCGTTTGGCTGGATGTTTCGAGTGCTTTCCCGCACACACGCCCCTGTCGGCCTCCGTGCTGACCGCCTGGTGACGTCCGACAGCCAGTCGATGGGCCCCGAGTTCACGGAGTCGACCACGACGCTCATCGACGAGTCTGGCGAGCAGAGCACAGAGCCGCCGGAGACGAGGTGAGCGGGCCGGTCCGCGTCGCTGGGCGAGCCGCCCGGCCCGCCGGCGGCCGCTCAGCTGGTCGCCGAGCTGCTCACTTGGCCGGACCACGCGGGGGCTATTCGTTGAAAGCAGGCGAGCAAAGAAACGTACAGCAGCTGTGCTGCGACTTCACGCTAGATTTAATTTTGAGGTATCAGCAGCTTCTGACAGTATTGTACTGATCATATGTGAAAGGCATCATGGGTAGTCGTCGGGATTTGAAAATGGCGCTGGATCATTGCTTAGAATTTTACTTACTTGAAATGTAAAGGACGCGTCTTACTATATGCATCTCTGAAAGGTTTCCTTTTTCTGTCAGAATGGCGGTTATGTAGCATCCTGTATCATTTTATGATGTAAAACACTAGTCTCCGGAATGTCCGCCGTGTGCTGTCTTTCGTGCTAAGTGGAATTTTGGTCCTGTTCTGGGACCAACTGCCCCCTGTACCGTCTGTGATGGCTGTCCGGTTCCGGGACCATCTGCCCTCTGTACCGTCTGTGATGCCTGTCCTGTTCTGGGTCCAGCTGCCCCCTGTACCGTCTGTGATGGCTGTCCGGTTCTGGGACCATCTGCCCTCTGTACCGTCTGTGATGGCTGTCCTGTTCTGGGACCAGCTGCCCCCTGTGCCGTCTGTGATGGTTGTCCTGTTCTGGGACCACCTGCCCCGGTACCGTCTGTGATGGCTGTCCGGTTGTGGGACCAGCTGCCCGCTGTACCGTCTGTGATGTCTGTGGTCCGCTGCCCTGTTCTGGGACCAGCTGCCCGCTGTACCGTGTGTGATGTCTGTGGCCCGCTGCCCTGTTCTGGGACCAGCTGCCCGCTGTACCGTCTGTGATGTCTGTGGCCCGCTGCCCTGTTCTGGGACCTGCTGCCCGCTGTACCGTGTGTGATGTCTGTGGCCCGCTGCCCTGTTCTGGGACCAGCTGCCCGCTGTACCGTGTGTGATGTCTGTGGCCCGCTGCCCTGTTCTGGGACCTGCTGCCCGCTGTACCGTGTGTGATGTCTGTGGCCCGCTGCCCTGTTCTGGGACCTGCTGCCCGCTGTACCGTGTGTGATGTCTGTGGCCCGCTGCCCTGTTCTGGGACCTGCTGCCCGCTGTACCGTGTGTGATGTCTGTGGCCCGCTGCCCTGTTCTGGGACCTGCTGCCCGCTGTACCGTGTGTGATGTCTGTGGTCCGCTGCCCTGTTCTGGGACCAGCTGCCCGCTGTACCGTGTGTGATGTCTGTGGCCCGCTGTCCTGTTCTGGGCGTTTCGTCGCCGTGTGACGGCGCTCGGGGCCGTTCCAGACGGGCGGCGCGGCTGCGCGCCGTGCGCACACTCTTCCTGCAGTCGTACAGCTCGGCGGTGGGCCTGAAGGCGGGCCTGCACTCGCAGCGGGCGCCGAGCGCGGCCGGCTTCTCGCTGGTGCCGGCCATCGTCTCCAACATTGCCGGCCGGGTCGGCATCCTGATGACCTGAGGTCGGGACGGCAGGCGGCGGGGCGTGCTCACGACCTAGCCTGCCGTCTGCCGCACCACGCCACCGTGGTGCTTCCCGTGTGGCGGCGATTACAATGTCGGTTACTGCATGTTGCCGAGAGGGGATCGGAGCTTAAATCTCAGATGCGTTGGTCGTCCGTGTAACGTCGTTCGTCGAGTTGAAGTGATCTGTGAAGCCTATAACTGTAGCGTCCGCGAGATATTCGAAGGATCGTGATGGTCCCGAATCATACGATATTGTGCATCGTCAGTGGTCAGGTGTTGGATAAAGGTCCAGTGGAAGTTTTTTATCACGGTGTCTTGTATACGTGGTGACCGCATACTGGTGGCAGTATGAAGCGCCGTTGGTTGATTGCAGAAGACTCTGGTGAAAGATTTAGACATGAAATTTGTTTTTTTTAGGGGAATATTTCACTTGACCTGGAATTTCCAGAACGTGCGGCTCCGAAAAAGGTTACCGAGCGTGTGCGTATGATTTTTTTCGGACCTAAAGGCATCAACAACGTGTTTAAATGAAACCCTTTTCTGACGTCACCATCGTTCTGACGTTACGTCGTGAGAAAGCAATACGCCTCGTCTTCTAATGGTCCGTGGTCTCTCGCCTCCTGGTATCGTTACGCAACACCTCGTAATAAGGCACGGCAAATCGTTTTGAAGTAACATAGGGTTCTGAGACACAACTGTGTGCTGTTACTGTTTGTAAAAAACTGGCATCCGAAACTACGAACTAAAGCTTTGGTACTTACGTTCAAAATCATAAGGTGCAACATTCCCTTAAGACGCTTGTATTGACATCAGCACTTGACATCCTCATCTAGATGCAGTATTAGTGATCAGCGGGGTCCTGCGTCAGCTTTGTAGCGGCTGCTGAGCTGAAATTTAATGGACTTGTTTCGTCACGTCGTCACCTACGACTGTTTTTAGTTGACATGCTTCGTTGACATGCAAAAATTCAAGAATTCAAAAAAATTTGGTCTGTTGGCCTGCTTTTAACATCGGACAAGATGCCAATGATCAGATATCTGCATTGCCAGTGTCCGGAAAAAAATTGGAAAGCTTTTATCGTCCATCGTTGGGAACTTCATAGATGACAAATGAGCCCGCCGTTGCGTTGACGCTGTCAATTATCCCAACACCTGTGCACTCCCTGTTTGGGACCCGATTTTCCGAAGTGGCACCACCGTCGTACTCGGTCAATCCTCATTTGCTCCCTTTTGTTTCATTTCGCGCCCGCCCAGGTTAGCATCGTCACGGGTCGTTGAACCATCGGCATATTGGCCGCAGTCGGGACGGCGCGTATCTCGCGCCGGTCGATGAGATGTGTACGAGGCGGGAGCTGGAGAAACCCACCCTGTCTCCTTCGGCGCTTACACCCCGTGCTCTGGGCGGCGGGGTCCGGCCCCAGACCGTGTTCCGAGCCCGTTGCTCCGCGGAGCTCATCAGTGCAATGCTTCCGTGTAAATACGTACGTGTTTACCCGTCATGGCTGTCCCCGTGTCCGTTTTCCATAAGCGCAGTTGCAGCGCGCGCGGTGCGGGACTCGCCGCGACCCGTCTGGAACAGGCTGCCAAATCTGCTCGGGAATTGCCGCCGCTGGACGTGTGCCTGCGTACGTAACGGCGCACTGTCGCATGCTCATCACTGTCCAGGGGTCCAGCCGCGACGTGCCCGGCGAGGCGGCCGCGGCTGCGGTGTACGTGCCTGTATATTTGTACACGGCGGGGGCTGGGGCGCGGGCTTGGCTGCTCGGTGGGCTTCTGGCGCGCTCTGGTCGCGGGAGTGGGGACGTGTGATGGCCGGCCGTCGGCGCGCCCGCCGCTGTGGGCGCCGCCCGGCGGCGTGCTGTCGACCGTCATGGCGTCTGAATCGGGCCGCACTGCGCGTGCACTTTATTTTTACACGAGCGTTTTCTCGCCGACTCCGTGGTGCGTGTCGCACGCACGCTGGTGATACAAGCTCATATGGCCTGCGGGGGCGGGCACCGTCCGGCCGGGGCGGTCCGGAGTGGAGCACGTGCCGCCGGGGGCGGGCGGCCGCCATCAGGTGGAGCCCGACCCGTGAGCCGTCCGGGCGTCTGTTGTGTCGCCGTTCTGCCTGCATAGCTTGCCACTCGCGCGCCATGTAACCGAAATACAGTGTGCTTACGCAGCGTGTCGTTGGTGGCCTGTAATCGCGGCGGCCGGCCGGACGACGGCCCGGCGCGGAGTGCGCAGCAGGAGTCGGCCAGCAGCACATTCAACCGCTCCGTCGCCAGTGCGCAGCAGGAGTCGGCCACCAGCTCTCGTCGACAGCGTCCCCTCCCCGCCGGCGGTGTGTGCCATGAGCGAGCGGGGGCGGGCGGTTCAGTCGCGGCCCGGCCGGCCTCGGTACCGCTGCGCCTCCCGCTCCGGCTCGCCGTCGCCCCAGCGGCAGACGCAGTGCGTGTGCGGGCAGTTGATGGGACAGTTGGCCAGGCACCAGTCCCGCATACCCTCCACGCGGCTGTACTTCTTGGTCGGCCGGCAGTCGAGCACGTTCCAAGGCCCCCAGTCGCGCTGCCTTGTCGCTGCGGGAAACCAGGCCTTGCGCGTTGCCGGGTCGACCACCACCTCTCCGCCAGTAGGTCCGGGCTTCCAGCGGCCGACCCGGCCGCCACCTGACCCCGCGTCGACCGGCGGCAGCCTCTTGTCCTGCGGAGGCTTGCTCGGTCCGGGGGCCGCTACCTCCGCCGGCTCGACGTCGGGCGCTGTACCGTCCGGTGGTGCCGGCGACGGTGGCGCCTCTGACGGTAATTTGCGGGAATCACGGCTCGGCAAGGGCCGCCAGCCGCCGGTCTCGATGTGGCTGGGAGGCTCGGCGGGCCGTCCCGTCGACGTCGACGTCAGAAGGGAGGCCAGACTGTTAGGCAGCTCCGCCTTCGCAATAGGAGGAGGCAGCTGTCGCATGCGAGGAGCGACGCTGGAAGAAACGGCATCGTACAGTCTGAGCAGTAGCTGTCAGCTAATTAGTTATCAGCTGCTTAGTTCGAATACTTGCAGAACACACAGGACTGTAAACGTCACAGCCCGCTTCGGTTACTTAGTCCAAGCGAAATAAAGTGTGCGTGGGAGGAGTTGGATATAGTGGTATATCGCCAAATCGGGTTAATGAGGCACAGGCTCATCACCTAAACCTCCAACTTCTCGGTCTGTGCACGTCCGCGTGAACTCTTTCTGAACTGCTTGGACGTGGTCAGTCAGGCCAGAAAAAACGGACGCTTGGCTCGGCATGCTCTCTGTCTCGGCCGGCTGCCGCCGCGCGGCCTCACCTGTCGGCGACCCGAATGAACTGGCCCAGGGTGACTCTGCCCCCGCCGTCTTCAGCCGACACCAGGTCGTCGACGGTGATGATGTCCGGCGCGTCGGCGTCGGAGCGCTGGAGGAGCCGCCCGACGGCGGCTGAGCCGGCCGCGCCGAGGTCCTCCTCCGTTGCCGGGAGCGGCGCCGCGGCCTTCTCTCCCGCTTGGCTGAGCTCTTCTTGCTGATGATCAGGAACCGCCGTCCGGCCGCTGTCACCGTCTGGGACCTGAGAGGGTTCACTCTGCGAGGGCCGACTGAGTCCGTCCTCGGCCGGACCGCCGGCTTTTGCTGGGTGTGGGGGAGACCGTGTCGACCCGGTGGTGGTGAGCAGGAACGCCTCGCTCTCCTCCGGACCCTGGAGCGGCTGCAGCGCGTGCTCGACACTGTCCTCCAGCTGCCGGAGCTGCGGCGACTGCTCGCGCGCCGGTCGGCTGGCCAGCGTCTCCTCCAGCCGCTCGAGCCGTTCCTCCAGCCGTCCGCAGCGCTGTTCAGTCTCGTCCTGGCGGCGCCGGCCGTCGGCGACCTGCTGCCGCAGCCGCGCCACCTGGCGGCGCAGCGCGACCGCCTCCTTCCGATCGGCGGCGCCCAGCTCCCGGAGCGCGGTCAGCTGGACCCGCAGCGCCGCCGGGACGGCCTCGGGAATGGCCGGGCCGGCCGCGGCCGGCTGGGAGTCCAGCGCCCGAAGACGGGTCTGCAGCGCAGCCACGCTGCCGGCCGTCTCGGCCAGACCGTCGCTGAGTTGGTCCAGCCGCAAGGCGCAGGACGCCGCCGCCGCGTCCTGCCGCGTCGCGTTCAGGCGGCGCACGTCAGACGACAGGCCCGCCACCGTCTCGTTGTGCTTGTTCAGGTGCCGCTCCATCACGCCCGTCACGCCGTTGATGAAGCTGGTCATGCGGACGACGTTGAGCTGCGCCTCGCGCGCGGCGGCGCTGCTGTTTGTGGCCAGCAGCCGCAGCGCCGACACAGCGTCGGCCAGCTCCAGCAGTGCGACATTCAGCTCCAGGACGAGCGCCTCCACCTGGATCTCGCGCGAGCGGGTGCGGCCGACCAGCGCTGTCAGCGAGCGGTTCAGCTGCGCCTCGGCCTCTTCTTGCTGGCGGGGTAGGTCGGCCAGCGCCCGCAGCAGCGCGGCCCCTCCGACCGGCTGTTCCCGCTCCAGCACGGCGTCCAGCAGGGTGGCCGTTACCAGCGCCTGCTGCAGTCGCTCGTGGAGCGCGCTTGCGTTCAGCCACGGCTCGAGCAGCCGGCCGTGCACGAGCCGCGCTGGCGGCCGACCGCCGTCGTCCCGGTCCTGGGCCGGCGCGACCTGCTGCCGCTGCTGGTACCAGTCGTACAGCCGGTCTGTGACATTCTGGTAGACCGGCAGCTCGCGCAGCTTGGCGTTGTGGTCTTGCAGCTTTCTGGCCAAGTCCTGCAGGTCTACCGAACGGCCAGAGCCGGCTGGTGGCGGAGTCTCGTCCTCCGCTGTCGCGGCCGCCGCAGCCGCCAGCAGCAGACACAGGCCGACCGAGAGCCTCACAATAGCCATGGTGTCACGCGCTGTCAGGGACTACCGTCGCTGACAGAGGCCACTGCTGTGACCTCTCCGATCACAGGCGCGAAGCGTGACCTCTCCGATGAGAGGGCTAGTTTGGCGTCACGGCCAGTGCCGTGGCGTATCGAGAGAGTCCCGTTGCCACTAGCCGCGTACCTACCTTCTGGGTTTGAAGCTGTTTACAGGGCGAATGTCTGGTCGGAGAAAAACTCACTCAAACACTTGACAGAGGGATGATTGGTCGCTAATGTACCACTCGCGGTGAGGCCCCACAAGACTGGGAACGCTGGAATCGCCCGCCGGCGGCCGGCTCCGGGTGAATTCTGCCGGTCCTGCCTCCGATCGACCGATTCCGATTCGGAGCGCCACCGCTGAGTGCCCGTGGTCGGTGCCAGTCCGTGCGACACTGGCGTTCTCCTCTGCTGGCCGGCGGGGAGTACGCGTGCTGTTTATTTGAACGTCTCCGGCTGCCGACTGCTCGCGGCGCGATGAGTTGTCACGGCGGCGATACGCAACAGTCACAGTCCGTCCCCCTGCTCCGCCTGCTCCGGGGCAGAGGCTGCAGCGCCGCTCAGAGCAGAGACGGCATCGAGGACGCGGTCATCGGCTCCGACAGTTCGGCGGAGGCGGCGGCGGCGGCGGCGTGACTGCAGAATCACGCCCTGTGGCTGCCGCTGCCGGTGGCTGGAGCTCCGGACGGTGGGCGCTGCCGGCGCGGACGTCACCAAGGTCGCGGGGTGGGCGGCGCGGCTGTTTTCACGGTTAAAGGCCGGTCGAGACCCAGTTTGCTTGCTGAAGTAATGAGGTCGCGTGACAGGCGCTTACGGAGGAGCCCTGGGGTTGCCAGTTGAGGTGAAGATACAATATAAAACCGAAAAAATAACACTGTATGTATGGTCCTGCATGGAAAGACCTGAATGTCATAATGATATTTGCGACACCATGAATGTGAAAAAGCTCCGACCCTGTTAGTTAGACTTCTGGGCTGGCATGGACCGAGCTCTCTGTCTCGGGAAGCAGAGACAGCTGATTTTCCGTCCTTTGAAGACTTTGTATTATTCATGTAACACCGCGTGGAGGGAAGCGACTTAACCTGATATTGATTGGGGTACTTCACCACCTTCCATTCACGGGGGGGGGGCGGCGTTCAACGCTTATTGACTGGGGGACATTTAACGCCCCCCCCCCCCTTAATGGAAGTTAGTGTAAAGCGCCCCAGTCAGCACCGGGTTAAATCACTTCACTCCACGCAGTGTTACATGAATAATGCTGAGTCTTTTAAGACTGGGAAGCAGCTAGATCCGCTGCCCGTGGGGGGTGGAGACTTTTAACGCCCCCGTCTATCTCGAGAACCAATCGTCCGATTCGGCTCATTCAAACGGCAATGGAAAGCGCCGAACCTGGCAGTCTTAAGGCATGTACATTTTGAACATGAGGGCCAGTGATGACGCCAGAGGTCGGGTCAAACACGAAAAGGTCGCCATTTTTTCCAGAGTCGCCCAGGAACAATGAAAAGCAGGACGAGACTGAAGTTTGCTTGGTAATATCTTCCTGGAAGCCTCATTTCACATCTTCTGAGTCACTTGATTCGAGGTCACGCAGAGTCAAGGTTACAGGCCAGAGCTGGAATCTGCATAAAACCACCAAAGACTTAAACTACGGAAAAATATTTTAATGCCGCAAGAAAGTGCTGTGCACGTTCTACGTGCAGTTTTTGCTAGCAAAATCAATAATATATTGGACCATTTTCAAAAATAAGTATTCAGTTCCTTTTCTAACATGTATTTTCACGGGACTCGGAAAATGAAAAAATACGTATTTGGCCTAGAATGACCAAGTATGAGGTCATATTCAACTCTCAGGTCATGCTGGTATTCATTGCAAGCCACGGGCACCATACATGGTAAAAACGCCTCTAATACGGCGACGAAGTAAAACTGAGCGTCATATCGCAGAACATGGCCGTTGTTATGACGTTATTAAGAGGTGAGGTCAGATGGTTTCGTTTCCAAAAATTTGTCAGTATGTGCAGAATGGATGTAAGAAAAGGTACTGAAAGTTTCAGTGCTGCGTTTATTCGTCTGGAAGGTATCCAAGAAATACGCCGGGGGGGGGGCGTTAAACGCCCCTCCCCGTCAATGGCGGATTACAACAGTCCCCCTCTCTCTCTGGAAACGCTCTGCCGTCACTGGTCTTAGTATGACTCGTCCTGCGGCGTGCCAGGCACCGGAGGACGATATCAGTGTTACTGTCGTGTCAACAATGTTGGCTTGTAACAAAAAGAAATATCCTGCTCTGTCGGATATGCTGATGCGGATACAGCATATTCGACAGAGCAGTGACGCCATGTCGCCGGTAATCTATCTTGGAGCTTCTGGGGGCAGTCCGTGGCCCTGGGACCCATGCCCATTTGCTGTAGCTGTATTTCAGGCTTGTTAACGACTTTGTCGTTCTATCCCAATTTCTTCATATGTTGCCTTCTGTCGTACTTTCTTCATCTTTTGCCTTTCCAAAACGTAAAACGACGCACGATTAATGTACTCGTGTTTCTTTTATTACGGTGTGGCGCACCATAACAAGAAAACGGTGTCAGAAAACACATGGACGAGCAACAAAACAACACTGCGATGCTGGCAACATTGAAGGCTCTTTAGCAGACCCCGCTGGCGCGATGGCAGGCTGCTGTTACGACCACTCGGAGCACAGACTGGCTACCTGCTGAACGGTGACGCCTGAGCAACGCGACGGGCCGGAGCCGCTCGGTTCGAGCTCGTCAGTTGCCGAATCCTTTGCACCTCTGGCGGTCTGTCCGGCTCCACAGGCCGGTAGATATCAGTTTTTCAGCTCTCGAGGAGTTCTGAGTCACACTACTCAGGTTTGGTCCGATGGGGTTATCGATCAGATAGCGGAGGACAGAGTATTATAATCGTTTCGCTGTGCCGTTGATAGACACATTGGCTGATTGACTTGACGCTTCACATGTTTGCCTAGCGAGCTGAGCAGGCCGCTGTGTTGCGGAAGCCGGAATTTTCCTCTTGTAATATAGCACGTTACTTTGAAGTGATTCCCGTTCTGTACAACCGTTGGGTCTGCTCAACATGACTCGGTAACGAAGTCGAGACATTCCGTGCCGCGTACATGGAAACGTAGCATCAACGTCCAACAGCTGCATGGTCTTTACTTCCGAAAACGGTATCACGATGCAACTGGAAACCCTCAACGTACTTCCATAATCAGGAGCGAAGAGCCGACAGTTTGAGCTTCGAATCTGACTTCAGCGTGCACATACCGCCCTGGAACCGCCTAGCAACGATCTTGCCCACAACGCCGTGTCTCAGCAATTAAAGCACCCGCTGCGTGGTAAAACATCCGTTCTGAGGCAGTCCGCGCCCCAGCACCTGCGGCGCGGCGATTCCTAGTCGTCGTGCCCGGAGTGGCCGGACCGGACCCAGGGCTCGCGCCAGACGTCGCTGCGGTCGCCTGTCACGTAGCACGAGCAGCCAGAGGGGATCTCGACGTCCTGCACTCGCGGCCGTGCGAACGGGTTCAGCCTTTGCAATGATGTGCAACGTTCCGTGGGAATGTGCAACTTGGACACACTGGCTTGTAGAATCATCCAGAGATGTCAGATGGAGGTCACTAGCGTGCTTGTGGTACTCCGAGTACGAAACTTCAAAACGTTGCAATTTCGGATGTTCACTATAATTGGGGTCATTTCAGGTTTTTCGCACGCGAGGCCTTTTGAAAGTGTCATTTTTAGAATCTCCGGGTGAAAAGGGCCAGGAAATATGCATCGCAAGACACGTCACAACGGAGGTTAAATTTGACCTGACCTGTGACCTTGACCTTGCGTGACCTCTGGCGAAGTGAATCTTAGAATGTGAAATGAGGCTTTCAAGAACACGTTGCTAAGCAAACTTCAGTCTCTTCTTGTTTTTCATTGTGATTAAGCGACCCTGGAGAAAATGGTCACCTTTCCGTATTTGGCCTGACCTGTAACGTCACCAACGACCCTAAGTTAAAAACATGTACATAACTCAAGGCCGCACGGTTCGATGCTTTCGATTGCCGTTTGAATGAGCCGAATCGGACGATTGGTTCTCGAGATAGACGGGGTGCGTTAAAAGCCCTCCAGTTAATGGGCGCTAAACGTCCCACCTCCAGTCAATGGAAGGTAGTGAAGTACCCCAGTCAGTGCCGGGTTAAGTCGTTTCCCTCCACGCAGTGTTACATGAATAATGCTAAGTCTTCAAAAGGCGCGGAATCAGCTGTCTCTGCTGCCCGAGACAAAGACAGCACTGTCCCGGCCAGCCGTGAAGTCTAACTAACAAGGTCGGGGCTTTTTCACGTTTATGGTGTCGCGAATATCACCATGACAGGTCTGTCCATGGAAGACCATACGTATGGCGTTATTTTTCGGTTTTATATTGTATCTTCACCTCAACTGGCAACCCCAGGACTCCTCCGTAAGTGCCTCTCACGAGACCTCATTACTTCAGCAAGCAAACTGTGTCTCGGCCGGCCTCCAACCGTGAACAGCCATACCGCCCACCCCGCGATCTTGCTGACGTCCGGCAGCGGCAGTGCCCACCGTCCGGAGCCCCCGCCACCAGCGGCGGCAGTCACAGGGCGTGATTCTGAGTCACGCCGCCGCCGCCGCCGCTTCCGCTGCCTTATCGGAGCCGACGAGCGCGTCCTCGATGCCGTCTCTGCAATGAGCGGCGCTGCAGGCTTTGCCCCGGAAAGGGGCGTGACAGGGGGACGGACTGTGACTGCTGCGTATCGCCGCCCTGACGACAACTCATCGTGCCGCGAGCAGTCGGCAGCCGGAGACGTTCAGATAAAAAAGACGCGTAGTCCCCGCCGGCCAGTAGAGAGCGTCAGTGTCGCACGGGCTGGCACCGACCACGGGCACTCAGCGGTGGCGCTCCGAATCGGAATCGGTCAATCCGAGGGAGGACCGACAGACTTCACCCGGAGCCGGCCGTCGGCGGACGATTTCAGCGTCCCCAGTCTTGTGGGGCCTCACCGCGAGTGGTGCATTAGCAATCAATCATTCATCTGTCAAGTGTTTGAGTGAGTTTTTCTCCGACCGGACATTCGCCCTAAACCGCTTCAAATCCAGAAGGTACGTACGCGACTAGCGGCAACGGGACTCTCCCGATACGCCACTGCATTCGCCGAGACGCCAAACTAGCCCTCTCATCGGAAAGACGTCACGCCTCGCACCTGTGATCGGAGAGGTCACAGCAGTGGCCTCCGTCAGCGACGGTAGTCCCTGACAGCGCGTGACACCATGGCTATCGTGAGGCTCTCGGTCGGCCTGTGTCTGCTGCTGGCGGCTGCGGCGGCCGCGGCAGCGGAGGACGAGACTCCGCCACCAGCCGGCTCTAGCCGTTCGGTAGACGTGCAGGACCTCGTCATACAAATGAAAGGCCACGACGCAAAGCTGCGCGAGATGCTGGTCTACCAGGAGCGCACGGACCGAATGTACCAATGGTACAAGAACATCGTGCACGGCCGGCTGGTCGAGCCGTGGCTTGACGCAAGCGCGCTCCACGAGCGACTGCAGCAGGCGCTGGTAACGGCCACCCTGCTGGACGCCGTGCTGCAGCGGGAGCAACCGGTCGGAGCGGCCGCGCTGCTGCGGGCGCTGGCCGACCTACCCCGCCAGCAAGAGGAGGCCGAGGCTCAGCTGAACCGCTCGCTGACAGCGCTGGTCGACCGTACCCGCTCGCGCGAGATCCAGGTGGAGGCGCTCGTCCTAAAACTGAACGTCTCTCTGCTAGAGCTGGCTGACGCCGTGTCGGAGCTACGGCTGCTGGCCACAAACAGCAGCGCCGCCGCGCGCAAAGCGCAGCTCAACGTCGTCCGCATGACCAGCTTCATCAACGGCGTGACGGGCGTGATGAAGCGGCACCTGAACAGGCACAACGAGACGGTGGCGGGCCTGGCGTCTGACGTGCGCCGCCTGAACGCGACGAGGCAGGACGCGGCGCCGGCGTCCTGCGCCGTGCGGCTGGACCAGCTCAGCGACGGTCTGGCCGAGACGGCCGGCAGCGTGGCGGCGCTGCAGACCCGACTGCGGGCGCTGGACTCCCAGCCGGCCGCGGCCGGCCCGGCCCCGCCCGAGGCCGACCCGGCGTCGCTGCGGGCCCAGCTCACCGCGCTCCGGAAGCTGGGCGCCGCCGATCGGCAGAAGGTGGCCTCGCTGCGTCGCCAGGCAGCGCGGCTGCGGGAGCAGGTCGCTGACGGCCGGCGCCGCCAGGACGAGACTGAGCAGCGCTGCGGCCGGCTGGAGGAACGGCTCGAGCGGCTGGAGGAGACGCTGGCCAGCCGACCGGCGCGCGAGCAGTCGCCGCAGCTCCGGCAGCTGGAGGACAGCGTCGAGCAGGCGCTCCAGTTTCTGTAGGAGAGCGAGACGCTCCTGCTCACCATCACCAAATAGACACGTTGAGCACTTGACATCGTCATCTAGATGCAGTGTTAGTGATTAACAGGATCCTACGTCGGCTTTGTAGCGGCTGCTGAGCTGAAGTTTAATGCACTTAGTACGTCACATCGTAACATGCCACTGTTTTTAGTTGACATACAATAATGCAAGGATTCCAAAAATTCGATCTGTTGGCCCGCCTTCAACATTCCCCAAGATGTTCATGGTCCGATTTCTGCATTGCTAATGCTCGGATAAAAAAAAATGGAAAGCTTTTACCGTCCAGCGTTCGGAACTTCATAGATGACAAATGAGCCCGCCGTTGCGTTGACGCTGTCAGTTGTCCCAACACCTGTGCACTCCCTGTTTGGGACCCGATTTTCCGAAGCGGCACCACCGTCGTACTCGGTCAATCCTCACTTGCTCCCTTTTGTTTCATTTCGCGCCCGCCCAGGTTAGCATCGTCACGGGTCGTTGAACCATCGGCATATTGGCTGCAGTCGGGACGGCGCGTATCTCGCGCCGGTCGATGAGATGTGTACGAGGCGGGAGCTGGAGAAACCCACCCTGTCTCCTTCGGCGCTCACACCCCGTGCTCTGGGCGGCGGGGTCCGGCCCCAGACCGTGTTCCGAGCCCGTTGCTCCGCGGAGCTCATCAGTGCAATGCTTCCGTGTAAATACGTACGTGTTTACCCGTCATGGCTGTCCCCGTGTCCGTTTTCCATAAGCGCAGTTGCAGCGCGCGCGGTGCGGGACTCGCCGCGACCCGTCTGGAACAGGCTGCCAAATCTGCTCGGGAATTGCCGCCGCTGGACGTGTGCCTGCGTACGTAACGGCGCACTGTCGCATGCTCATCACTGTCCAGGGGTCCAGCCGCGACGTGCCCGGCGAGGCGGCCGCGGCTGCGGTGTACGTGCCTGTATATTTGTACACGGCGGGGGCTGGGGCGCGGGCTTGGCTGCTCGGTGGGCTTCTGACACGCTCTGATCGCGGGAGTAAGGACGTGTGATGGCCGGCCGTCGGCGCGCCCGCCTCTGTGGTCGCCGCCCGGCGGCGTGCTGTCGACCGTCATGGCGTCTGAATCGGGCCGCACTGCGCGTGCACTTTATTTTTACACGAGCGTTTTCTCGCCGACTCCGTGGTGCGTGTCGCACGCACGCTGGTGATACAAGCTCATATGGCCTGCGGGGGCGGGCACCGTCCGGCCGGGGCGGTCCGGAGTGGAGCACGTGCCGCCGGGGGCGGGCGGCCGCCGTCAGGTGGAGCCCGACCCGTGAGCCGTCCGGGCGTCTGTTGTGTCGCCGTTCTGCCTGCATAGCTTGCCACTCGCGCGCCATGTAACCGAAATACAGTGTGCTTACGCAGCGTGTCGTTGGTGGCCTGTAATCGCGGCGGCCGGCCGGACGACGGCCCGGCGCGGAGTGCGCAGCAGGAGTCGGCCAGCAGCACATTCAACCGCTCCGTCGCCAGTGCGCAGCAGGAGTCGGCCAGCAGCTTTCGTCGACAGCGTCCCCTCCCCGCCGGCGGTGTGTGCCATGAGCGAGCGGGGGCGGGCGGTTCAGTCGCGGCCCGGCCGGCCTCGGTACCGCTGCGCCTCCCGCTCCGGCTCGCCGTCGCCCCAGCGGCAAACGCAGTGCGTGTGCGGGCAGTTGATGGGACAGTTGGCCAGGCACCAGTCCCGCATACCCTCCACGCGGCTGTACTTCTTGGTCGGCCGGCAGTCGAGCACGTTCCAAGGCCCCCAGTCGCGCTGCCTTGTCGCTGCGGGAAACCAGGCCTTGCGCGTTGCCGGGTCGACCACCACCTCTCCGCCAGTAGGTCCGGGCTTCCAGCGGCCGACCCGGCCGCCACCTGACCCCGCGTCGACCGGCGGCAGCCTCTTGTCCTGCGGAGGCTTGCTCGGTCCGGGGGCCGCTACCTCCGCCGGCTCGACGTCGGGCGCTGGACCGTCCGGTGGTGCCGGCGACGGTGGCGCCTCTGACGGTAATTTGCGGGAATCACGGCTCGGCAGGGGCCGCCAGCCGCCGGTCTCGATGTGGCTGGGAGGCACGGCGGGCCGTCCCGTCGACGTCGACGTCAGAAGGGAGGCCAGACTGTTAGGCAGCTCCGCCTTCGCAATAGGAGGAGGCAGCTGTCGCATGCGAGGAGCGACGCTGGAAGAAACGGCATCGTACAGTCTGAGCAGTAGCTGTCAGCTAATTAGTTATCAGCTGCTTAGTTCGAATACTTGCAGAACACACAGGACTGTAAACGTCACAGCCCGCTTCGGTTACTTAGTCCAAGCGAAATAAAGTGTGCGTGGGAGGAGTTGGATATAGTGGTATATCGCCAAATCGGGTTAATGAGGCACAGGCTCATCACCTAAACCTCCAACTTCTCGGTCTGTGCACGTCCGCGTGAACTCTTTCTGAACTGCTTGGACGTGGTCAGTCAGGCCAGAAAAAACGGACGCTTGGCTCGGCATGCTCTCTGTCTCGGCCGGCTGCCGCCGCGCGGCCTCACCTGTCGGCGACCCGAATGAACTGGCCCAGGGTGACTCTGCCCCCGCCGTCTTCAGCCGACACCAGGTCGTCGACGGTGATGATGTCCGGCGCGTCGGCGTCGGAGCGCTGGAGGAGCCGCCCGACGGCGGCTGAGCCGGCCGCGCCGAGGTCCTCCTCCGTTGCCGGGAGCGGCGCCGCGGCCTTCTCTCCCGCTTGGCTGAGCTCTTCTTGCTGATGATCAGGAACCGCCGTCCGGCCGCTGTCACCGTCTGGGACCTGAGAGGGTTCACTCTGCGAGGGCCGACTGAGTCCGTCCTCGGCCGGACCGCCGGCTTTTGCTGGGTGTGGGGGAGACCGTGTCGACCCGGTGGTGGTGAGCAGGAACGCCTCGCTCTCCTCCGGACCCTGGAGCGGCTGCAGCGCGTGCTCGACACTGTCCTCCAGCTGCCGGAGCTGCGGCGACTGCTCGCGCGCCGGTCGGCTGGCCAGCGTCTCCTCCAGCCGCTCGAGCCGTTCCTCCAGCCGTCCGCAGCGCTGTTCAGTCTCGTCCTGGCGGCGCCGGCCGTCGGCGACCTGCTGCCGCAGCCGCGCCACCTGGCGGCGCAGCGCGACCGCCTCCTTCCGATCGGCGGCGCCCAGCTCCCGGAGCGCGGTCAGCTGGACCCGCAGCGCCGCCGGGACGGCCTCGGGAATGGCCGGGCCGGCCGCGGCCGGCTGGGAGTCCAGCGCCCGAAGACGGGTCTGCAGCGCAGCCACGCTGCCGGCCGTCTCGGCCAGACCATCGCTGAGTTGGTCCAGCCGCAAGGCGCAGGACGCCGGCGCCGCGTCCTGCCGCGTCGCGTTCAGGCGGCGCACGTCAGACGACAGGCCCGCCACCGTCTCGTTGTGCTTGTTCAGGTGCCGCTCCATCACGCCCGTCACGCCGTTGATGAAGCTGGTCATGCGGACGACGTTGAGCTGCGCCTCGCGCGCGGCGGCGCTGCTGTTTGTGGCCAGCAGCCGCAGCGCCGACACAGCGTCGGCCAGCTCCAGCAGTGCGACATTCAGCTCCAGGACGAGCGCCTCCACCTGGATCTCGCGCGAGCGGGTGCGGCCGACCAGCGCTGTCAGCGAGCGGTTCAGCTGCGCCTCGGCCTCTTCTTGCTGGCGGGGTAGGTCGGCCAGCGCCCGCAGCAGCGCGGCCCCTCCGACCGGCTGTTCCCGCTCCAGCACGGCGTCCAGCAGGGTGGCCTGTTACCAGCGCCTGCTGCAGTCGCTCGTGGAGCGCGCTTGCGTTCAGCCACGGCTCGAGCAGCCGGCCGTGCACGAGCCGCGCTGGCGGCCGACCGCCGTCGTCCCGGTCCTGGGCCGGCGCGACCTGCTGCCGCTGCTGGTACCAGTCGTACAGCCGGTCTGTGACATTCTGGTAGACCGGCAGCTCGCGCAGCTTGGCGTTGTGGTCTTGCAGCTTTCTGGCCAAGTCCTGCAGGTCTACCGAACGGCCAGAGCCGGCTGGTGGCGGAGTCTCGTCCTCCGCTGTCGCGGCCGCCGCAGCCGCCAGCAGCAGACACAGGCCGACCGAGAGCCTCACAATAGCCATGGTGTCACGCGCTGTCAGGGACTACCGTCGCTGACAGAGGCCACTGCTGTGACCTCTCCGATCACAGGCGCGAAGCGTGACCTCTCCGATGAGAGGGCTAGTTTGGCGTCACGGCCAGTGCCGTGGCGTATCGAGAGAGTCCCGTTGCCACTAGCCGCGTACCTACCTTCTGGGTTTGAAGCTGTTTACAGGGCGAATGTCTGGTCGGAGAAAAACTCACTCAAACACTTGACAGAGGGATGATTGGTCGCTAATGTACCACTCGCGGTGAGGCCCCACAAGACTGGGGACGCTGGAATCGCCCGCCGGCGGCCGGCTCCGGGTGAATTCTGCCGGTCCTGCCTCCGATCGACCGATTCCGATTCGGAGCGCCACCGCTGAGTGCCCGTGGTCGGTGCCAGTCCGTGCGACACTGGCGTTCTCCTCTGCTGGCCGGCGGGGAGTACGCGTGCTGTTTATTTGAACGTCTCCGGCTGCCGACTGCTCGCGGCGCGATGAGTTGTCACGGCGGCGATACGCAACAGTCACAGTCCGTCCCCCTGCTCCGCCTGCTCCGGGGCAGAGGCTGCAGCGCCGCTCAGAGCAGAGACGGCATCGAGGACGCGGTCATCGGCTCCGACAGTTCGGCGGAGGCGGCGGCGGCGGCGGCGTGACTGCAGAATCACGCCCTGTGGCTGCCGCTGCCGGTGGCTGGAGCTCCGGACGGTGGGCGCTGCCGGCGCGGACGTCACCAAGGTCGCGGGGTGGGCGGCGCGGCTGTTTTCACGGTTAAAGGCCGGTCGAGACCCAGTTTGCTTGCTGAAGTAATGAGGTCGCGTGACAGGCGCTTACGGAGGAGCCCTGGGGTTGCCAGTTGAGGTGAAGATACAATATAAAACCGAAAAAATAACACTGTATGTATGGTCCTGCATGGAAAGACCTGAATGTCATAATGATATTTGCGACACCATGAATGTGAAAAAGCTCCGACCCTGTTAGTTAGACTTCTGGGCTGGCATGGACCGAGCTCTCTGTCTCGGGAAGCAGAGACAGCTGATTTTCCGTCCTTTGAAGACTTTGTATTATTCATGTAACACCGCGTGGAGGGAAGCGACTTAACCTGATATTGATTGGGGTACTTCACCACCTTCCATTCACGGGGGGGGGGGGGCGGCGTTCAACGCTTATTGACTGGGGGACATTTAACGCCCCCCCCTTAATGGAAGTTAGTGTAAAGCGCCCCAGTCAGCACCGGGTTAAATCACTTCACTCCACGCAGTGTTACATGAATAATGCTGAGTCTTTTAAGACTGGGAAGCAGCTAGATCCGCTGCCCGTGGGGGGTGGAGACTTTTAACGCCCCCGTCTATCTCGAGAACCAATCGTCCGATTCGGCTCATTCAAACGGCAATGGAAAGCGCCGAACCTGGCAGTCTTAAGGCATGTACATTTTGAACATGAGGGCCAGTGATGACGCCAGAGGTCGGGTCAAACACGAAAAGGTCGCCATTTTTTCCAGAGTCGCCCAGGAACAATGAAAAGCAGGACGAGACTGAAGTTTGCTTGGTAATATCTTCCTGGAAGCCTCATTTCACATCTTCTGAGTCACTTGATTCGAGGTCACGCAGAGTCAAGGTTACAGGCCAGAGCTGGAATCTGCATAAAACCACCAAAGACTTAAACTACGGAAAAATATTTTAATGCCGCAAGAAAGTGCTGTGCACGTTCTACGTGCAGTTTTTGCTAGCAAAATCAATAATATATTGGACCATTTTCAAAAATAAGTATTCAGTTCCTTTTCTAACATGTATTTTCACGGGACTCGGAAAATGAAAAAATACGTATTTGGCCTAGAATGACCAAGTATGAGGTCATATTCAACTCTCAGGTCATGCTGGTATTCATTGCAAGCCACGGGCACCATACATGGTAAAAACGCCTCTAATACGGCGATGAAGTAAAACTGAGCGTCATATCGCAGAACATGGCCGTTGTTATGACGTTATTAAGAGGTGAGGTCAGATGGTTTCGTTTCCAAAAATTTGTCAGTATGTGCAGAATGGATGTAAGAAAAGGTACTGAAAGTTTCAGTGCTGCGTTTATTCGTCTGGAAGGTATCCAAGAAATACGCCGGGGGGGGGGCGTTAAACGCCCCTCCCCGTCAATGGCGGATTACAACAGTCCCCCTCTCTCTCTGGAAACGCTCTGCCGTCACTGGTCTTAGTATGACTCGTCCTGCGGCGTGCCAGGCACCGGAGGACGATATCAGTGTTACTGTCGTGTCAACAATGTTGGCTTGTAACAAAAAGAAATATCCTGCTCTGTCGGATATGCTGATGCGGATACAGCATATTCGACAGAGCAGTGACGCCATGTCGCCGGTAATCTATCTTGGAGCTTCTGGGGGCAGTCCGTGGCCCTGGGACCCATGCCCATTTGCTGTAGCTGTATTTCAGGCTTGTTAACGACTTTGTCGTTCTATCCCAATTTCTTCATATGTTGCCTTCTGTCGTACTTTCTTCATCTTTTGCCTTTCCAAAACGTAAAACGACGCACGATTAATGTACTCGTGTTTCTTTTATTACGGTGTGGCGCACCATAACAAGAAAACGGTGTCAGAAAACACATGGACGAGCAACAAAACAACACTGCGATGCTGGCAACATTGAAGGCTCTTTAGCAGACCCCGCTGGCGCGATGGCAGGCTGCTGTTACGACCACTCGGAGCACAGACTGGCTACCTGCTGAACGGTGACGCCTGAGCAACGCGACGGGCCGGAGCCGCTCGGTTCGAGCTCGTCAGTTGCCGAATCCTTTGCACCTCTGGCGGTCTGTCCGGCTCCACAGGCCGGTAGATATCAGTTTTTCAGCTCTCGAGGAGTTCTGAGTCACACTACTCAGGTTTGGTCCGATGGGGTTATCGATCAGATAGCGGAGGACAGAGTATTATAATCGTTTCGCTGTGCCGTTGATAGACACATTGGCTGATTGACTTGACGCTTCACATGTTTGCCTAGCGAGCTGAGCAGGCCGCTGTGTTGCGGAAGCCGGAATTTTCCTCTTGTAATATAGCACGTTACTTTGAAGTGATTCCCGTTCTGTACAACCGTTGGGTCTGCTCAACATGACTCGGTAACGAAGTCGAGACATTCCGTGCCGCGTACATGGAAACGTAGCATCAACGTCCAACAGCTGCATGGTCTTTACTTCCGAAAACGGTATCACGATGCAACTGGAAACCCTCAACGTACTTCCATAATCAGCAGCGAAGAGCCGACAGTTTGAGCTTCGAATCTGACTTCAGCGTGCACATACCGCCCTGGAACCGCCTAGCAACGATCTTGCCCACAACGCCGTGTCTCAGCAATTAAAGCACCCGCTGCGTGGTAAAACATCCGTTCTGAGGCAGTCCGCGCCCCAGCACCTGCGGCGCGGCGATTCCTAGTCGTCGTGCCCGGAGTGGCCGGACCGGACCCAGGGCTCGCGCCAGACGTCGCTGCGGTCGCCTGTCACGTAGCACGAGCAGCCAGAGGGGATCTCGACGTCCTGCACTCGCGGCCGTGCGAACGGGTTCAGCCTTTGCAATGATGTGCAACGTTCCGTGGGAATGTGCAACTTGGACACACTGGCTTGTAGAATCATCCAGAGATGTCAGATGGAGGTCACTAGCGTGCTTGTGGTACTCCGAGTACGAAACTTCAAAACGTTGCAATTTCGGATGTTCACTATAATTGGGGTCATTTCAGGTTTTTCGCACGCGAGGCCTTTTGAAAGTGTCATTTTTAGAATCTCCGGGTGAAAAGGGCCAGGAAATATGCATCGCAAGACACGTCACAACGGAGGTTAAATTTGACCTGACCTGTGACCTTGACCTTGCGTGACCTCTGGCGAAGTGAATCTTAGAATGTGAAATGAGGCTTTCAAGAACACGTTGCTAAGCAAACTTCAGTCTCTTCTTGTTTTTCATTGTGATTAAGCGACCCTGGAGAAAATGGTCACCTTTCCGTATTTGGCCTGACCTGTAACGTCACCAACGACCCTAAGTTAAAAACATGTACATAACTCAAGGCCGCACGGTTCGATGCTTTCGATTGCCGTTTGAATGAGCCGAATCGGACGATTGGTTCTCGAGATAGACGGGGTGCGTTAAAAGCCCTCCAGTTAATGGGCGCTAAACGTCCCACCTCCAGTCAATGGAAGGTAGTGAAGTACCCCAGTCAGTGCCGGGTTAAGTCGTTTCCCTCCACGCAGTGTTACATGAATAATGCTAAGTCTTCAAAAGGCGCGGAATCAGCTGTCTCTGCTGCCCGAGACAAAGACAGCACTGTCCCGGCCAGCCGTGAAGTCTAACTAACAAGGTCGGGGCTTTTTCACGTTTATGGTGTCGCGAATATCACCATGACAGGTCTGTCCATGGAAGACCATACGTATGGCGTTATTTTTCGGTTTTATATTGTATCTTCACCTCAACTGGCAACCCCAGGACTCCTCCGTAAGTGCCTCTCACGAGACCTCATTACTTCAGCAAGCAAACTGTGTCTCGGCCGGCCTCCAACCGTGAACAGCCATACCGCCCACCCCGCGATCTTGCTGACGTCCGGCAGCGGCAGTGCCCACCGTCCGGAGCCCCCGCCACCAGCGGCGGCAGTCACAGGGCGTGATTCTGAGTCACGCCGCCGCCGCCGCCGCTTCCGCTGCCTTATCGGAGCCGACGAGCGCGTCCTCGATGCCGTCTCTGCAATGAGCGGCGCTGCAGGCTTTGCCCCGGAAAGGGGCGTGACAGGGGGACGGACTGTGACTGCTGCGTATCGCCGCCCTGACGACAACTCATCGTGCCGCGAGCAGTCGGCAGCCGGAGACGTTCAGATAAAAAAGACGCGTAGTCCCCGCCGGCCAGTAGAGAGCGTCAGTGTCGCACGGGCTGGCACCGACCACGGGCACTCAGCGGTGGCGCTCCGAATCGGAATCGGTCAATCCGAGGGAGGACCGACAGACTTCACCCGGAGCCGGCCGTCGGCGGACGATTTCAGCGTCCCCAGTCTTGTGGGGCCTCACCGCGAGTGGTGCATTAGCAATCAATCATTCATCTGTCAAGTGTTTGAGTGAGTTTTTCTCCGACCGGACATTCGCCCTAAACCGCTTCAAATCCAGAAGGTACGTACGCGACTAGCGGCAACGGGACTCTCCCGATACGCCACTGCATTCGCCGAGACGCCAAACTAGCCCTCTCATCGGAAAGACGTCACGCCTCGCACCTGTGATCGGAGAGGTCACAGCAGTGGCCTCCGTCAGCGACGGTAGTCCCTGACAGCGCGTGACACCATGGCTATCGTGAGGCTCTCGGTCGGCCTGTGTCTGCTGCTGGCGGCTGCGGCGGCCGCGGCAGCGGAGGACGAGACTCCGCCACCAGCCGGCTCTAGCCGTTCGGTAGACGTGCAGGACCTCGTCATACAAATGAAAGGCCACGACGCAAAGCTGCGCGAGATGCTGGTCTACCAGGAGCGCACGGACCGAATGTACCAATGGTACAAGAACATCGTGCACGGCCGGCTGGTCGAGCCGTGGCTTGACGCAAGCGCGCTCCACGAGCGACTGCAGCAGGCGCTGGTAACGGCCACCCTGCTGGACGCCGTGCTGCAGCGGGAGCAACCGGTCGGAGCGGCCGCGCTGCTGCGGGCGCTGGCCGACCTACCCCGCCAGCAAGAGGAGGCCGAGGCTCAGCTGAACCGCTCGCTGACAGCGCTGGTCGACCGTACCCGCTCGCGCGAGATCCAGGTGGAGGCGCTCGTCCTAAAACTGAACGTCTCTCTGCTAGAGCTGGCTGACGCCGTGTCGGAGCTACGGCTGCTGGCCACAAACAGCAGCGCCGCCGCGCGCAAAGCGCAGCTCAACGTCGTCCGCATGACCAGCTTCATCAACGGCGTGACGGGCGTGATGAAGCGGCACCTGAACAGGCACAACGAGACGGTGGCGGGCCTGGCGTCTGACGTGCGCCGCCTGAACGCGACGAGGCAGGACGCGGCGCCGGCGTCCTGCGCCGTGCGGCTGGACCAGCTCAGCGACGGTCTGGCCGAGACGGCCGGCAGCGTGGCGGCGCTGCAGACCCGACTGCGGGCGCTGGACTCCCAGCCGGCCGCGGCCGGCCCGGCCCCGCCCGAGGCCGACCCGGCGTCGCTGCGGGCCCAGCTCACCGCGCTCCGGAAGCTGGGCGCCGCCGATCGGCAGAAGGTGGCCTCGCTGCGTCGCCAGGCAGCGCGGCTGCGGGAGCAGGTCGCTGACGGCTGGCGCCGCCAGGACGAGACTGAGCAGCGCTGCGGCCGGCTGGAGGAACGGCTCGAGCGGCTGGAGGAATCGCTGGCCAGCCGACCGGCGCGCGAGCAGTCGCCGCAGCTCCGGCAGCTGGAGGACAGCGTCGAGCAGGCGCTCCAGTTTCTGTAGGAGAGCGAGACGCTCCTGCTCACCATCACCAAATAGACACGTTGAGCACTTGACATCGTCATCTAGATGCAGTGTTAGTGATTAACAGGATCCTACGTCGGCTTTGTAGCGGCTGCTGAGCTGAAGTTTAATGCACTTAGTACGTCACATCGTAACATGCCACTGTTTTTAGTTGACATACAATAATGCAAGGATTCCAAAAATTCGATCTGTTGGCCCGCCTTCAACATTCCCCAAGATGTTCATGGTCCGATTTCTCCATTGCTAATGCTCGGATAAAAAAAAAATGGAAAGCTTTTACCGTCCAGCGTTCGGAACTTCATAGATGACAAATGAGCCCGCCGTTGCGTTGACGCTGTCAGTTGTCCCAACACCTGTGCACTCCCTGTTTGGGACCCGATTTTCCGAAGCGGCACCACCGTCGTACTCGGTCAATCCTCACTTGCTCCCTTTTGTTTCATTTCGCGCCCGCCCAGGTTAGCATCGTCACGGGTCGTTGAACCATCGGCATATTGGCTGCAGTCGGGACGGCGCGTATCTCGCGCCGGTCGATGAGATGTGTACGAGGCGGGAGCTGGAGAAACCCACCCTGTCTCCTTCGGCGCTCACACCCCGTGCTCTGGGCGGCGGGGTCCGGCCCCAGACCGTGTTCCGAGCCCGTTGCTCCGCGGAGCTCATCAGTGCAATGCTTCCGTGTAAATACGTACGTGTTTACCCGTCATGGCTGTCCCCGTGTCCGTTTTCCATAAGCGCAGTTGCAGCGCGCGCGGTGCGGGACTCGCCGCGACCCGTCTGGAACAGGCTGCCAAATCTGCTCGGGAATTGCCGCCGCTGGACGTGTGCCTGCGTACGTAACGGCGCACTGTCGCATGCTCATCACTGTCCAGGGGTCCAGCCGCGACGTGCCCGGCGAGGCGGCCGCGGCTGCGGTGTACGTGCCTGTATATTTGTACACGGCGGGGGCTGGGGCGCGGGCTTGGCTGCTCGGTGGGCTTCTGACACGCTCTGATCGCGGGAGTGAGGACGTGTGATGGCCGGCCGTCGGCGCGCCCGCCTCTGTGGGCGCCGCCCGGCGGCGTGCTGTCGACCGTCATGGCGTCTGAATCGGGCCGCACTGCGCGTGCACTTTATTTTTACACGAGCGTTTTCTCGCCGACTCGGTGGTGCGTGTCGCACGCACGCTGGTGATACAAGCTCATATGGCCTGCGGGGGCGGGCACCGTCCGGCCGGGGCGGTCCGGAGTGGAGCACGTGCCGCCGGGGGCGGGCGGCCGCCGTCAGGTGGAGCCCGACCCGTGAGCCGTCCGGGCGTCTGTTGTGTCGCCGTTCTGCCTGTATAGCTTGCCACTCGCGCGCCATGTAACCGAAATACAGTGTGCTTACGCAGCGTGTCGTTGGTGGCCTGTAATCGCGGCGGCCGGCCGGACGGCCCGGCGTGGAGACGCGCGCCGCCCCTTCGGGGCCGCTCCGTCGCCAGTGCGCAGCAGGAGTCGGCCACCAGCTCTCGTCGACAGCGTCCCCTCCCCGTCGGCAGTGTGTGCCATGAGCGAGCGGGGGCGGGCGGTTCAGTCGCGGCACGGCCGGCCTCTGTACCGCTGCGCCTCCCGCTCCGGCTCGCCGTCGCCCCAGCGGCAGACGCAGTGCGTGTGCGGGCAGTTGATGGGACAGTTGGCCAGGCACCAGTCCCGCATACCCTCCACGCGGCTGTACTTCTTGGTCGGCCGGCAGTCGAGCACGTTCCAAGGCCCCCAGTCGCGCTGCCTTCCCGCTGCGGGGAACCAGGCCTTGCGCGTGGCGGGATCGACCACCACCTCTCCGCCGGCAGGTCCGGTCTTCCAGCGGCCGACCCAGCCGCCACCTGACCCCGCGTCGACCGGCGGCAGCCTCTTGTCCTGCGGAGGCTTGCTCGGTCCGGGGGTTACTACCTCCGCCGGCTCGACGTCGGGCGCTGGACCGTCCGGTCGTGCCGGCGACGGTGGCGCCTCCGGCGGTAATTTGCGGGAATCACGGCTCGGCAGGGGCCGCCAGCCGCCGGTCTCGATGTGGCTGGGAGGCACGGCGGGCCGTCCCGTCGACGTCGACGTCAGAAGGGAGGCCAGACTGTTAGGCAGCTCCGCCTTCGCAATAGGAGGAGGCAGCTGTCGCATGCGAGGAGCGACGCTGGAAGAAACGGCATGGTGCAGTCTGAGCAGTAGTTGTCAGTTAATTGTTATTTGTCAGTTAATTGTTAATTGTCAGTTAATTGTTACTAATTGTTAAAAGGTTATCAGCTGCTTAGTTCGAATACTTGCAGAACACACAGGACTGTAAACGCCACAGCCCGCTTCGGTTACTTAGTCCAAGCGAAATACAGTGTGCGTGGGAGGAGTTGAATAAAGTGGTATATCGCCAAATCGGGTTAATGAGGCACAGGCTCATCACCTAAACCTCCAACTTCTCGGTCTGTGCACGTCCGCGTGAACTCTTTCTGAACCGCTTCGACGTGGTCAGTCAGGCCAGAAAAAACGGACGCTTGGCTCGGCATGCTCTCTGTCTCGGCCGGTTGCCGCCGGGCGGCCTCACCTGTCGGCGACCCGAATGAACTGGCCCAGGGTGACTCTGCCCCCGCCGTCGTCGGCCGACACCAGGTCGTCGGCGGTGATGATGTCCGACGCGTCGGCGTCGGAGCGCTGGAGGAGCCGCCCGACGGCGGCTGAGCCGGCCGCGCCGAGGTCCTCCTCCTCCGACGCCGGGAGCGGCGCCGCGGCCTTCTCTACCGCTTGGCTGAGCTCTTCTTGCTGATGATCAGGAACCGCCGTCCGGCCGCTGTCACCGTCTGGGACCTGAGAGGGTTCACTCTGCGAGGGCCGGCTGAGACCGTCCTCGGCCGGACCGCCGGCTTCTGCTGGGTGTGGGGGAGACCGTGTCGACCCGGTGGTGGTGAGCAGGAACGCCTCGCTCTCCTCCGGACCCTGGAGCGGCTGCAGCGCGTGCTCGACACTGGCCTCCAGCTGCCGGAGCTGCGGCGACTGCTCGCGCGCCGGTCGGTTGGCCAGCGTCTCCTCCAGCCGCTCGAGCCGTTCCTCCAGCCGGCCGCAGCGCTGCTCAGTCTCGTCCTGGCGGCGCCGGCCGTCGGCGACCTGCTGCCGCAGCCGCGCCACCTGGCGGCGCAGCGCGGCCGCCTCCTTCCGATCGGCGGCGCCCAGCTCCCGGAGCGCGGTCAGCTGGGCCCGCAGCGACGCCGGGTCGGCCTCGGGAGTGGCCGGGCCGGCCGCGGCCGGCTGGGAGTCCAGCGCCCGCAGACGGGTCTGCAGCGCCGCCACGCTGCCGGCCGTCTCGGCCAGACCGTCGCTGAGTTGGTCCAGCCGCACGGCGCAGGATGCCGGCGCCGCGTCCTGCCGCGTCGCGTTCAGGCGGCGCACGTCAGACGCCAGGCCCGCCACCGTCTCGTTGTGCTTGTTCAGGTGCCGCTCCATCACGCCCGTCACGCCGTTGATGAAGCTGGTCATGCGGACGACGTTGAGCTGCGCCTCGCGCGCGGCGGCGCTGCTGTTTGTGGCCAGCAGCCGCAGCGCCGACACGGCATCGGCCAGCTCCAGCAGCGCGACATTCAGCTCCAGGACGAGCGCCTCCACCTGGATCTCGCGCGAGCGGGTGCGGCCGACCAGCGCTGTCAGCGAGCGGTTCAGCTGCGCCTCGGCCTCTTCTTGCTGGCGGGGTAGGTCGGCCAGCGCCCGCAGCAGCGCGGCCGCTCCGACCGGCTGTTCCCGCTCCAGCACGGCGTCCAGCAGGGTGGCCGTTACCAGCGCCTGCTGCAGTCGCTCGTGGAGCGCGCTTGCGTTCAGCCACGGCTCGAGCAGTCGGCCGTGCACGAGCCGCACTGGTGGCCGACCGCCGTCGTCCCGGTCCTGGGCCGGCGCGTCCGGTTGCCCTCGCTGCTGGTACCAGTCGTACAGCCGGTCTGTGACGTTCTGGTAGACCGGCAGCTCGCGCAGCTTGGCGTTGTGGTCTTGCAGCTTTCTGGCCAGGTCCTGCAGATCTACCGAACGGCCAGAGCCGGCTGGTGGCGGAATCTCGTCCTCCGCTGCCGCGGCCGCCGCAGCCGCCAGCAGCAGACACAAGCCGACCGAGAGCCTCACGATAGCCATGGTGTCACGCGCTGTCAGGGACTACCGTCGCTGACGGAGGCCACTGCTGTGACTTCTCCGATCACAGGCGCGAGGCGTGACGTCTTTCCGATGAGAGGGCTAGTTTGGCGTCTCGGTGAGTGCAGTGGCGTATCGGGAGAGTCCCGTTGCCACTAGCCGCGTACCTACCTTCTGGGTTTGAAGCGGTTTACAGGGCGAATGTCTGGTCGGAGAAAAACTCACTCAAACACTTGACAGAGGGATGATTGATTGCTAATGCACCACTCGCGGTGAGGCCCCACAGCGCTGGAGACGCTGGGATCGCCCGCCGGCGGCCGGCTCCGGGTGAACTCTGCCGGTCCTGCCTCCGATTGACCGATTCCGATTCGGAGCGCCACCGCTAAGTGCCCGTGGTCGGTGCCAGTCCGTGCGACACTGGCGTTCCCCTCTGCTGGCCGGCGGGGAGTACGCGTACTGTTTATTTGAACGTGCCCCGGCTGCCGACTGCTCGCGGCGCGATGAATTGTCGTCAGGGCGGCGATACGCAACAGTCACAGTCCGTCCCCCGCTCCGCCTGCTCCGGGGCAGAGGCTGCAGCGCCGCTCAGAGCAGAGAAGGCACCGAGGACGCGGTCGTCGGCTCCGACAGGACAGCGGAGGCGGCGGTGGCGGCGTGACTGCAGAATCACGCCCTGTGGCTGCCGCTGCCGGTGGCTGGAGCTCCGGACGGTGGGCGCTGCCGGCGCGGACGTCACCAAGGTCGCGGGGTGGGCGGCGCGGCTGTTTTCACGGTTAGAGGCCGGTCGAGACCCAGTTTGCTTGCTGAAGTAATGAGGTCGCGTGACAGGCGCTTACGGAGGAGCCCTGGGGTTGCCAGTTGAGGTGAAGATACAATATAAAACCGCAAAAATAACACTATATGTATGGTCCTCCATGGAAAGACCTGAATGTCATAATGATATTTGCGACACCATGAATGTGAAAAAGCTCCGACCCTGTTAGTTAGACTTCTGGGCTGGCATGGACCGAGCTCTCTGTCTCGGGAAGCGGAGACAGCTGATTTTTCGTCTTTTGAAGACTTAGCATTATTCATGTAACACTGCGTGGAGGGAAGCGGCTTAACCTGATATTGATTGGGGTACTTCACCACCTTCCATTCACGGGGGGGGGGGAGCGTTCAACGCTTATTGACTGGGGGACATTTAAGGCCCGCCAATGGAAGTTAGTGTAAAGTGTCCCAGTCAACACCGTGTTAAATCACTTTACTCCACGCAGTGTTACATGAATAATATTGAGTCTTTTAAGACTGGGAAGCAGTTAGATCCGCTGTCCGGGGATGGGAGGCTTTTAACGCCCCCGTCTACCTCGAGAACCAATCGTCCGATTCGGCTCATTCAAACGGCAATGGAAAGCGCCGAACCTTGCAGTCTTAAGGCATGTGCATTTTTGAACATGAGGGCCAGTGATGACGCCAGAGGTCGGGTCAAACACGAAAAGGTCGCCATTTTTTCCAGAGTCGCCCAGGAACAATGAAAAGCAGGACGAGACTGAAGTTTGCTTGGTAATATCTTCCTGGAAGCCTCATTTCACATCTTCTGAGTCACTTGATTCGAGGTCACGCAAAGTCAAGGTTACAGTTCAGAGCTGGAATCTGCATAAAACCACCAAAGACTTAAACTACGGAAAAATATTTTAATGCCGCAAGAAAGTGCTGTGCACGTTCTACGTGCAGTTTTTGCTAGCAAAATCAATAATATATTGGACCATTTTCAAAAATAAGTATTCAGTTCCTTTTCTAACATGTATTCTCACGGGACTCGGAACATGAAAAAAAATACGTATTTGGCCTAGAATGACCAAGTATGAGGTCATATTCAACTCTCAGGTCATGCTGGTATTCATTGCAAGCCACAGGCACCATACATGGTAAAAACGCCTCTAATACGGCGATGAAGTAAAACTGAGCGTCATATCGCAGAACATGGCCGTTGTTATGACGTTATTAAGAGGTGAGGTCAGATGGTTTCGTTTCCAAAAATTTGTCAGTATGTGCAGAATGGATGTAAGAAAAGGTACTGAAAGTTTCATTGCTGCGTTTATTCGTCTGGAAGGTATCCAAGAAATACGCCAGGGGGGGGCGTTAAACGCCCCTCCCCGTCAATGGCGGATTACAACAGTCCCCCTCTCTCTCTGGAAACGCTCTGCCGTCACTGGTCTTAGTATGACTCGTCCTGCGGCGTGCCAGGCACCGGAGGACGATATCAGTGTTACTGTCGTGTCAACAATGTTGGCTTGTAACAAAAAGAAATATCCTGCTCTGTCGGATATGCTGATGCGGATACAGCATATTCGACAGAGCAGTGACGCCATGTCGCCGGTAATCTATCTTGGAGCTTCTGGGGGCAGTCCGTGGCCCTGGGACCCATGCCCATTTGCTGTAGCTGTATTTCAGGCTTGTTAACGACTTTGTCGTTCTATCCCAATTTCTTCATATGTTGCCTTCTGTCGTACTTTCTTCAGCTTTTGCCTTTCCAAAACGTAAAACGACGCACAATTAATGCACTCGTGTTTCTTTTATTACGGTGTGGCGCACCATAACAAGAAAAACGGTGTCAGAAAACACATGGACGAGCAACAAAACAACACTGCGATGCTGACAACATTGAAGGCTCTTTAGCAGACCCCGCTGGCGCGATGGCAGGCTGCTGTTACGACCACTCGGAGCACAGACTGGCTACCTGCTGAACGGTGACGCCTGAACAACGCGACGGGCCGGAGCCGCTCGGTTCGACCTCGTCAGTTGCCGAATCCTTTCCACCCCTGGCGGTCTGTCCGGCTCCACAGGCCGGTAGATATCAGTTTTTTGGCTCTCGAGGAGTTCTGAGTCACACTACTCAGGTTTGGTCTGATGGGGTTATCGATCAGATAGCGGAGGACAGAGTATTATAATCGTTTCGCTGTGCCGTTGATAGACACATTGGCTGATTGACTTGACGCTTCACATGTTTGCCTAGCGAGCTGAGCAGGCCGCTGTGTTGCGGAAGCCGGAATTTTCCTCTTGTAATATAGCACGTAACTTTGAAGTGATTCCCGTTCTGTACAACCGTTGGGTCTGCTCAACATGACTCGGTAACGAAGTCGAGACATTCCGTGCCGCGTACATGGAAACGTAGCATCAACGTCCGACAGCTGCATGGTCTTTACTTCCGAAAACGGTATCACGATGCAACTGGAAACCTTCAACGCTTTTCCATAATCAGGAGCGAAGAGCCGACAGTTTGAGCTTCGAATCTGACTTCAGCGTGCACATACCGCCCTGGAACCGCCTAACAACGATCTTGCCCACAACGCCGTGACTCAGCAATTAAAGCACCCGCTGCGTGGTAAAACATCCGTTCTGAGGCAGTCCGCGCCCCAGCACCTGCGGCGCGGCGATTCCTAGTCGCCGCGCCCGGCGTGGCCGGACCGGACCCAGGGCTCGCGCCAGATGTCGCTGCGGTCGCCTGTCACGTAGCACGAGCAGCCAGAGGGGATCTCGACGTCCTGCACTCGCGGCCGTGCGAACGGGTTCAGCGGGTTCACGCAGAGCATTTTGACCACGGCGAATCGCTGTACGCAAACAGAGCTCATGCAGGGCGGCAGGTAGTTACAGCGTCGGCCTTCATACCTGCAACACATCGCACATGGTCTACATAGGTCGTACGCTCGTTTCAGTTAACCTGACCGGCAGGCAGCGGGGAAGCATGTATCGGAGAATCAGAGACGCAGTTTTATGGACGAAGGATGTAATTCTATCACGTTATAGGAGACGTCCTTCCCTGCGCGCTTGCTTTCCATCTTGCAAAGGATTCAAACCGCCCGGAGCAGACAAAACATGGGCTCGTCCGGGATTTGAACCCGGGACCTCTCGCACCCTAAGCGAGAATCATACCCCTAGACCAACGAGCCACCAACGTACGTCGCATCCATAACCAATGAAAATGCAGATGTACCATTTCACTATACGATGATATAGATTTAAAACTTAATGTTTCGTAAAAATGAACGGAATAATTAATTCCGGCTCAATACACCTCTCTGTTTTTGACGTTATGTCTCCGAGGTGCTTATTTCATCCAACAAGACTTATCAAATCACCGGTATTAAATAATAATGGGCTCATACAACCATTGACCTTGGTACCTTTTCATCATAACTCTTTCAGTGTTCTAGTAAACCGTGATTTCTGACGTTTGATCTGATTACGATGTTATATGCTTTTTGTTACTGTGAAACATTTTTGAGGTATATATATGTATATATATATATATATATGTATATATATAAACCATTCACCACAGCAGTGTTTCATACTAGCTGGGGTGTCATCTTGTAATGTTATTCATCACTGTTTTTTTCAATGTCGTTCTCATATTGTTCTTGACTTTTCCTTGAAATAATCCGCACGGTTTTTCGAAGCCTGGATCAAACCTTATGCGTATCCCCGCAGTTCTTTCAGCGTTAAAAAAAACAGAAGTAACTCCATAGAAGGCCGATCGGAAAACTGCATGACAGTTGCTGACGCAAGAATACGATTGGCGGCCGACAAGACAGACGCATTGCAGTTTATAAATAAGGCTTCTGTCTCATGCAATATTTATCCTTATATGCGATGCAGCTTTTGATGAAACGCCCTGTAAGGCACAACGTGGCATTTACTGAGTTTTGCGTTATGAGCCGAGTAATTTAAAATCCAAACGTATAATTCCCTTCGGGCGCTCTGAAACGGCTTTTTACCGGCCCGTAGCAGAACAAGACTGACCTGCAGCGTTCTGTGCGCACTGCCTGAGGGTAGGACGGAGTGTTGATGACCAGCTGCCAGAGGCCGGCGAAACTGCGGGCCCAGCCTGGCCGGCTGTAATGCACCTCCGACTCGCAGACAAATTCGCCGGGCCCGTGCCGCGCCGACAGAGACTCAATGGCCGATCGGCCTCTGCGGATCAGATACAGCTCCCGGTCAGCAGTGCGGTCTACAGACCAGACAGACCGCAGGCCAGTCGGTGGGACCTGCAGACCAGACAGACCCGCGTCATTGGTTGGACCATCAGGCCAGAAAGGCCCCAGGCCTGTTGTCTGTACTGATCTGCGGCCCGGACACACCTCCGGGCCAGCCGTCTGACTTCGAGATTAACCACGCCTAGACCTTTCCACAGAAAGCGGAACGAGAGCCCACTGAGGGCCCGGTATGAAGGTCTGGCTCGTGTCATGAAACTGAAAAAGCATGTTCTCCAGATCATGGAGCCGACACGAGATCTGCGGTGCTCCATGATCGTGGTATCCAGCTGGAGGGGAGAGCGTTGACACGTGTTGCGGCTGAGAGACCAACCTGACGTCATCACGAGTGGCGTTCTCGTGCAACAGGTAGTCCTCCGGCGCGTGATGATATAGGTCCTGGTACATTTGTTTCAGCTCGTGGCGGTAGCGATCGACGATCAAGTTGACTGCCGAGCTGGGAGACAAAGTGCACGTCTCAGTGTACAGTCATTGTTTTTCGCTTGATGGTGGGTTTACTTCCGCTCGAAAACTTATGCGTTTTTTCCGCGTTCCGGACATCACAGTGTCGCACGCTGGCAAGTCTGAAGTTGACCGTTTGCGCTGAACTAGACAAAGTGCAACAGCTTGTCACGTTGGAACACGCTTCCTTTCGTGAAAAGGATCTGTTTTCCCGGATCACCTTGCGTCGGACGAACTGTTTTTGAGCTAACCTCTGATGAATGGCGATGGTTAATCCGCTACCGAGCGGCAACCGACAGCCCAGGATTGGCCCGAGCGCAGCGAGCCGGCCCGGCAGCGGCCGGAGCTGCCCCGTCAGCGGCCGTTGACGGCGTGGTCACCCACCTCGGGTAGTCGCCGCTGTCCTGGGCGCAGAACGGAGCTGAGTCAGCGCAGCTGGCCGGCCGCTGCAGCAGCGCAGGCGGCTGAAAGCCCGTCCCCGGTCCCGGCACCGACAGGCCGTTCAGGTCGACCTCACCAATTGACTCCAGCTGGGGGTAGGGCCGGTCGCCGATTGGCTCCAGCTGGGGGTACGGTCGGTCGCTGATTGGCTCCAGCTGGGCGTAAGGTCGGGCTGGGAAGGCAGGCCGGTCGGCGGCGGACGGACGGGGACGGTAGCCGGAGGCACTCGAGCTGGCCGGGTAGTACTGGGAGCTGACCGGACGGGAACCGTAGCTGTCGGAGTCGGGACGGGAACTGTAGCTGTCGGAGCTGGGCCGAGGGAGATAGTCGGTGGAGCCAGTCACCTTCTGGCGATATCCTGAAACAAGGCCGAGGAACGGGTCTCTGAGCGCAGAGATTCAGTCAGTGTCTGCGTCACCTTTATGGTAAGGATAAACCCAACGCTGACCGAAAGGCGTCGTTTCGCCAGTTACCTGGTTGTGAGGGATCTTGATCATCAGCGAGCAACGTTTACGTCTCTAATGCAATCGTGAATTTTCCTGAGCTTGAAAATTTTGCACACTTTGTGACACCAAGAAAAGTCTTTCAGAGAAACGTTATAGAACACTAAAAGTTACTCAGGCAGAATACGAAAAACCCGAATAACGGAACGGAGGTCCTGAGATATTTATGTAGTATGCAGTGCAGGTAATTCGTCCCTGTGCCTCACGGTGTCGCTACCTATGTCGCAGACGGTGCGACACTCGTTCTCCGTGATGAAGTTGTTGCCGTTGCCCTTGCAGCCACCGTAGCGGAACGTCTTGCACTTCTCGACGGACGAGTCCCAGTACCAGGCGATCACGTCGCCCGAGCAGGAGCCGGCGTCCGGGTACAGCTGGCAGACGGCCCGGGAGATGGCGGGCGTGTAGCGGTCTGGGGAGGCCGTGCCGTACAGCACCTGGTGCCAGAGCGGACGGGACGAACTGGCCGCGTGTCTGCCTTCCTCTGACCCGGGGAAGGTCACCTGACCACTCCGCGGACTGCGCGCCCGCAGCACGGTCTCTGTCGACGCACAGGAAAGGCAGCGTAAAGAGTGCGCGTGCGCCTCATTTAACTCCGGTCTTACGCTTTCCAGCACGGCTGTCACGGTGAGCCAGCTCGAGATTGCCAGGTGAATGGCCGGCCCGCCATTCGCGTCGTCGTTTTGCCTTTGCGGCGTTCTGTCGCAAGTGTAAAGTCGACCCTCGGCCACGGTTGCCCGGCGGCGGACACTGCAAACCGCCCTCCGGCCGGCCTGCCGTCCCCCCCCCCCAGTCAAGGTCTGCCTTTGTCGCCCCTCGTCGAGTCAAGGACGGCCTCCGCCGGTGGCCTGGTCAAGGTCGGCGGCCGCCGGCGGCGCTTCTCGGTCGGAGTTCCGCCGGCAGGGCGGCGGGCCGTTCTCCGCGGGCGGCGGCCGTGACGGCGGACAATCGGACCGGTCGCCGGCCGGCGCGGCACGCGTGTTGCATCAGAAGCCGTCAGCCGCGGATCCGGACACGTGCGCCGCGGATACGGGCGCCAAACACGGCCCGGGGAGAGGCGCAGGAGTTCAAGGTGATGCCCGTTAAATGGAATACGGGCTGCCGACTCCCGACCGCTGCCCTGCGCTCAGACGGCGTTCAGGAGACATGGCGCAGGTGCGGGGAGATCTGTCTATACTTAGTATTATTGCTGGACTGCGATAAACGTAGGCTCGGCGTGTTACTCAGGACTCCGGCTGTGGTCTCCATATCATTGTTAAACTTGTTGTTAGTGGTCTCCAGTTTCATACTCCCACTTCAAACGGAAACATAGCTCCGTTGTGGTTACCAGGTTTAAAATCGCCGTTAAGGGCCTGTGATGATGTTTCAACTTCTTTCTTCTATGCCGGAGTAATTGACTTTTACGTTGATTTTTTGCGCTCGTATACCTTAACGTTACACTTAGATAAGTAACTATGAAATCAGCATATACAACCCATACGACTTCAATAGCTTTTGCCGGTCAATCTGTTGCATATACAACATTTACTCCAACATGCATTCCCCACGAACTTCTCTGCATTTACGCACGGGGCTATTCCGAGTGCTTCGTCAGGCTTCCTGCGACGCACGACATCACACCCGTGACGGGTGGCCGCGTGGCGCGGTCCGCCGCCCGTCACTCTCGGGCCAGCCATGGAGAGTCAGACGCTCGCAGATTACGCACCGCACCGACGCGGTCAGCGGCACGACCCCCGCCAAGCCGCCACCGGAACGGACCGAGGTGTGGAACGGAGCGGCGGCGCGGGGGAGGAACGGAGCCGCGCAACGGAGCGGACGGTCAAAGTCGACCGAAACTGAGAGCGGCCCCGGACCAGCCCTGAATCAGCGCTTTGAGTCACGTCAGCGTTGCAGAAACTTGACTCCGGCGCCGTCCGTCTCGCGTACGCAGCGTTCTTTGAATGCATCGGGAGCAGTGTTCCGCGAGGACGTCTGGTGCGTGTCAGCGCTGCCGTGTAAACGTAAACACCGACTCCTTTGGCCGAGGTCTCGGCTCTGCCTCCCCTCCCCCTCTAACCCCTGGGTCCAATCTGATGGAAATGCACGACCTCGGCACGTAACGCTGCACGGGGCGCGGCGAGCGTTCTCAGAGTAAGAGACATCAAGAGAGTTGAAAACGGCGGATAAGAAACAGAGAGTAAGAAACGGGGAGAAAATGGAGACATCCTTGTGCACTGTAATGAATGGATCGATTGTTGTAACAAAGATGATAGATCTTGCTGAACGACAGCCTAAAAACGGGGAGTAGAGAATTTCTCAGTTGAATACAATTGCACTTGAAGCGACATTGCTTTACAACATTGGAGCAGCATTGAGATAATGTCTCTAAGACATCGCGGTTACCACATCGATGCAACATTTTGGCGACATTTAGACCACAATGTTGTGCAGATGTCTAGATTTCCACAAGAAACTACGTGAGGCCGTATTCGACAAGGCTATCTTCAGTTCCAAGCACCACAGCACTACCAGTGCGCCACCACAGCTCACGTTTGGAAGATGTTTGACACAATGATACATCAAGCTACTGGTTTTCGACTAGAAGATTAGGGACAAGGAGAGAGAACTTGGTTGGGAGGCCGGATTTAGGGACCAGGGACCGGGTCAGCAGACCGAGGACGCCGATGGGAACTGGGGGACTGGGGAGATCACTGACGTGGGCAGGTGAGCAGGGGTGGGGACCTGGACAGAGGACCGCGGCAGGAGACCAGAGATGGGGACAGGGACCGTGACCGAACCTACCGGATGCGACCGACCAAGGACAGGGAACGTCACCGGCCGGCCGTGAGGATGGGTCTGAGTGCATCCATCCATCCATCCGCCAACTTTGGCATATCTTAACATCAGACATAATGGTGTTGCGTGAAAAGAAATAACT
This sequence comes from Capitulum mitella, assembly GCA_030062745.1. NCBI lineage: Eukaryota > Metazoa > Arthropoda > Thecostraca > Pollicipedomorpha > Pollicipedidae > Capitulum > Capitulum mitella. The sequence continues at coordinate 7,226,711 of CP099842.1, forward strand.
TCAAAACATGCCGAATCCTATTTTTACTCAGTTTTTTAACTTTGGGCTTCTGTGAAGATGGGTAAAATAATGTTAGATGTTAGACGAATGTTACAGGGTTAGATACAACATTCAAAATGCGACACTACGTAATGTTACAATTTACATGTAGTGATTATGTTGTGGTTGCATTAACGTCAGACCTAATGGTAACGTAAACGCACCTCCACCCATGGGTTGAAAAGGACAGTCACTAATTGCTGCACGCTGTATAAAGACTTGATTTGGACGACATTTTTTATACATTTCAGCAATCGCAATCAGGGTACAACTACTACAGCTGCATTTGCAATGTTGTAGTTACACTGAAGCAACGTTGCAACTGCAATGTTAGATTGAAATCAACTGACAATCATTGTCACAATGTTGTGTGTTCCTGGGGTATAAAGAAACGCACCTCCAGTCACATGTGAGACCTTCTGGTAAATAACGATATAACTCCAGCTGGCCATCGAGATGTAAGCTCATAGGTTGAGTCACCACATTTTTAGACAGAACAGCGTGGGTCTCACCAAAAATAGACACGTTTGGTTATGATGTACGATAATATCTGTAATCCAGTTTCATGAGCTAAAAACATCATACAAAAGAGGATTTAGAAGGCGAAGAGGATGTGTTGAAAATGTGATGAAACTGGAAAAAGTCGCCCGATAGATGTTGCGAAAAGACTCGTGCAAAGCGCAACCAAGCTCTTACCATTAGCGACAACCAACGGTGAACCCCGGGCCGCCCTGCCTGCCGCGTCCTCTGGTTGGACGGAGTCGGTGGTCCTGCTGCTGTTGGGGCTGGTCAGGTCGGATCCGACCACAGCACAGAGCCAGACCAGCCCCACCTGTCAAGGTAGATTCTGCGTCAGAGATTCTGTCCCAGATGTCCCTTGGATCGGGTGTGCTCAACGGTAAAAAGTCATGACACGGTGCCAGGCGCGTAAAAACGGTGCAGAACCCCGAGTAATTAGTAGAGATACCGTACTGTTGTATGAATGGTGATCAGACTTTGTTTTTCAACATATTCGCAGTGCATTGACAGTTCATGTCATTACAGAGCTCGGCAGCAAAACATCAAACCGTAAGGACTTCCTGCGTGAACGAAAAAGCTGAGGCTTTGGGTCAGATGTGTCAGGGCACATGTTTCTGTCCCGATCTTATGCAACAGAGCATATGGCGGCTTTGGTCAAAGCATGTTGTTTGTCCATAAAACGCACACCGATGGTCCAAATAAACCTGCTGCGAGGAAAGCCGAGAGTAATAACGTTCCATAGACCGCATCATAAATCCGTCCTTTGGAACAAAAAATCTGATAAAACCACCGTTCGGCGTTTATCATCGCTGAACCAGGGGTGTCGACTGTATTCTTCTGAGATGGCTCTGGCCCACCCAATGTTGATTGGGGTCCCTCCAATGTTGGTTTCGGCCCCCAATATTTTCTGCCCGTATTAAAAGGAAATGAGTAATAATAACGGAAAAACGGACGCAAGAAATGAGAAATATGAAGAAAGTAAGGAATAAAGTCCAATGCGATGTATCAGTCTGTCTTTCTATCTTCTATCTATGTATATACGTTCCTGTATATATGGGGATAAATGAAATTTTCTGTTTGATAAATTGTGACGAAAAATTATTAATTTCCGTTGGCCAAAATAAAGTGGGTTGAATCCGTTAAGAAACTCTCATTTGGCGGGAGGTAAGGTTGTTGGGCCCCCGGCTCGGACCCCCCTCCCATTATTTACAAAAATCGACATCCCTGCGCACAACAATGTCTTCATTTCGACCACCTGAGACTATCGTAAGATTAAAGGTCACATGAATAAACAAAGGTTCATGGATGAGAAGAGACAGGCGCACCAGCGGTGTCTGCTTTGTTGTTTGCAAAATTTTGTCATAAAATGTATTCGTGCCTAAAAGTTAACCTTGACTCTTCACTCCATGGTCAAGTAACGGAAATAATTTACGTTGGAATGGCGACCTTAAGCGAAGAAACCACAGCCATGTAACACGGGAAGACGAAAAACAATGGTGAAAAACAAAAACCGAGAAAATCAGCACTAATTTAGCCGGGCGTAACAGTCAATTAGCCGCTGTGTCGCACGTGAACTGAAGCCTCGTCTCATCACTCACCACGAATCCTCTGGCACCAGACACCATTCTGCCGACGGACAGCTTCCCCGCAGCCGTGTGTGGTGGGCAGATCGCGGCCGTTCGCCAAGTGAGCCGGCCACCGTCCCCCGGCGGGGTCACCCCGGCGGCGCCTTTCGCCGCCGACGCCCGAGGTCAGGCTGGGTCACGGTGGAGCGACCACGGCTCCGGGTCAGCCAACGCCGGCGGTCCTGGCTCGGCCATCTGGGCGGTCCAATTAGATGACGCATGCGTCCCGTCACTCACCTGACCCCTCGTTCACCCTCCTCAAGCGATGTTTCTGTTGGCTAATCCGCAGACCTGGTGCCAAACGTTATGTGGGAGACCTTGGATTGCCTCACGAGCATTGAATGAAGCACGTGGCCACTACTCACAGCTAGCGTTACTTCTGTATTGAAATCGGCTATTTTCTCGAAACCTCTTCTTCACGTCGGCTGACTCTTGAAGGTGTCTTTCAGGAAGATCGTGAGACTTTTCTTTACAAAACAGGACTCCATTCTAATGGTAAGTCCGCATTTGACGGGAAGAGACAAGGGGCGCAGCCAAGATTTTCTTAAGGGGGGGGGGGGCGGAGTTCAGTATGAATTGAAAGAATACGAAAACCGCCAGCTGGGAAGACGATGTGCAATGGTTTTCATAGAAAAAATCGGGCCTAAGGGGGGAGGGGGACAGGGCCCCTGGGCCTCCTTTGCTGCGCAAATGGAAGAGACTGATTAAGAGGATACAGCGAACAAAACGACATGAAGTCGATAATCTCACTGAAATGTAAACAACTATACAACTGTTGCGTCGTGGCCTGATGGATCAGGCGCCGGACAACAGAGTCCGGTTCTTAAGAGACACTGGGATCGAGTCCCAGAACGGGCACCTGCATTAGGCCTGATACCGAAATGATACCCGCATCGACCCGATACGGTCACGCGGCGGCAATGCCGCCGAATTGCTCGGTAAGGTAAAGATCCTCCAGCGTCATTTGGTCGGCGCCTAGGACAAATTACTGCATGTTTGGGAGCACCGGTGGAAACAGAAGAGAAAAGGAACAGTTATCTGTGAGTACGATATAGCCAGCAGCCAATGCAGTGCAAACGGTTTCCACAACCCCGAATCCTTCTACAGCTCCGAAACTTCCCAATGAAAGCCACCAAGAATAATAATATTACATCGCCGGGAAGTGGATCTTTAACAGCATGACACCCTCTGGCATGTCATAGATGGCCTTCCTGTCCGGTGGGCCTCTCTTACGACCCATGGACAGAGCTGGTCCAAATCCAGTGTAAGCAGAACCGGCACACAAAATAAAGTCAGGGTGAACAGTTCCCACAGGACAAGGAGACGCCAGTAACATAGCCGACGGTGTTATCCGTAAAGGGCCAACGTGTCATACCCATCGTCGTCTTCACCGCGCTCGCGGGTGCTACGTGCTGCCACGGAAGGGCAAGTGGAGGTTAACCCTGGCGACCGGGACCGGCTGCGAAGAGTTCCTGTCATAGTTCCCGCTCCGGGTGCAAGCATTTCGTCTGCAGACTGCCAGAAGTCGAGGAGTTGGAGGAATCGGTCTGATAGTCGTTCGGAGGCCGGCTGAGCTAGATTCGACGCCGTGCAACAGGCACTCGTGACGTCTAGCGCGTGATTTTTTTTTACGCATCGACGGCTTGGACGGGAAGTCAATGGAAATTTTCGGAAATTATTGGGGTTCCACGTGGCATTTCAGACCGTTTCTTTCCAATCATTGCCATAGGCCAAATAATAAAATTTTGAATACCTGGGCTCCGGACCATCCCCCCCCCGGATCCTCAGCCACGCGTCAACGTTATCGATAGAAAAGAAAATGGCCCTTTCTTCAAACTCGTCTGTGACACCCGGGTATTGTTATAAACTGACGAGCATCCCGTTTTCAGTTCCTGAGGAGTACTGAAGCATTTTCGGTTTAGCAAGGAGGAAAACACTTTCCAGTGTAAAGAGAAGAGCTACCATATCGTTAAGTGTTCGCCGCACCAACCGCGAAAACGGCGCAGTCTGTCCACCAAATCCGTAGCTCTAAGATGTTGTGTGAGTTGGGGACCGCCGGGTAAAACTTCGATGCGTTTGGATAACAATTTTTTGTACTGGTAGTCGTCATCGGGTAAGGACTGGGGACAGAGGCACCCAACAGGCGTTGCTACTTTTGATTACCTTCATATGAAGTGTCACCTGACTGTGCTGCCACGTTGAGAACAAATTGAAAATTCTTTCGCTGCAAAACCTGTATATTTTTGGGGTAAAGTAGATATACTATTAGTTTGTTAGTATAATAATGCGTGAAAACTGATATGCCCACCAGTAGGGTCATTTTAACATATGCATAACCTGTAACTGTGTTTTGGGTATGCATTTCCTTTGTGGAATGGTTGTGTGGTCCAGTTGGGTCCAGATGCAAATACACTAAACATTCTGTTTCAGCTTCACTTCATCAAATTTTGATAAGTTCAAAATCTGGTATAGTTTTAAGTAATCTGGACATCATTTATACATATGTAAGGTAACACATTTGGTTGTAATCTGACACACTTTCATCTGGTGCAAAAATCAATTTCAAAGATAATAAACCCAGTGTCACTACCATACCTATACTAATATCTGCCACCAAGCAGTGCAGTGTGCTTTATCAGTTCCACACAGGTTGGTGTCCTAAACATCATGCAGCTGACTGGTTGGTCAATTCCTATTGTATTGTGAAATACATTTGATTACCAACTCATTGCATGTCTGATAAAAAATACAATATTATTGTACTAAACCTCCATACAAAGTTTGAAATGTACTTTTGTAACTTTATGTTGATGAGAACAAAACAGGAAATAGGAAAACAGAACCAAAGCACCTTTGTGTGCCTTTGTATGTGGCCAGTATGGCAAGTGTGCATAGGTCAGTATTGAACACTGCTTACAAGGTGTGCATTCAAAAGTTATTTGTATGTTTTTGACCTGAAGTAAGGGGAACATTGCATTTCATTTCAGGAATGGGCAGTACATCCCAATGTGTGAAAAGCTATAGAAATAATTAAGAAGCAGTATCATTTTAGGGACAATTCTAATGTGTCATAAAGGATGGAAATAATTAAGAAGCATTCATAATGGGATGATTGGGTGAGTGTGCATGGCAGGACTTTATTTGAGAACAGATTTATTCCACTCAGTCTTAAAATTTTGGGGGCATAATGTGCTAAATTCAAAAACTTTGGAAGTGCTGTTTGTTTGAGAGCAAAAAAAATGGTAACACCCAGTCCAGAAATCTTGAACATAAAATGTGTGAGATTTGAAAACCTTGAGAAGTGCCCAAAGGCCTGATGTTTCTGCATACTGTGCAGTTTTTTCTGGAAGACATTTTTTTGCTGGTGCTTTTCCTTTTTCTAATCCTAAATCTTCTGCTCTTTTAGTTCCTTTTGTCTGCTGACCCATGTCTAAAATAAACTGGTAAGCTTTTGTTTTACCCTGGTAAGTTATTTGTGTGGCTTTGTTTACATTTCTTCAGCATGCTTAACAGTGAATCATATCACATTTGATGGGTTCTTTAGAACTGAGACCTTGTTGTGTGAATGTAAAAGGAAAATCTTTGTAACTCAAAAACTTCTTTGATAAGTATCTTATGATACAGACAGTTGAAACCTGCAGACATCTAATAGCAATATTTTTGCTACTGATTGTTTTGTTGTCTTCTTGTTTTCCAGCTTCCTGAGGGTAAAATTGTATTTTTAGTCATGCTGTTATGCTCACTGGCTCTCACTCACTCATGTTGTTGTCATCTGTTTTCCTCTTTCCTGTATCCTTTGTTTTCCTGTTGCAGGACCCTGCTGTCTCTTCCATTACATCTAATGGTAACTGGTGGCAAATCTAGAATGGTGCAAGGAGCATTTCTAGTATCCCTTCAAGAAGTTTTTGTCATCTGTGGTTGCAACCTCTTTTCACAGCACTTTGCTCTTCTTGCAGATTTGCCCCAGTGAAGCAAAACATTATTTAACTGAATTGAGCTAAGCTAAAACAAACTGAAGTCCAGCTCAGCAGCAAGCAAAAGCCCATAACACCATAAGTAAATGCAGTTTGTGCTAAAAAAACACAAATAGTTTCAACTGCCATTCAGAGTCTCAGCAGCAGCACCCATAGGCAGAGCAGGGCTGGGCTGAAGTCAGGAAAACCTGCATCAGACAGTATCTCATCTGTGGCCGCGGTCTGCCGACACCATGGGCGACGCCGGCCAGGAGCTGCAGTATGAGACGCTGCCGTACCGCGACCTGTGGCCGGTGGTGGACGAGCTGCTGCCGCCGCTGGCGCGCCACGAGGCGGACCAGCTGGGCGCGCGGCCCGACCCGCTGCTGGACGCCCACCTATTGCTGGACGCGCCGTTCGCGGCCGCCGCCGAGCTGGAGCCGCCGGCCGCCGGCCGCGACGGCCTCGACCTGGCGTTCGCGCCGGCTGAGCTGGCGCCGGCCGAGTGCGCGGCCGGCCGCGGCGCGCGCGTCCTTTACGGCAGCGTCTGCTCGGACGGCGACCGGCTGGTGCTGCGCTTCCGGCTGGGTGACGAGTCCGGCCAGCCAGAGCGCGGCATCTGCAAGCTCTGCGACGGCCAGGTCGACCTGTTCAGGGCACACGAGCACAGCGTCCAGGGCCGGTTCGTGCTGTCGGGCGACTGCGTGGTGCTCGAGGTGGGCGCCGTGTCCCCTGCCGTTCCTTCGCAGCCGCCGCAGCCGCCGCCACCGCCGCCACCACCACCACCGCCACCACCGCCGCCGCCGCCGCCACCGACGGCAACAACGACGTCGACGACGACGGATCCGGCGGCAGCGCAGGCGCACCCACCACCTCCAGCCGACTTGTTGCCGATAACGCCCGACCCGCCGCCGGCGCCGGCTGCGACGCAGGCGCCGGCAGCGGCGTCGACCGCGGACGCCGCGCTGCCCAACGTCTGCGAAGTCTGCCAAAAGGCCTTCAGCACACGGCGCGTGCTCAACAAGCACATGCTGAGCCACGCGGACCTGCGCTTCCCGTGCGACCGGTGCGACAAGGCGTTCTCGCGGCTGGATCGGCTGCGGCGCCACCAGCTGACGCACGCCGCCGTCCGGCCGTATGTCTGCCAGATATGTCAGAAGGGCTTCAACCGTCGCGAGTACCTGGTGCAGCACCAGCGCGTGCATTCCGGCGACCAGCCGTTCCAGTGCGATATCTGCGGCATGCGCTTCAGCATGCACTCCAACTTCACCATGCACAAGCGCGTGCACGCGCAGGAGAAGCGTTTCTCGTGCGAGGTGTGCGAGCGTGGCTTCAACCGGCTGGACCACCTAGAGACGCACAAGCTGCAGCACACGGGTGAGAAACCCATGATCTGCGAGAAGTGCGGCCTGCAGTTTTCCATCCGGGAGAAGCTGCAGCGGCACATGCTGGTGCACTCGGACGAGAAGTCGTTCGCGTGCGCCGTCTGCGCGCGTCGCTTCCGCCGCAAGGACAAGCTGGACGAGCATATGGCCAAGCACGCCGCCGGGCCCGGCCATGCCTGCGGCCTGTGCCCCAAGGTGCTGCCCCGGCTCGAGCTGCTGCGCCAGCACGAGCGCCAGCACGCCAACGCCTCCAAGGTGCAATGTCCCATCTGCCTCAAGTTTTTCGGCAGCCAGGCCAGGTGCCAGGCTCACGTGGAGCGCCACAAGCCGGGCTCACGAGACGCGGCCCGCCACCAGTGCGAGATGTGCATGAAGCCGTTCCTGCGGCCCAACGCTTTGCGCGCGCACATGAAGAAGGCGCACGACCGCGTGATGCCGAGCCCAGCGCGCGTGATGAACAACAAGCCGCGCAGCTTCCAGTGCCACGTGTGCAAGCGCGGCTTCACGCGCCAGCAGACCCTCAAGGCGCACGTGCAGCGGGTGCACGAGGCGCCGGCGCCGCCGGCGACGGCCGAGGAGTTGACGCCGTCTACTGAGTACGCGCCGGCCGCGTGCCCGCCGGCGGCGCAGGAGCTCTCTTCTGCCCCCTACCTGCTGACCTTTCCACCGTACTCTTTCTAGACGACGTACCGCTTCCATGGCCTGGATACAGATGGGAATCAGACACACTAGTCGCCGGTTGTCCCGCGTCAAACGTCTTTTGTGGTCTCGTCCTGCTGTTGCTGCCGGAATCTCGCCGTTTTTTTATTGCTGTAAATTTCGTCGCTCGTATTCATTGTTGTATGGTGATGGAGTGTCTTATTTGTATTTATTTGTGTTTGAACCACCGGTCAAAGTCGCCAGTTGCAAGAAGTTTTCGATGATCTCTGCTCTGTAGTCTTTATTGAAGAATTCCATGAGTGGAATGGGATGAAGTGGGTAGTAGCTTTAAAGACGAATTCAGTTTGCCTGCGTCCCGACTTGAATCAGTTCGAACCTAAATGAAATACATGTGTAAAAACTGTTTGTTTTGAACCACTGCAACAGGTGCGCCAAGTGGGAACTGGTGATCACGCGGTACCATGAGCTTGTGTCAGCAACACCGACTCATTTCGCCAAACTGTACAGTCTACGACAAGAAATGATCGTGATCAGACCAGTTTCTTAAAAAAGAAGAGAGCGTGATCAGACCAGTTTTCTTAGATCAGGCAAGTCCCACCCCGTCCAAAACTGGCGGTTGTATTCAGTGGCAGAGGAACCTCTGAGGAGATGGGGAGGGGCTGGAAACGTGATGTTTATTTACTGCGTGTCTTTCCAGGTGGCACCATAGCAGAGACGTCGATTTCTGTAATGATTGGGGGGTCGGGCCGAAGACCCGACAACCTATCCTCCCAAATGTGGGTTTCTCAACAGATTCAGCCCACTCTATTTTGGCCAAGGGAAATTTATAGGTTTCTTGTTACAATCTGTCAAATAAAAATCGCATTAATCGCCATGGATAAAGGTGTATATATGCGTACATATATATATATATATATATATATATATATATACAAAAGATGAAAATGGATACATTGCCTTGGACTTAATTCTTTGTTCTCCGCCTGTCTTATCTATTGCGGCTATCATTTTCGATATTATTACCCATTTCTCTTTAAAACCTGACGAAAATATTGGGGGGCCAATATTTTACTCTGACCGGCGCAGTCAGAGCCCCCCCCCCCCTCTTCGACCCACATTTTTGTGAAATCAATTGGATATCGTCTTCCCAGCGAGCGGTTTTCGCATGATTCCGGTTCTCACTGAGCTCTCCCCTCTTAAGAAAATCCTGGCTGCGCCCCGTGCTTGATCACCGGCGATCGTATTTCAACTGGCCTGTGTGAACGAAGACAACGGTAACGATCACTTCGTGTTTGTTTGTTTGTTTGTTTGTGAGTTAGGACACACAGCCTCTTGGGCTCAGGTGTCCAAAGTCTTGGGTCAACTCCTGTGTCTTGTCGGGCGTCAGTCAGTCGTCTGATCACTTCGTGGACGTATAGAGGACCGCCAATATTGCCTACGTGCGCCATTTAAGCCGAAATTGTGAAGCGCGTTGAGTACGATCTTTGCGCGCTACCACTCAAACGCTTGCTCTCTCGCGTATCGCTGATGTTCGTGAAAAACCCGCAGTCTGTAAACGTACGAGTACCGCGATACTCATGTTTTAGTGGATGGCGCCCGTGGGTTTGCTGGAAGCATATTAAGCTGCTTTTCTGGACGTCCTGGTGTGGACGGTGTATACCTCATACTTGTGTTACATGGCTGCTTCAAATGGTTTGGGTCGGGGCCCACAGGCACTTGGGTTCAAGCATCCCCTATCAGATCCACACCATACATATCGCTGGTTAAGTTAGTGAGATTAGGATTTGAACCCACAATCTTGTGGTTATGAGACTGAACTTCTGTTCACTAAGCTAGTGAGGAGGGCCTTCAAATTGTTTAGTTCTGCATGACTTGCCCCATTTACATGACAGGAATGGATTGCAAGTCAGATTTGCTTGAAAGAGAAATATGGACTTAAAGAGGCACTTTTTATGTTCCTTTGCAGGAAATCTGGATTACACTGAAGTGTTCTGAACCATGATTGCTTTGGGGAATCTCATATTTTTATTTTCATGGAGTCAGTTATGGTGTGTGTATGACACTTCACTCAGAGCATGAAGAAATACAATCTTTAATAGATTACTGTATGGATTGAATTGCTTCCCAGGGGTGATGTGTGTGAGATTTGAGAATGTGGTAGTGCCAGTCCACCATTTTTTGTCAGCAAGCAGCCAACAGACAGAAAACTGAGTTTGGCACAAGATTTGCCTTTGCAGGACCTCAAAACAGATGTAGTGCATAATACTACCATTTGTTTCCAACTGATGAAAATCCAGATTCCCTTGGGAAATGCTTTTCAATCCAAATTTGGAAATGCAATCCAGTTTGCTAGAAGAAGTATGTCAGCAAGCTCTGAAATCAGGATTTGAAAGAAAATCTGGAATTACTAGTGTCATGGAAATGGGGCCATTGATATGGTGTTATGTCAAAATGAATCAAAATTATGACTTAGATGTTGAATACAGATAAGTTGTAATGCATATGACTGGACTTAATATGAAGCATGCAGTGAGAAAAATCCATTGTGGTGTACTAGGTATTGTTGCATTATACCAGTAGTGGATATATCTGCAGAGTATGTCAAAGAAACAAACAGTGAATAACATTATATCTGGCAGTGGCATCTTTTTTTTTACTGAGGCACAATAGATCTTGGTTTACTTACCATATGCATCACCAAGGAGTGAGACATAGATTCCCAGTAATGACATCTGCTTTTACATTTGCCCTGATTTGTTCTTGCCTATTCTAGATGTGTTTCAGATAGGCATTCATGGATGATGCCTCAAAGATTGGGTCATAGCATTGATTAGTAGGCCATGGGCCATCAGGGTAGCTGGTTTGAGTTTAGGCATACAGCATTGCTGGGGCATATGACATCTGTTACCTAAACCATGCCAAATGTCACTGATGTAGAGCTAGTCACATATAAATTTGAGCCCACTGTTTTTCCAGTCTGTGTCTGTCTTTGTGCCAAGTTAATCAAGATGATAAGTGGACTATTCAGATAGCTTGCACCAGCAAGCATCATTGTCTCATAACAGTGAAGGCCAAATGGCAGCAAAATTTTTTGGAAGCAACATTTTCTTGGAGCCTTTTGTGCTTGTCCTCCCTGCATCATTTTGCTAAGATGTTTTCTCCTGATTGACAGTAGTTTGTATAATGACCTTTTTAACAGTCCCATCCAGAGCCCAAGAAAGGCATCTTGCCAGCAGGAAAGCAATGAGTAACTTTTGAGGAATTTTTTTAGCTCATGCTGGTACTCTGGACTTTTCTAATGAGAGAAGTATTACTTCTTCTGATTTTGCTTGATTCTGTGTTATGGAATTATGCAGTAAGCTACAGTGTTGTAGCTTCTCAACCATGCATGTTGTTTGTTTTTATATGACAACTGATGGCCTGATAAAGTGATAACATGAAACATTTGCTTTTATAGGTTTGGTGGTTAATGTGAGACTATCTCCATACTAAAATAATGAGCACCTTTGGGGGCTTTGGAGGATTGGGAGCAACATCAACATCATCAGGTATGTGGACTGTTTTCTTCTTTTTTACACTGCAGGGAGTTAGATGTGATTTACATGGTTTCACAGGTTTGCAGCTGTGGTATGATTGAAGTCATAGCTCTGTGTATGTTATTCCACAAACATTGCATTTCTTGTGGTGCTTTGCTCAGAAATACAATGCTATAGTCATGTGCTGCAGCTTTATTATGATCTTTCTTTGTTTGGTTCCCAGTTAGGTTGAATTTAAAATGACCTTTTTTAATTATGAAAGCATTTTTATCATATCCTTTAGGTTAATGTATGGTTAAGTTTTTAAAAGTAGATTGCAGCATGTAGTGCTGGTTGTTTATGTCAGGATGAAATTGTGTTTGTATATAAAAATATATGCCTTTAATTTAAATACAGTCTTAATGATCTCCCCATTTTAAAAGGGAAGAAACTTTCAATTTTTTTTTACCTTGCAGTTAAAGCTGTTTCTATAGTTCTTTGTCTGCATTGAAACTGCATATTTCAATGCACCCCAGTCTCAAAGTGTGTTGGTTATGATCATGTTTATGAATTGGACCCAACAGTGAAAGGGTTTGATAGTTTTACTTATGGTTGTTTATATTTTTTTGTCATTAATAGCCTTTATAGAAAAACATTGCTACATGTATTTTTGCTTAGTTATCACTAACATTACCATGTTGTTTCAGGACCACTATTTGGATCAACATCAACCCCATCATTTGCTGGATTTGGCTCAACCACAACCAAAAAAAGTAAATTTTGGCATGCTTAAATTTTCAAAGCATGTATTTTAGTCTGCAGGCCATTCCAATTTGTCTGACTAATTCTGTGTGGTGTTATGCTGCTGACATACTTCATTGCTACATTTGTATGCATTGGCCCTTTATATGACAATCTGTTGTGTTGTACACATCCCTTTTTTGTTGTTACAGCATTTCATTTCACCTGCATTTTGAACTGTCTTTTGTTTACCCATTCATATTAAAATTCAGAATAATTTACAGAGAGTATAGTGTGCATAATGTGACAACAATGTATGCACCTCCACCCAGTACCACCAATACCTTACAGTCTGTTTTGTACTCAGTATTGGATGTAAACAACATATTTATGTTTCTTTACCTGATACACCTGGGTGGTGGTGTCTGGTGCTGTCAGCTTTTATGTTGTGGAAGCTGCTGAGTTAGTTACCTCAGAGAGTGATCTGGACTGCCCTCAGATGTTACGTTTGGTCAGCCGGCCGCCAGCACGGGATTTGGTGGCTTTGGCGCTCCCGCTTCAACCGCCGCGACCACCGGCTTCAGCTTCGGAACTCCGGCTACCTCGGCCACGACAGGCTTCAGTTTTGGGACGCCGGCTAGCTCCACCACAACTGGTTTTAGTTTTGGGAAGCCAGCAGGTTCAGCCACAACAGGCTTTGGCTTCGGAACCCCAGCGACATCGGCTACCACCGGTTTCGGTTTTGGAACGCCGGCGACATCGGCTTCCACAGGCTTCAGCTTTGGAGCGTCGGCAACACCGGCTTCCACCGGCTTCAGCTTTGGAACGCCAGCAACATCGGCTCCCACCGGCTTCAGTTTTGGGACGCCCGCCTCCTCGGCCTCCACTGGGTTCGGCTTCGGTGCTGCAGCGCCAGCGGCGGCGACTGGTTTCAGTTTTGGCAGCAAGCTTGGGACTATCCCGAGCACTGGAACAGGTCAGCGGATTGGCTGCTTGGTGACGGACAGGCCCGGTGCGACAGGAGTAGATGTCTTTTGAGGAGTTTGAAATTATGTTTGCTGTTGAAATTATGTTTGCTGTGGTTTTTGTCAGTAATGCATGTATGTCTTTCACCACATGCAGTAAAGTTTGAGCATTTCAGGAGGTGCTCAGTTGTGAGCATAAAGTTTACAATTGCAAGGGACGATTTTGGTGACGGTATAACTGCGGATGACAATGTGTGTGTGGCGTGGAATCATAATGCCTCGTTTCTGTCAGGTTTCCTGGGCTTTGGAGGCACTGGTGGTTTCTCTGGTTTCGGAACTCAACAGCAGCAGCAACAACAGCAGCAGCAGCAGCAGCAACTACAACAGCAACAGCAAATGCCAGCTCTCTACAGTGCCATACTGAATGTTTCCATTTATGGAGATGAGAGAGATGCCATCCTCACAAAGTGGAACCAGCTGCAAGCCAAGTGGGGCATAGGCAAAGGTAAATTACCATGCCTTGGAGAGAAAAACTGCATAATTGGCTTGGTACAAACCTTGTATTGCTTGCCAGACCAACTTTTAATCATTATATATATATATATATATATATATATATATATATATATATATATATATATATATATAGATAGATGTGTGTGCGTGTGTGTGTGTGTGTGTGTGTGTGTGTGTGTGTGTGTGTATGTATATGTATATATAATTGCAATAAACATCAAAATCCATAGGCACTGAGATCTATATCAGAGTGTTGTCACATGCATGCGCGGTTCTTTAGTGCTTGAGACACTTGAGTTCTGACCCTTTTGTTGAACAAATGTACGCGGAAAGTGCTAGTTTTATGCGCACTCTGTGAACAGACAACTTCTAACGATACCATACAGACAATAAGGGGCCCATCAGCAGATTAAACAATACGCCGGGGGGAAGGACCGCTCTAACGCACGCTGTTCGCGCGTCGCAGTGTTACCAGGTGTGGTCTGTGTCCGTGCTCCGCTGCCGTCTGACCCGTGGTGTCGTCCGATCTGTGCGGCACGCGACCTGCGCGTGAGACCCGCCGACGCTGACCAGATGGGCCGTGCCGCGGCAGGGTTCTACCTGGCCGAGTCGGCCGCCGAGTTCGGGCCAGACAACCCGTTCTGCCTGATGAAGTCCGTGGGCTACGCCCGGCTGCCGACGGCCCGCAACGAGCACGGCCTGGTGGTGCTGCGGTTCAACAAGAAGGAGGCCGACGTCAGGTGAGGGGGCGGCGGACGGCCCGCAACGAGCACGGCCTGGTGGTGCTGCGGTTCAACAAGAAGGAGGCCGACGTCAGGTGAGGGGGCGGCGGACGGCCCGCAACGAGCACGGCCTGGTGGTGCTGCGGTTCAACAAGAAGGAGGCCGACGTCAGGTGAGGGGGCGGCGGACGGCCCGCGGCCCAGGGTGAGGACGCCTCTGGCGCGGCATGCCAACCGCAGCCGGCGATGTTACGGTAAAGTGGGGCTAAAATCTGATCGTCATGGTGAGATGGGACACGGGCTTTGTGAGTGTCGGACGTTGGGTGTTGTAAACGTGGTTAACTTGAAATGCGTCCGCCATTTCGGGCGTGTCCATAATGTATTGCTAAAATGGGTGGTGGGCGAAAAGGCACTCACATGCATTTAAAAGCAGTGCTTCACGCTATGTTGTGAAGAGCGTGGATCGAGGCGAAACTGAATTTTGACTGAGGCGGTTGACAGTTGCGGAGGGCTGCTGCCACTCACGTCGTGGTTACCCTTATTCGTTATGGTACGAACTGGGTATTTCACCAGTCGCAATATGGCAGCTGCCGTAAATCGCCGCTGGCGATGGCGTTCGTGGTTGGACGAGAGGCGGCCGGGTCATCTCGGAGCCCTGCACCAGGTCGCCGCTCGTGCCGCGTGATAGTCGACGTGTCGTTCCACTGCCACAGGAGCGGCCAGCAGCAGGTAGTGGACACGGTGTCGCGCCTGCTGGAGAACAGGGCCTCCCTCTCCGTGTGCGTGGACAGCGTGCGTGCCGTCTCGACCGAGAAGACCGAGGTCCAGATCTACGTGCAGGAGCGCTGCCCCAACGGTACGGCGGCCGCCGCCTCCGCAGTGCCGGCCGCGGCGGTGCATTCTTTTGGTCTGCGGCTCACAGTCGGCACGGAGGCCCGGCGACCGTGCGGCGTTCCATTTTTCCAACGCTGCCTCCGTGCCCGCACTGCTGAAAGTCGTGGTGATTCACATGGAGGTCTCGAACTCATGATCTGTGCTGTACACAGGTATGTTCGTTTTGCGTCGTCTGGGCTCTGTCGTAGTTGTTTGGGGTCGTGCTGTTATTGCGTGCCGAGCCATCATTGTCGCGGTGCTTGGGCGGCGATCTGGTGTGGGGACGTGACCGCTGACGGCCGGTCGGTGTCACGCGCGGCAGGCTCGGTGCGGCGGGTGCCGGCCTCGGACCTGTACGGCCACCTGTCGGCGCCGGCGCAGCGCGCCCAGCTGGCGACTCTGGGGCTGGAGGAGCTGTACGCCCTGGTGGCGCCATCCTCCGACCAGCTGCAGCTCTACCTGGATAACCCGCCGGCCGGTGCGTGTCGGGCCCGCGTCTCGTGGGCTGCTGCGCAGACTCTCCCTCAAGGAGGAGCTGGCAGCGAGTGCGTGGGCTCTCTCGTGGCTCGTGAGGGTCAGTCTTTGCTAATGCAAGACGTGCAACTGTTCAGCGCCTCAGTTTTTGCACGTTTTTGCTGTTCCGTACATTTTCTAAACGAGCTTGGTGTATCTCACTACGTGATTTGTATAACCAAACTTTCTTCATGGAAAAGCTTCAGAAAAGCTAAAAAAAAACTCAGCTTTCGTTTCTGTCAGCTCAGATATATCTCTTTCATGAGTGACTGGTCATTGTCCGAAATTGAAAGCCCGTCGTTTTGTGTCCTGGCCTCTTGTTGCACTGACCGCCTGTCGGTTCCGGTTGAACCCAGGCATCGATAAGCTGATCTGGGAGCAGGCCAAGAAGGACAACCCGGACCCGAAGACGATGATCCCCGTGCCGATGATCGGGTTCCAGGAGCTCCACCGCAGGACACAGTGTCAGGTCAGTGGTCCTTGTGAGGCGTTGGTGGATGAGAGGAAGGAAGCCGGGAACGTGACCGTGAAGACGGTTACTTTAATTCCTTGGCCGGCTTCTACATTGTTTGGGACCTGGGCGTGCCACTTAAGACATGGCATCTGAGTGTATGACCGCTGGAAAATTCGGGCGTTTAACGTGCATGGTGTATGAGCTGTCGGCTTGGAGTACGAAGAATGTGGTTGTCTTTGCGCAAAGCACCTCCCAGATGGGTCGTGGCTAAAATTCGGGTGTGAGGTAGTGGCCGATCGTTCAGCCATCCTGGACTAAACACCTGTGTGCGTCCGTGTCTCCGTGGTCGAGGTCCTGACCGTCGCCTCCCTCACCCCAGGAGCAGGAGAACGCCAACCAGCAGCGCCGGCTGGACCTGATCGCCTCGGACATCTCGGACCTGCAGAAGACGCAGGCCTCCACGGCGGCGCGGCTCAGCCAGCTGAAGCGCAGCAACCTGGAGCTGTCGCACCGGATACTGCGCGTGAGCAGCCCGCCGGACGGCCGCACTCACGCGCGATCAGTTCACCAGCACGTCCGCGCTGTTGGGTTGTTTGTAGTTGAGCTCGAGACCTGGAGCTACCAGCTTGGAGGAATGTTGAGGATGATGCATCTTTATGTTGTGGGGCCTGATTCAGTGGCGTGGGCGTTTGGGCTGGCGCGGAATTTCCTTCACAGAAACTCGGGACTTTTTGCCTCCCGCTTTCGTGTACGAGAACGCCTGGCGTCATTTTGCATACTGCCAGCCAGGTGACAACCCGTGCATCCAAGAGTCTTATACTTGGCTGTTTCTCCATCGGTAAATTTCATCTATGCAAAACGCTGGAACCGCGTTCTTCTTGCCGCGTATGGGCGACTTTCAAAGGCCCAGTTGTCGCCTGGCCCGGTGTGGGGCGCGTGGTGGCCGACGTAGCGTAATGGCGGTCCAGGTACGCTCCGCTGTTGTTTGACTCGGTTCCACGCCGTGTCGGTCAGGTGCTGGTCCGTCAGGAGGTGCTGCGGAAACAGGGCTGGAGCATCCAGCCGCACGAGGAGCAGCTGCGCGTGCAGCTGGAGGCGCTTCAGGACGAGCTGGCCACGCCCACCCAGTTCAAGGTAGGAGAGACGGCATCTTTTGTCTAGGTCCGGGTTAGACCAGATTGGGAGTGGGAATGGGGAGACGATGAGACGGACGTTGGAAAACGTCAGCTGTTAGGAAAAGGACGAGAATCCTTGTATCATGTAATTCAGCACCATTGCGGGGACGTTTGTCGTGCTGGCTTGCTTTCAGTCATTTGCCGGTATCCATCGTAACGGGAGAACTGAGTCCAACTATTGATATATATTAGGATATCTGTAGTTGTTGTATAGGATATCCCGAAGGGCTATGTATATGATATATAGCCCTCCGGGAGAGATCATCACGGTGAAGTTCCGGTACGGTAACTGATCCGTGCACCTCGGGCTCCACTCCGCCGGAGTGGCCGGTCGGCCCACGACGTGAGAGGCCGGATAACGCGCGGCGCCCGGCCGTGTGACGTTCCGTGACGCCGCCGGCGTGTGACGCTCCGCCTCCGCTCGGCAGGGCCGGCTGAACGAGCTGCTGTCGCAGACGCGGCTGCAAAGCCAGCAGGTGCTGCAGCGCGGCGAGCGCTACACGATGGACCCGGCCGGCCAGGAGGAGATCCGCCGCCTCCTGCGCGCCCAGCAGGACGGCCTGCAGCAGCTGATCGGCGTCATCCAGACCGACCTGGCCGACCTGGACGTCATCCGGCACGGTCTGGAGCACGCGCCGCGCCGCTGACGCCCGACGACGGGGCCCGGCGGCCCGCGCGGGAGAGGAGTGAACACTGCCTGGCTGCGGGAGCGCGCTGGCCGTGGCGCGGCGCCTGGTTAACGGCGGTGGTCTCCGCCTGGCGCCTGCCGGGGCGACTGTGATCATCTCTTGTGTTGGTCCACGCTGAGAGGGACGGTACCAAATGGCGACCGGATGAGGTGCTCATGGTTGACAGCATGAGCGGTCGGCGTGCGTTGTAGCGCCGTACGGACGCGGCGCTCCCATGTTCGCTTTCAGTGCGTTCAGTGCGCATGAACGTCTGCCCTCCCAGTGAGGTGATGGACAAATGGTCTGTCGCGATGTGGCGCATGCGTCGACCTCTCGGACGCCACCAGCCTTTTTGTAGCACCTGAAATGAATATACTGTCGCGTTTGCTGCCTGATGTCTGGTGTGGTATGTTCATGCTAAGTATCTCAGCTAAGCGTTAAAGGTGAAAAAGCACTAACTGCGTATTAACCAACACGCTACGGCTGCACGCACGCTACCTTTCCCAGATAATGAAAAACAAGTGTTTCAAACCCAATGACATGTTTGTGAGGCTCGGGGTCCTGCGAGATGTTAATCCCTGTGAGAAACAAGGAAAATGACATATTTGGTTTTGCAGTCTGTTACAGGGAGCGTATGTAATGAGCCCTGTAATGAACTCAAAGGATTTAAATGAGTGCAGGTGCATTTTGGGCAAACGAGTTAGGCCTGGTATGTTGTAGGAAGCAAACTATCGAAGATGACTCGAAATACACTTGTTTTTTTCCTCGAAATGCGAGTGAAACGGTTGCGCAGAATGATGAATGAAACATCTTGTGCGCGGCGAGTCCAGCTGGGTTCCCCGTGATTTAGCAGCGACGAGTTTTGTAGACGGCTGTGAAGCATGTGATACAAAACATGTTTGGCTGAAAGACTAGTCGCCGGGTAGGCAACAACTTTCGTTAAAAGTAATGAGTGAAAAGAACGGTGGGTGTGTAGCTGGGTGTGAAGAGCTCTGATATACAGTAACTAACGAACCCCACTCGTACGACTTCCATCTGAAGGAAGTGGTAAAATGATGAGCCTTCGTTTCATGATCATTGCTGACCTAAATGGGGCTGGAACGTCCGAGGCTGTGGACCTGTGGTTGTAATTTGTAATTGAATATGTTCTCTGATGAGTGATTTGGGACCCCAGCATGTTGACTGAGTACTCGTAAGATTTTTGAATTTAATGTGGGACCACTTAAGGGGGAGCATCTACACAGGTTTGTAGTCCCCAAGGTAATGTGTGAGTGGCCAACCCCAATTCATTTGAGGAGAAATTCATTATTGCATCCATCAATTAAATCTTGATTAGGGTCATTGAAAGTGTGTATTTTGCATTCTTTATTTTGCTTATTACAAGGGCTGCAAGTAAGCCTTCTCTAGCTTTCAAAATAAGTTAAAGATCCTGAGTAACCTTGAAAGTATCCAATTTTCCCAAACTAATGGGTATGTTGTGGCCAAATTCAGCCAGCTGAATGTCAGGAATGTAGAAATTAATTCATGCTGCTGGATCCCTCTGTTGTAAAGCTTCCTGGCAGCTGTATTGCTCCTCACATTATCTGAGACTAACCAATGAGCATTGAGCAGAGGATGTTGCCAAGCCTGTGTCTAATTGCCCCAGCCAATACAAATCAGATGGGCAGGTTTGGATGTGCAAAGAGTGTGAAGGTCATTAGGAGAAGCAGCCGGTAACCAGAGGTGGCAATTCAGAGCTGTGACAGAAACAACTCAGACATCATGAATTTTGGTCTCCATCCTTGACATGTGACTAACTGAATTTGGCCACACTGAATGGGCATGATGTTTAATAAAAAGTCAGGGAAAATTACCATACCTATGGTGATGTAGACAATTACATATGCATGTATTATGTGCCACAGTGCTTAAATTTGGCATTATGGCATATATTTTGCATGAAATACACTAAAACATTTTTGCATCTTTCAGGTTCTTTTAAATGAAGTAGGGTTTGAAGAAACAAAATGCTTCTAACAAGAGGCATTTTATCTCATGTGTGCAGGCTTCCAAAATACTTGGGAACTCATGTTTACAAGCAAGTCCATAAGCAAGCAATCAATCCTGTTGTGCAAGAACTTTTTGATGGACTGAGAGCCAAAAATAGGACCAGCTTAGCCAGATCAATAACTCTTGTAGAAACATTTAATCCAGAAAAGAAAAAGCTTGCTCAAAGCCTCCTGACATTGGTTGCAAAGGATCTGCAAAGGCAACAGGATGAGAGGAATGGAAAGCCAGTTTCCTTCAGAATTGGTATGTATATATTTGTTATGCATTTTAGCATTAGTGTGATGCATACAGTGTACAGTGTGTGCACCCTTGTTTCACCAGCCTGTGCCATATTTCTTGGTGATTTTGAGGAGTAAGTGCAGTTCATGAAAAGAGAATCACAGTTGAGAGTCCCAAGTTATATGTCAAAGCACTTCCTTGTGTAAGTCATGAGGGTCATATTTGGCCACCAAATCATGGGACTGAAAGATGCATACAATGGATGGAGTGTTGTAGTGATAAGCATGTATTATTATGCTCTGCATTTGCCAAACCAGGGCTGTCTGGGCCACCTGGGGCCGGAAAATCAACCTTCATCGAAACTCTGGGGAGACAGCTGACTGAGGCCGGACATCGTGTGGCAGTGTTGGCCGTGGACCCGTCGTCTAACACAACAGGAGGTAAGTTCACTAGGCAATAGGCCATGCTATGTCTTTTAATTCGATGTCAGCTGTTCTGAAGCCCATGAAGCTGTTGTGCTGGCTTGTATTTGGTTATGTCGCCGGCCCGGCTGGTCGACCAGCGACCTCAGGCGACGACTGGAGCACGTCATTGGCTCCAGAACTGGACACCCGGCCTGGTGGTTTGGACGACCCTCCTGGGGCGCGCCGGCGTGCGGTTGACGTGGAACTTGTTCTCGGTCTGGGTGCAGAACGTGTGCTGTGTGATGAGATAGTCTGAAAGTCTCAGGTTGATGGATGATGTTCGTTTCAGACTCGCATCCAGCTTCACGCTCTCGACGTTGTCCGGTGTGAAGAAATTTCGTAGTCACGATGAAAATGCTGTGAGGTTAAAAGTCACGCCACACTTTCCCCTGCTGTTTGGTCGTAACGTGGGTCAAAGTACAAGGCAGATGGTGCGGTCTGTGTCCTTCCAGCTGGAGCATCTCTGTGTGTTGCTCCACACTCAATTTAGGCCTACGCCGTGTATGTGTGGTGTTGCCGTTCATTTAATCCTCAGGAAGTGCTGCCACCAATGAGCCCCTCCCCCAGGCTCGCTGCTCGGGGATAAGACGCGCATGCCGCGCCTGACGGTCGACCCGAACGCCTACATCCGACCGTCGCCGACGCGGGGTCACCTGGGCGGCGTCACCCGCTCCACCAACGAGACCATCCTGCTCTGCGAACTGGCGCGCTACGACATCGTCATCGTCGAGACGGTCGGTGGGTGACGCGATCTGCCTCGTCCTGCAGTTTTGCGGACTCGTGGCGCTTGTTAACATTCATACGTTTCCATGGAATGTGGGTTGAACGGAAAACGCTTTTGCGCTTCTTTGTTATGCGCCTTTCTGACCTATTCATGCATACGGGTGTTTGCATTTGCATACGCGTTTCAACCTGCGTCATTTGTATGGAGTAGATGTATCCGGAAAGAGCCTTTTTAATCCCATTGATGCCGGCCGTTCCAGGCGTGGGCCAGTCGGAAATCAGCGTGTCAGACATGGTGGACGCGTTCGTGCTGCTGATGCCACCCGCCGGCGGCGACGAACTCCAGGTCGGTGCTTCTGTGGCTCTGAGTCATGACCTGGCGCCCTGTGTCTTGACGTCTCAATTGATGTGGCGTTAAGGTGGCGGTTATGATAGTTTTTTGCTTGACGCGACGTCATTGTGTATTCACCCATCCTGGAATGGGTTTTTCCATTGGCCTCAGTTTTCAACAGTTTTCGAGCCGCGATCTTCTGTTGTGCAATAAGGCTTTCTACCTTTTCACTTCTGAAGCTTGCCCTTTTCCACAACGCGGGCCCCATGACGCCGGCCCGGCGGTAACGCCCACTCCAGCCGCTCGACCGTCGCTCGTCAGGGCCTGAAGCGTGGCATCGTCGAGCTGGCCGACCTGATCGTCATCAACAAGAGCGACGGCGACCTGGTGCCGGCGGCGCGACGCATCCAGGCCGAGTACCTGTCGGCGCTGAAGTTCGTGCGGCCGCGCCAGCCCGGCTGGAAGCCGCCCGTGCTGCGCGTCTCGTCGCGCTCCGGCCACGGGCTGGCAGAGCTCTGGACCGTGCTGCTCGACTACCGGGAGCGGATGACGGCGGGCGGCCAGCTGGCCGAGCGGCGCCGCCGCCAGCGCGTCGTCTGGCTGTGGTCGCAGATCCGGGAGGCGGTGGTGGCCGCCTTTCAGCGCGATCCGGTGGTGGGCGCGCTGCTGCCGACGCTGGAGCGCGAGGTGCGCCGCGGCCGGCTGCCGCCCGGCGCCGCCGCCGACCGCCTGCTGGACGCCTTCCTCGGCCGGCTCCGGCCGGGCCGCAGCTGACTGGCCGGTCCGGCCGGTCTGCTGGCCGGCTGCCGGCAGCCCGCTCCGACTATGGCGGCGGAGAGGTGAGATTTCTCGGAGGGCTCCGGCCAGGGTCGGCCGGAAGCGGCCGGTCCTCTGGCAGGTTCCTGCCAGATGCTTACCTTGTGCCGTGTTTTCCTCTGCGCCACGGTCTGTTTCCGGAAGCAGGCCTCTCTTTTGAGCAGGCAGCAGACAGGCCACGACCGAGAAAGGCAATCAGAAAGAGAAGTGGCATTAGCTCACCTTTCCGGACACGTGGCGGCTTGCTTGGTGTAGACGAAGCAAAATTCTCTTGTCAGGACGTGTTATCCGAGACGGCCTGGCGCAGACGGTGCGGCTGAGCTGCATGTCACGTGACTCGAATCTCCGTCGTTCTGCTTCCAGACCTTGTCCGATGCCGTCACTGCCGGTGGTTTCACCTCAGGTACTGCACGTGTAGACGTCCGTCTGCGAGGCGGTGGCTGCTAAACCGGTGAAGCGTGGACCACGGATCACGCTCAACATCTGGACCAAAACGGATCGCCATATGCGGACATATGCGAGCCTCGTGTGGTGTCGGACTGTATCCGCTGCGGTACCTGCGCTTACTGCGCATGGTCCTATGGTGGCCTTTCAGAGAGAAAGAGGATATTAAGGTGCGAGATCGTGAAAAAGATACGTCAGCTGGCATGTCGCTGCATTTTGACGTATGAATTCCGCCTTAGGGTGACTGCTTTATGAGCATGCGTAGATGCAGATCGTGTGCAATGCTCTCGTTCGTTCGTGGATTGTGCCGGAGTGTGGACGTGCATGTAGATGCCAATGGAGTTGCGGGTTCTGCCACGGGTAGAATATTGAGGGTCATGTTAGGTGTCTCAGTGTGTTTCTTTACAACGCTTTGGCCATGATGTTAAATGCGGCAAAGTGAAGGAGGATCCATCCCTGTATCCCCCTTTTGGCAGAGCTCACGGGGTGAGTACATGGCGAAGCGACTACATTTAGTTGTGTCAGGATATCACTTCGTTCCGACCTCCTGATGACCTTGTGCAATACACTTTTAAGATGTTTTGTATCAGATCTTTGACGCGCTAGGCTCGTGCACCCCAGTGCTTCAAATGCAGGACGCGCTCTTGGAAGTGGCATCTTAGTGGTCCCGAAATGTTCTACACGTGAAACATTTAAATTAGATTTCTTGCATCGTCGTCTGTCCCTTATGACGGACATTCGACGGGAAAGATGCGACGGTACTGATGACATATTTCTGAAGAAGTCTTCTAATCCCATGGAACCGCAAGAGCGAGGTGATCTCCAGTTTACCTCTGCCTGGTTTGTTCTTGGGGGCCGTCTGAGAACGATGTATTTTGTCCGTGAAATTGGACTCGACGAAAATGAGCTCATGCTCAGAACACTGGTCGAAGTCGAGACCAATCCAGCCTCCGTCTCCCGAGGGTGGGCCTGCCGTTTCACGCTGGTCTGCCTCAAGCAGAGCAGAAATTCGACAGACTGGGAAGATCGCGAAATTATTCATGACGCCCTGGAGTCCGATAGACGATTTCCTATGGGCACGTTTTCCGAAATTTACGTCGCAGTAACATTGTGTCAAATTTACATGTTATCTCGGTGGGCGGTTGATTAAGAGACCCCATTGACCAACGGTGATCAAGCAAGCATCGGAGTGAGCGTGGAGCGTGGCTCGGCGCGTGCAGTCGGCAGGGCCGGGATCTACGATTCGTAATAGAAGTTCGGCGCATTCCGGTGCACGTCAAGCCACGTATGGCAGCGCATGGATTTCATAGCAAGTCCCGCGAGTTACACGTTTGTTACCTGTGTTGTTGCACAGACCCTTAAGTGTTGATGAGGAATCAGGGAATTTTATGCAAATGCACTAATTAGCTGCAATCAGGGCGCAAGATTCCATGTAGAAAATGACAGATAGTGTCCCGTTGCCTTTGGCTGTCTCGCTGTGATAAGAAATAGTCTCTACCCGAAGCCACATTTATTGGCATGCATTCCGGGATTATACCCCTAAAGCGTTGAAAGGCAAGCTCCCTTCTTCAGGCAGGCCTTCCAGTTATGCAACCATATGGATCTTATGCTTATGGATCATCCGTAGTACTAATGCCAAATAAAGGTAACACACGGGAGTCGATTTCTGTAAATAATTGGGGGGAGGGGCGAACCGAGGGCTAGGCAACCTAACCTCCCGACATATGTGGGTTTCTCAACGGGTTCAGCCCACTTCATTTTGACCAAAGGAAATTCGCAAGTTTTTTGTTACTAATTACCAATTTATCTTCACGTATATATATATATATATATATATATATATATATATATATATACGGACAGAAGATGAAAAATAGATAGATACATCAATTTGAACTTTATTTTTTACTTTCCGTCTGTCTCTTATCTATTTTGGCGTTTCTTTTCGTTGTTATTGCTCATTTTTCTGTAAAACCGGCAGAAAATACTGGGGGGTCCAAACAAACATTGGCAGGGCTCAAATCAACATTGGGTGGACCAGGGCCCTCTCAAAAGAATATAAATCGACACCCCTGATTTAACTCGTAGAGATGTTATGCAAAGGGCATGGATTCTCCGTGACACCAATGATCAGTGGGTTGCGCCGGAAGTTGTACTCATTTTCAGGTGATTCTGCTATAATCGCATCGAGCAGCGTTCCGACTGTTGTTCAGTAATGACTCCCGGTGTTCCCCAGAGTTCTCTCGGTGTCTTTGCTGCCGTGTTATTCACAGTATCCTTGTTTTCTCCGGCAAAACAATAACACAAACAAAGGAACGAAAACAGCGGATAGCTCGAAAAAAACGGCCTACTCCCCATCTCCCCAGCCTGTCTCGTCTCTCCTCTCCACGCGGAACCGCCGGGGGTCCCGACAGACCGTCTCGGCCGTTTTGACAGCTGTATCCCGCCGCCGCCGCGCCCGCCTGTTCCCACCTGCGCTCACCTGTCGGCTGCGGCGGGCGGCAAAGCGGGCCGCGTGGCGCCCCCAGCCGGCCGGGACCGGCGCCGCTGCCAAGTTTAATATCAGGTCAAAATTAGCCGGCCGGCCGGGCAGGGGCGCGGCCGGCTCAGGCCGGGCCAGTGGTGCCGGCACCGTCAGCTGAGTCCGCCGATACTCACCGCCGCCACCGACACCGGCCGCACGAGACGGCCGAACGGTGAGTGGTCTGGCTGTGAGACGTTTCTCATCTCTGACAACGATGAAAAACGCAGCTCAGTGACAGCTCACGTCTGCCGACGGCGATCGTCTTGTCATAATTTGTCTGAAACATCAGCGAAAGATTATTGACGTATCCCGCTGTCAAGCCAGACGCAAAGAAAAATGGCGGGTGATCAGGGATAGATCTATGGGCTCAAAGAGGCCCTCCCCAAAATGGTTTAAGCTTGGTCAAGGCTTGGAAATTTTTCCTATTTGAAACTTGGTGATAATGAACACTTTTCACTTGCACTGCTTCAAACGCAAACATGGGATCGCCAGCATGTTTTCTGCTACACTAATATAACATCATGACACCGGTCCAATCATTTGCCTTCCTTGGCGATATGGCCTTCCCAAGATGGCCGGCTGGTGTCGCTCCCGGGACGACATCGGCGAGCGGCCAGTCATGGGTAAAAATACTGAATGTCCTACGGAATGACGTAACGTGGGCAAATGAAAGAGACGAATCATGACCAGACGACGAGTGGTGTGCCAGGGCTGCCGCGTCAACACGTGTTGACTGTCTTGGCAGGCAATGTGCCACAGGAGAGATGCAACGTGCGGCGCGTTGCACGGAAAACAGTCGTAAATTGCCTTGCCAGGACCAGGGGTGTCAACACGGCCTGGCTCCTTGTGTCTCGGAGAGCAGACAGAATGCTTTTGCTAAGAGAGCGTGTCCCTTTAAATCATGACACAGCAGCACCTAGCGGGGTTAGATCAGGGGGGTTGCACAGGACCACGTCGTTCCTTCCCGTCCCAGGGCCTCTCGATCCCCAGCCTTAATTAGTTGGCCCGCGGAGAACGTTCAGGTCACTTTTTTGTGATCACGACCCACAGCCTTCTCACCCACAGAATTTGCTGTAAGTGAACGTGCAACATTGTACCGCATCGAATCAAAAATCAGTATTTTTTACCAATCATCCGAAATCAGTGTTTTTTTCTGTTTTGAAAGGCATCTATGCAACAAAACTTCTCTGAATAATGCTTCGAAAGCAAATAATTCGATGAACAGTACGTCCAACGTTATCGTATGTAAAGCATGGTGGCACCTCTCACTGTTTGCCTCGAAAAACCTGAAGACCTTATGCGGCACAGCCTCAGGTGTGAGCTTATGACGGGACGTATTCGAGCTTTGAATGATGCACGTGAACGTTCGAAATTCTGTCGATAATGACATCTGAAAAACAACCTTGCAATACCTTGCTCGGCCCACACCGGCGCTGCTACTGGCGGCATCTGCCTCAGCTGAACCCTTCTGGACAGGGCCCACCATCGACCGCAGCCGTTGCCGGCACCCCAGATTGGATGCGACGGCGTGTTTAGACCGACCTTGCCCTGCGCCCTGTTTATTTGAACGCCTCCAGCGTGTATGCACGGTGGTCGATGGTTCGCATATACACCTGCGCCGCGTCAGTTTGGGCGGTCAGAGACTGCTCGAGCCACAGGACCTCTGACCCCGCCCCGCTGACCTCTGCCCCGCCCCGCTGACCTCTGCCCCGCCCCTGACGGCAAGAAAGCCGGTCGGAAACGGAAATGGCGATTCCCAGGATCTGTGCCTCACGAAGATGAAGTGAACGGCAAATCCCCTGTTGTACGATCTAGTGCCCAGTGGCGGTGACGAATCCGACAGCCCACGAACCCGGCGTCAGCTCGGCAAGTCTCAGCGCAAGCCTGTGCGTTTTTGAACGCACTGGCGAAGAGCCCACCGAGCGGTCACCAAACGAACGCCAGATTCCTCATCTTATCTGACTAAAATTGAGCCAGTTATCCAACTGGTAACGTTTACGAACAAGAAGCGTCTTAAACACACGAAAGCTTGACGCCTAACGCATGCGACATCTTTCCAAACCCGCAGATTTTTTTATTCGCGCTATTTTTGTTCCCTAAACCGTCCTTGCTCGGGCTCAGTCCACCCCTTGTGGGGATGCTCGTAGTTCACTCACCAGGCTACTGTCCACTGCCCGCTACACCCACAGCCCATTTCGCTTCATCACAGTGCGCCGCTCGTCACGCTGCCCCGCTCTGGAAGGGCTCCTGTGGGCCGCCGAGCCAGCTGACCTAAAGCGCCCACCGTGCGCCGGCAGACTTCCGGGCGTCAGCTGAACCGTTCCCGCCGCCGCCGCCGCCGCTGCCGCCCGCACGCAGCCGGAAGCGGACGCCCGCGGCGATGACGAGGGCCAGGTGCCGGCGGCGACATGAGTAAGGCGGTCCACTTCGAGGAGGCTGACCCGGTGCTCAAGGTGCGCGTCCGGCTGCTGGACAACTCGGACAAGGATGACCGCAGGAGGGTCGTCGACCAGTGGTGGCAGGACTGGAGGGATGGCAAGCTGCCGGTAAGACGATCGCACTGACTCACAAAGCCGTAGTCTGCGGCGGCCAGCTGCTCTAACCGGCGCCTTTCGTCTCTCTGTGTGCCATGGCTCGGGCGAGTGAGTTACGAGCGGCTCTGTCACGGCTGCGATTCCTCGTCAGCGCTCGGCGCTCCGAACCGCGGCCCAGAGCTGCCGCAGCTGCTCGGAATTTATGAGGCTGCTTCCGCCATGCCTGGCCTGCTGACAGGACGAGGCACGGTCATGACGCGGTTTGATGCATGCAGTTTGCTTCAGTTGACTTACGGGCGCGCCCGGAACCGAATGCTTCTGTTTCAACTGACACTTGTTTAAATGCTTCTTGTTTAAATTAACAATGAAATAGAAAAGTAATTATGTATTTACCAGAATAGGAACCCAGCTTGTCGGTTGTGTTTGTCGTGAACGGACGAAACGTGCTTTTCGCTTAGCACAAATTTCCTTGCAGACTTAGAGCTGGAGCACAACCTCTTCCCTTTGCTATAATTCAACGAGCTGCCAAGAATGATTAACAAGATAGAAAAGAAAACAGAGAGTAAGAATAACTTCCTAATTAAACACGCCTCGGCTGGCTTGCAACATCTGCAGGATGTCCGCGGCTGGGCATCTCTCTTCCCCTCCTGACTCCCCGCTGGTGCTGATCCAGTCACAGCACGGCAGACACAGCATCCTCTCGTCCGCTGCGTGTCAGACCGGCCGCCGCCGTCCGGCGGTGGTGACGGCCTGTCAGCGCTCTGCCGGGGCGATTAGCCGCCGGCAGACGTCCCGGCCTGTCACCGCCCGGACGTGGTGACGGATCCGCCGCCGCCGGCGCGTGCTGCCGGCCGCACGGACTCGGCTCCGGGCGGTGACGGCGATACGGTTGCCGGCGGCAGCGGCCGTTTCGTTTTCACGGCGCAGGTGCTGAGCAGGCCCGCGTTCGTGCCAGGATCCTGGCATGCGGAAACTGATCCCACACCGAGCTCCAGCCAGGCATCGGGCTGTTTTCAGGTCGTGGTAATTTAGCTGCCCTCAACACTGCGGTATTTATATAAGCATGAGGTACGTGCAGACCGTGCACTGCATGTATGTACATGAATAGATCCATGCATTTTGGGTTAAAACATGGAGCACATTGTGACCTGCAAGGCCTAAGTATATGTCATTTGACATGGATACACGAAGCAGGTTTTTGTCTTTTGACTGCAGCTTACTTTTGACTATGCACACATTGGGCCATTTAACAAGCATTGTACACTCCCCATACTTTGTCTAGAATCCGTCAGCAATGCGAAATCTTTCCCATTATCAATGACGCATTTGTTCATCCTAAGACTTACTGACCATGTTAATATGTCGGAAGTTTCCAATGTGTGTCAGTTCACGTGATCAACTTCGCTCTGCTTTTGTTTCCGTTTCATCAGTTCGCTCTATTTTGTTTCGGTTTTGGTTTTATTCCGATCATTCCGCTGTTGCTGCTGGGCGCATGGTGTCTGTCCTCCCGCTAAATGCCACAGGGGCAGCTGTCTCACCCGCTGTCTGCCGCAAGGGCGGCTGCCTGTCCAGCCTCCCCACTGACTGCCAGGGGGCCGTTGTGTGCCCTGCCTCCCCGCTGTCTGCCGCAGGGGCGGCTGTCTACCCTGCCTCCCCTCTGACTGCCAGTGGGGCCGTTGTCTGCCCTGCTTCCCTGCTGTCTGCCGCAGGGGCGGCTGTCTGCTCTGCCTCCCTGCTGTCTGCCGCAGGGGCGGCTGTCTGCTCTGTCTCCCTGCTGTCTGCCGCAGGGGCGGCTGTCCGCTCTGCCTCCCCGCTGTCTGCCGCAGGGGCCGCTGACTGCCGCCCTGCTCGGACCGCTCCCCGCTGACCGGCCGATTATCGGCTCGGCTCCCCTCCGGCGGGGCGGCGGACGCACAAAGGGGCGGCAGCGGCCCGGCAGCGGGGAGGCCGGCCGAGCTCCGCGGGGAAGCGCGGCTCAGTAGCGCCGGTTCGCTGCAGCCGGCGGCGGTGCGCGGCCGAGCGGTGTGGTGCCGTGCTTACGCTGACCCACAATCCGGGCCAAACAGACAAACAGAGAGGCGGTGTGCGGGGCAGGTATCGGCCGCCGCCCCTCCCCTCACGGCGAGTCTGGAGGGAGAGTTGGCAGTCCGGCCGGCGGGCGCACAGTGGACGAAAGTTAGCGCCGCCCGTGACAGATGAAAATCAGCACTGTGCCGAACAGTCTTGTCTGAGGTCAGTTTTAGACCTTAGCGCCCTGGATGGTGGTTCGCTTCCAGTAGACTGAAGCGGGAGCCGTGTCCTGCCTTCTGAAGGCCGAGATCGGAGCCCTCGTCAGCCTGCTGTAGACAGAGGCCAGAAGCATAATCCGCCTGTTGAAGCTGAATCGTGGTCCGCCTGCGTAAGGCCCGGGACCACAGCCTTGTTCCGCGTGTGGGAGTACCGTACCGAGAACACAGCCGTGATCCACCGTTGTAAGGCCCGGGACCACAGCCTTGATCCGCCTGCGTAAGGCCCGGGGCCGCAGCCGCGATGCGTAGGACGTAGGCCGGGCCCGAGTCCCAAGCCGGCGGCTGAAGAGCCAGCCGGCCGCCTGTGGGCTCAGGCCCCGCGTCAGCCTCTTCGGCGAGTCTGCCGAACGGTAAGCGAGCGCCGCGACCTCCCGCGTCTGCCGAATTGGAACGGGATTCCTTACAGCCATTCGTTAGCCGGGCTCAGCCCCGTTCGCGTTTTAAATGCACGCTCTGATCTCAAGTGGCAGTCGGAGCCAGGAGATGACAGCACATGTGAAACGCTCGTCCCATCCCCATTCTGGTAAACCCGACCTCATCCTACTTGTTTGTGACGTCGACGCTTTTGATTGTGAGACCGTGGTCCCGAAAGGGAAGTGACTGATGGAACATGATATGACGCAGGGGTGTCGTTTTCGGTTCATGAATGAGGTGCCGCCAGCCGGGGGCTTTCAAGTTACCTTTCCCAAAATGTGTGTTTTTCAATGGATTCAGCCCACTTTATTTTGGCCTACAACAATTTTTATTCGTTCTTTTTTGTTGGTTGTAATTTATCGGAGAAAGTACTATCTATCCTTATAGATCGTCACACACACACACACACACACACACACACACATACACACACACACACACACACACACACACACGCGCGCGCGCGCGCGCACACACACACACACACATATATATATATATATATATATATATATATATATGCGTATGTGCATAGCTGTAATCTGTTGTTTGAAATTCCAAATATTGGTTCTATGATTTTATCCTATTACCTCATTGCATACATTTCTGACACAAGCCTTTTGCTACAGAAAAGATATCAGATGTTATATTCGATATCAGATATCTGATATATCTGATATCAGATACCTGATATATCAGATGTCTGTTATATCTGCTATATCTGATATCAGATATTATATCAGATGTTATATCTGGTAGGGTCTTGGCGTTACCAGGTCTGCAGAAAACGACCACTTCCTGATCACTGTGCCTCCTTGGCCACAAAATATGGCACTGTTTCATTCCTAAATGTTTTTAGTTTTTTATGCCGTATTGCAGGAGTGGCGGTTTGTATTCTTTTGAGAGGGCCCTGGCCCACCCAAGGTTGATTTGGGTCCCTCCAATGTTGGTTTGCCCACTTCCAATATTTTCTGCCATTTTAAAGGGAGATGAATAATAGTCACTAAAATAACGGCCGCAATAGGTAAGAGATAGGCAGAAAATTAAGAATAACGTCTAAAGCGATGTGTCTGTCTATCTTTCTCTCTTATATATATGTGTATGCATATATGTATACCTATTTACACGGGAAAATGCAATTTTTACTTCATAGATAGCAACAAAACAGCTTATAGACTTCCGTTGGTCAAAATAAAGTGGGCTAAATCCGTTGAGAAACCTAGATTTGGGGAGGTTAGGTTGTCGGGCCGACGGCTCGACCCCTCCCAAATCATTTACAGAAATCGACAACCATGCCGTATTGTATGACTTTGGCTATCTCTTACCTGTTGTGGTCATTATTTTCACATTTATTTGCTGTTTTCCTTGTCAAAACTAGTTGAAAATATGGAGCGCTAGACGGTTTTGGAGAGGCCGAGACTCACAATGGGTGGGGGGGGCATGGCCTCCACCAAAGAATGCAAGTCGACACCCCTGCCATGATGATAATCGCGGTAAAATCCTGTGTATATGTTCGTCATGGCTACTTGGTTTGGTCCGAGACCGGCATGCATATCTGGCATGAAGCCAAGGAAGGCTCATTAGTAAAATTCTGGGGTCTTGGCTTCTCACCGTGGAAGTTAGTTGTTGCGCCAGGGATAGCGAAATATCCAATAAGAACCAATCGGCCACCACCTTGTATGATTCAGCGAGGCCTGAACGTGACCTGTTTAATAACGTCAGTGATAGCTAAATATCCAATAAGAACCAATCGGCGACCACCCTGCATGATTCAGTGACGTCTGAACGTGATCTTTCTCATAACCAGTCGGCGTTACAAAGATTCGTTCGTGCGAGTACAAAGACCTTTTACACACGCCAGAGTGTATGGTGAGATAGATTTATGTATTAATGTGATTGATGGCTTACGATCCGAAATGAAATCCTTCCAAATGGAAGAAGTTCTTGGGACGGAATCGTGACGTCGGCGCTTGAGCGCAGGCGCCCTGGGCTCGTGTGCACATGATTGCCCTGTAACGCAGGAGAGGATCCAGGCCAACCATCTTCGGAGGGGTCATGCCAGGGGGAGCGAGCACAAATGGTTACCACCAGGAGCTGTTTTAGCAAGGAATGAAGTACTCAACGTCCTGCTTCCCTCGGCCTTTTGTCTTTGTTATATATAGGTACTTGACAGTTTGAATGCACAAATGGGCATTTATCCCCCGAACTGGACATGTTCTCCTGCTTTGGACATCTTTGGACAGGGCATCATCCGTCTGTCCCCGATCCTCTTCCACGATGGCATAGGTGTTTATACTCTTCTGTGCACAGGAATCTTTTTCTGATTTTTTTTTGCCTAATCCCCAACCCTTAAAGGAATTCAGAAGAGTCCTTCCTTGCCAATTGACAAACACAGGGGCGTCAATTTCTGTAAATAATTGGATGGGCCTAGCCGTCGTCCAGACAACCTTACATCCCTCCAAATGGGGTTTCTCAACGGATTTAGCCCACTTTATTCCGATCAATAGAAATTTTTGAGTTTTTGTGACCTTTTTTCAAATAAAAAAATGCATATATCCTATGTATTGCCCAATTGCCTTAAAAACTGGTTGAAGATATTGGAGGGGCCCCAACCAACACTGGAGGGACCCAAATCAACAATGGGTGGGCCAGGGCCCCTTCGAAAGAATATAAATCGACACCCCTGCACACTGGTTACGTAAAATGTAACACTGAAATAGCGCAGTTAAGTCGGATCATACCACTCACCATCTTTCTTTTCTTTGCCTTCATGACTACTGAAAACTTATCAGCAATACTGCTGACGTTACGGATCAGTTACCTGCGTAATTTTGCATGCCATATTGGTGAGGAATATAAGGAATTAAAGACCAGGCGGTGGACTCCGCCAGATGTCCTTGACAGAAAAGGCTGTCGCACACGGCTGGCGATCGGGGGGGGGGGGAACGCCCAGATCCCCCCTCCCATATTTAGAAATGTTAACATTAGGCCTATGGCAATGAATGGAAAGAAATGATCTGAAATCCATGTGGACACCCCACCCCAACAATTCTCGGAAATCTCCAGCCATGCTTTCGCAGCATACTAAGTACGTCTGCCTCCACGCGCCACATGTCACCAGCGAAAGGTCAGCTCCGTCTCCCAGAAAATGGCCGATCCCTGTTCATATGGACCCCGTGATTTACTGCCCCGTCCCGCCCCGGAGACCTTTCCTTGCAGATGAAGCTGTCACGGCTGCCGACCTTCGGCCGCCGTGGCGGCCTTGGCCCGCGTCTCGCCTCGTGGTCAGTCCCGATCGATTCCTCTCCCGCCGCCGCTGCCGACGCGGCGGTCAGCCGACAGGCCGGCCGTCTTACGGCGGTGTGCGACGGCGCAGCAACCTCTCCAGGGGCTGCTGCCTCGCGCGTCTGAGGGCAGCAGAGCGCGGCATTTGATCAGCGCTCTGTGCGCGGCTACCGCCTGCGGACATAATTAGGGGTCAGGGTCGCCGTCAGGACCGCACGGTACCGACATCAGGCGGTCGCACTTCTCGTTCAGGCGACGAGTTGCTCGCTCAAAGTCCATCTCGGCGGACCACGGGTCTGCCTCGTCGCCGGCGGCCCCCGTGGCAGAACGCCTCCGGCAGGGGTCTGCGCCCGCCACTGGCAGCGCGGCGGCATCAGCCCCGGATGTCGCCATGGCAACGCTTCTGCGCCGTCGCCGGCCGGGCCGCGGACGTCTGGGCCGGCGGCGGCGTCGAGCGAGAGCGGCGCTGCCTCGACTGCGGAGGAGCGCGTCGATCGGAGGCGGTGACGGCCGGCAGCGGCGGCGCCGGGCGACGTGTGGGCTGACAGGATCGTGTGCGACGCTGCCCGGGCCGCGGGCGATGGCGGCCGCGCGGCTGAGCGGCAGCGCGTGCTGGCGATGGCGGACGTAGAGCCGACGGACCCCCTCCGCAGCGATGATGACGTGAGTTCTAGCTGACGGCAGGGATGTTGATGCCGGACTCAGTATGGATGACTGGACCCGGTTCCGTGGGAGGATCATGAAATATTCCCCGTCTGTTCCTGCGAGGGATTACTTTTTAGGTCGTTCTGCTACCTGTGGTTGCGATAGTCTTGGGCTAACTGGCTTTGGCTTTATCTCACCGTTGCTTGGAGCCGGTACGGTGTTTTCGGAGTTTCCGTCCCGCAGTTTGTGCTCTGGTACACGTGAAGCGATTTCAGAGAATCTAGAGGCCGTGGGCGTTGCGGCTTGGCGCGCGGAAACCCAGGCAGACTGGTTCGCCAGAATCTGTCAGGACGAGCAGCTGAATATTCACTCAGGCAGGGGCGTCACTTTCTGTAAATGATTGGGAGGGCCGAGCCGAGGGCCAACGTCACCTCCCCCAAACGTTGGTTTCTCACCAGATTTAACCCACTTTGTTTTGAGCAACGGAAATTTGCGATTTTTTGTGTTACTATTTATCGAATGGAAAACTGCATTTATCCCCACGTATACAGGTATGTGTATAAATAACATAGAAAAATAGAGATGTATCGCTTCAGACCTCATTTTTTGTCTTCCGCAAATCTGCCATCTACTGCGGCTATTCTTTTCGTTATTATTACTGCTTTCACTTCTAAACTGGCAGAAAATATTGGGTGGGCGTAAACCAACATTGCGTGGGCCCAAGTCAACATTGGGTTGCCAGGACTTTCTCAAAAGAATACAGATCGACATCCCTGCAGTCAAGTGCCAGTTTTTTTTTGTCTGAAACAATAAGTGTTTCCAGCGCATCCACTTGTATAAGTGTGCCCTCAGTCTGTCTCTGGATCTGCAGGACGTTAACCAGGATTTCATGAAACAAAAGCGCGCCTCACGGTTGTTCTCAGCGTCGTCCTGCATCATTGCTGGGAGTTGACGTAGACTTGCGATTTGACGTAGACCCATAGAGATAAGGCAAATCGCGAAGATCTACTTGCGATGACACATCGTTCCGCCCTCCGCGGATGGAGCGATTTCGTACAATTTCGACAGGCCGCGATCGCAGTATGGATTTTCTCGGTTCCCGTATTTTGACTTGTTCAGCTTATCAAGACGTCGAACGTTTTCTTCTGACCGATGACCTAGCCGGAACCAGTTTTGGCTCGTCCAGTTAATCTTCATGGCTCGCCGTGGCAGCCTCCTGGTACTCTGCATTTGGAATTGGTTCCGATAAGGAAGTCGATTGTGTTGCCGTCGTCACGGATCGCGGGGTTAGCAAAATATCGCCACCAAACTAACCATTCCTTCCGAGCTGACTGACCGGGCGGGATTACTGAATTGCCCAGTGACGTGTGATCCGTACGGATGGTGTTTTAGTTCAGCTGCAAATACTGTGGCAGTGCTTCGGTGCTTTACAAACAAGGACGCCTAATACATGTAGATGCGCCTGCTCCACATATTGAGGTGTAAGTTGAGTTTTTCCTCAATTTTCACCGTCAAACGTTCATTGACACCATGCCTAATGCATTTAGTGCGTTTAATTGTTACTGTTATTCAGATCAGATATGTCGCGGCTACGCGTACCGGTAAGTTTATACCTCATCTTGGAAAATGGCGACGGTCGCGATGCTTGCAAAGAAATGTTCCTTTCAACTGCTTACGATGCGGGCCCAGGGAGTAAAGCTTTTGCTGAAATTCCGTTTTTACGGTCCTGTCTCCGGCTCGGATAAAGCTGGACGCGGCAGCTCATACTGGGAGCAGCGGCTCTGAAGAGCTGCGCTTGAACTCGTCAGAGCGTGGCGCTATTTTCGCCCTGGGAATTTACGCCGTTTGGTCCCCTCCGGCCCATTTGCGGCTCGGCCCTAAATTCGGTGCCGGCTCCGCTCGTCGGCCAGCCGTCTTTGTGTGCCGAGCAGGCCGGGTCGGGGATCTCCATCCGCGCCACGGCGCCGAGCGGCAGTTGGGCGGGCAGTTCGTCGGAGTGGACCACCCGGCATCGTCGCCGACGGCATTTTTTGGACACGTGAATGCCGCCGCGCTGACGAGGGGTCGGCGGCGCCGCCTGGGCATGACGTCGGCCGTTCTGACGCGTGAGTGATCACGGGAAGTGGTCCGATCGTCTGACGAGGGCGATGACGAGCCGTCGGCTGCGGCACGCGGTGTGGGGTATCGTCTCCGGTGAGGTACCGCTGGCCTCTGCATATGGTTACAGCTGAGACGAACCGGAACGATGCTTTCGTCCCTCGAGATCCTGCGCCCTGATCCCACGGCAGCTTGGTAATCGTCTCGTTTCGTATCGGCGGCCCCAGTGGATCTGGCGCCGTCAGAGCGGGCTCACCGCCAGGACCCTCTGGTCGGATCGGAAGACCCCGGTTGTGGCGCCGTCCTTGCACCACGCGGAGGAGTCTGGGGAGACGCGGGTCGGTGTTTTCCTCATTTTCTGTTGCACGCCTTCTGCGACTCGCCGCGGACGAGCTGAAGCCGGGTCGTCCCGTGCCGGGGTCGCCAGGCGGTGGCCTCAGTGCCGTTTGATCTCCGCAGCTCCCGCTGGCCCTGATAAGCTTCCTCGCAAACCGGCTTTGGGCAGGCGAGCTCTCCGCTGCGACTTTGATCACGACCGGAGCACTGATGCAAATAATTTCGAGGAACTTAACTTTTGACAAATTGCTGGCGTTTCACGGCTCTCCATTTTGCAGCGCAACTGGGGAAAATTTAATGTTTGGGTAATGAAATAATTCACTGAATCTAAGCGCGATGGTAAAGCCTCTGGATTTCCCGCCTTTAGCAGTCAAGAATCGAGATGACCTGTTCCTGTTATTATTGGCTGTGAGTATGTTGTGCAACAGTCCGTCCCGATGTTTGCGAAGCATCCATCGAGCTTTTAGAGCAAAAGTTCGCATTGCAAAAGTTCGTCGGAGTAAGGTTTTCGGACAAAAGTTCGTCGTGCAGAAGTCCGTCGTGTTAAAGTTCGTGTAGGGCAAACGTTCGTCTAGGACAAAAGCTCGTCAAGCAAAAGTTCGTTGTGAAAAGGTTCGTCTGAATTAAAAGCTCGTCGAGGGTAAAAGTTTGTTGAGGACAAAAGTTCATCTAGGGTAAAAATTTATCTTGCAAAAGTTTGTTTAGGGCAAAAGTCCGTCTAGGCCACAGGTTCGCCGGGGACTAAAGTTCTTCTCGCAGAAGTTCTTCAAGGACAAAAGTTCGTCTAACGCGAAAGCTGGTATAGGGTAAAGTTTTGTCTAGGACAACAGTCTGTCATGAGCAAGTTTTTTTCAAGAACAAGAGTTTGTTAAGGACAGAAGCTCGTCGAAGACAAGTTCGTGTCGCTAACTAAAAAGGTTCTTACTGCAAAAGGTTCGTATGGAAAAGGTTCGTAGGAAAGATTCGTAAGGGAAAAGTTTGAAGGAAAAAGGTTTGTAACCAAAGGCTCCTAATCTTAAGGTTGGTATTTAAATTACAGTATAATAGTGCTTTATATTACATATGATTATAAAATGATAATATATGTTGATAAATATATATATATATATATATATATATATATATATATATATATATATATACATATATATATTAGGTTTGTATCGGAAAAGGGACGGACCTAAGATACTAAACTAGCTTAACCTCACCTAACCTAACCTAACCCGTTGTTGGACCGAACCAAGTCGGATGCACCCTTTGTTGGCCTTTCTTGTACTGCGCCGAAGGCGCGGTATAGGAAAAGGTTACATCTTTGGCCCAAAACCGGAACAAACCTTTTCCGATACGAATCTTGTCCGATACGAACCTATATTTACGAACCTTTGGCTACGATCCTTTGTCCTTGCGAACCTTTTTCTAGAGACCTTTTCCATGCGAACCTTTTGCAATTCGAACTTTTGGCGTCACGAGCCTTTTCCCATACGAACCTTTTCCGACACGAACCTTATACGATACGACCATTTTACCATGCGGACCTTGCTCATACGAACATTTTCCCATACGAACCTTGGACCTATGAACTTTGATCCGGTTACCCACTCGCCTGTGACTCAGACAGATCATTACGTGCACAGTGGCTAAAGTTGGATATGCACAGGTTGGAATGGAATCAGTCCGGATCTGGCAATGGGAAATCGGAACCTCACTCATTAGCATGATTCTGCTAGCTGCCGGCTGACGGTTGCTGATTTTCCCTGACTAATCATGTCTTGTCCTTACGGACTTTTGTGCGAAAACCATATGACACGGGCAGGCTTTTTTCGTGGACGAACCATTGCCCTAGACGAACTTTTGTCGCAGATGAACTTTTGCCTGAGACGAATTTCTGCGAGACAAACTTTTGTCCTGGACGAACTTTGTCGTAGAAGACTTTATGTCCTTTACGAACTTTTGTCGGACGAACTTTCGTCTTAGACGAACTTTTGTCTTGTTCGAACTTTAAAGAGACTAACTTTTGTCCTACACGAACTTTTGTCCCGGACGAAGTTTGTCTATACGAACTTTCGCGAGACGAAGTTTTACCCTAGACGAACTTTTGTGCAACGAACTTTTGTCCTTACGAACTATCACCCGATGAACTATTGCCCTACGAACTTTAGTCCTACAAACTTCTGCCCGAAAACCATCCATCGATGTTAACGTCGCGTGCGTAACTCACTGCACATAAAAGGCTACTGCCGTCATACTTCACTGTCTCACAACTGCGCACATAAGCCCGGATAGGTTTATGAAAAGCGGTGGTCTTTCCCAAGGAAACTTTCTGAAGCATTTGAAGTGCGCGGTCTTTCATTTGTTATGCGAATGGATTTAAATCGGAAAGAATTACCCTTTTATTTCTGAAGTTACGGTATGTTCTAAAAAAGCAAAAAGCAGGCGTAATCGTTCGAATGTCTTTTGTTTCGAAAAAATAAGGTTTTCGCCGCAATCGTTAGTCATATTTCCGAATTCTAATACTTTCAACACTCATCTTTTACCCTGTTATTGACATCATTTGATTCCTGCATGTCTGCTATTATTCAGTGAAAGGGAAAATAGAAAAATAAATAACAATGCAAATGAA
Source organism: Capitulum mitella (assembly GCA_030062745.1). Classification (NCBI taxonomy): domain Eukaryota; kingdom Metazoa; phylum Arthropoda; class Thecostraca; order Pollicipedomorpha; family Pollicipedidae; genus Capitulum; species Capitulum mitella. The sequence goes on from CP099842.1 coordinate 7,266,822, forward strand.
TGTGTTCAGACAATTGTGTGTGCAACCAAAGTTGGCACTAAATCATCAAGCAAAGGATATACTCCCAAAACGTTTAAGCCTCGCCCGTATAGGGAGGGGGGTTAAGGCAACCTCCGGGAGGTTTTTCGAGAACAAGTTCCGAACGGTTTGTTTGATCCATCTGAAACTTGGTGTACCTTCTGGGGCATCTTTTCCGCATCTTAACGTGCAAAATTCTTCTACCTTGCCACGGTAACGAGCTATGACGCCATAACGAGAAGCCTCTCAGCCGTTTTCGCGCGCCGACGCGGTCGGTTTACAACGGTCTCAATTTTGTGTCACTGTAAGACGGATGCAGTGCACAAATACAATCAAATGTATATCAGTCAACTCCAGATTGCATTTTCTGTTAGACTTTACATAGATTTAATACGCTTAAGCTCACTGCCGGGATTATCGAGGGCGTAAACTGAGGTCATGGGCTACGGCGAGAAACACGTTTCTTTTTGACTTTGGGAACGCGATAGGAAATAGGGATCGCAAAACAACCTATATATACGGATTGCTTGAGGTGAAAGAAATAAAATGATGTAAATTTGGTGCAGTCTATCTTTGATTTCATCAAAAGAGAGTGCATTGCAGCGAACGCCTGACTTGCTCCGACGGGCGGAGCGGCGTCGGCCGTGGAGTGATGAAACGCTTCAAGGCATCTGAGTCACAATTTTTAGTTAATCTTTGGTCATTGTAGGTCCTTGGCTTATGATAACCTCGGATGACCTAAGATGACCGCTATATGTTATTCGGCAGTGTGCTTGTTAATTGAGATGCCACATTTTACTTAAGCATCTATTATTATCTACAAAAATGCTTCTGGAAATCCGAGAACGCATTTAGGCCGACCCCGCATGACAAGGATTGACCTAGCATGACCTGGATTGGACATCATGGGCAAAATAAAATCATGTGGTGTCATCATCAGGTGGACTCATAATTGGTTGACAAACACTGTGATATCCGTTTCGTTTCATCATCATTTGTTCTTTGACGTTCATTTGTTTTAACTCGAAAAAGTACCACTTTCTGCCAGTTTTTGACCTTTCGCCCGAACTGGAAGGTATTCCGTTGAACTGAGACCGGAAAAAGGGATGCCAGTCGCGATATCTCATCACTCGCAACACGCTGGTCTTTCCGCAACGCTCTAGGACGCACGTTGTGGAAATGGCCAGGAGGTCGCACCAACTCCCTGCCCTGTACGTTCGCGTGACGCAGAAGGCCCTATACGGGCGAGGGTCATGTCCAGTCGTCCAGCCCCACCATCCCAGCTGTTTTTGCGAGGTTCACGCCGTTGGCAGTTAGTCGCTCAGTTAGCACCGTTGCCTCGGTTTGCAGCCTAGGATGGCCGTGATGTACGAAGGCCGCGTCCACGCACTCAGGCACGTGCGGTACCGAGCGCCGCTGGACTGTGTCGTCAACTCCGGGATAGCACCGCCTTGATGACGAGTTAAATCGGCCGTGCAAAAAGGCTGCCCCCGTTTGCTCCATTGAACCCATCAGCGGCAGGATCCTGGCGGCGTGATTGGATCTGAGCGAACGACCTGACCGAGCCGCTATTTAGACGAGGAGGCGGAGCTTCGCTGTCATTTGAAGCAGGGGGCGGGAAGCTAATCCCCCCGACGGCCGCGGCGTCCCCTGCCGAACGTTTGAGAGATTTGCTCGTTTGCGGAGTCGGTGTCGTCTGTGGATGTCGGAAAATTCCGATGCCATGCAGTTCGCACTGAGTGCCCAGTATGCGCTTTGGCCTGCTTTGAGCACTCCTATAAATAGCTGGGACTCGTTTGCATTCTGGGACTAAATGAGACTTGCAGTCACGATGCTGTCGGTGGAGATTTCAGGTCATTTCCCGTCTGAAATCTTCGCTGTCAGAACCACGGCTTACCTTAGGTCTGCGTGAAGCCATCAGCTATGCCGTTGATCACAAGCCATTCTTCGACGGAAGGCCGGGCCATGTTACCATCCGCGGATCTTACCGAGAGGAGGCCCGAACACCAGACGACCTTTCGGTGCGGCCGCCAGACGGGTCTCTCCGAATGGCGGCGTGAGAAGCGGTTTATCGATCCGTTTGACGTCATCCAATATCACCGCACGCCGCGATTCGTCCGGCAATGCTCAGAGGTACGATCTGCCACGGCCCGGCCTCAGCTGTGACGTCACACGCCGGGTCGACACGGGCGGGAGCCAGACTGGCTGGCGCAGGTGTCGATCAGTGCGTATATAATTTACCGGGCCTTTGCGGCTTTACATCATCGCGAGACGCAATGTAAATAAACGGCCGCCATTCAAAAAAATCGACGAATTCATCACGACACCGCCAGAGGCAGAACTGCGCGTATACCGTGCAGTTCTGATGAAAGAAGCCGCGTTGCGAGCCGAGCTGTTGTTGTCACTCCACCACGCCGTCCGACCTTGAGCCGCTGCGCTGGCGGCGGACGTTGCTCTCGCGCTCTGTCGGTCGGACGCGGCGAGGGCGCCGCCGGCGCGCCCGTGACAAATTGGCCGGCAGCCCGGCGGCTCAGCCCGGCCCGGTGGGCGCCGACTCGCCGCGCGAGCTGCCGATCAGCCGCCGGATCAAAGCGGCGAACCCTGGCACGCTCCGCCGCCACCGCACTGGCCGAGCTGCGGAGCTGCCGAGCTGCGGAACGTCTGACGTGCGAAAAATGGCCGCTTCGACGGGTGTCGGCCGTTCTTTTTCTGTTGCGAGGTCTGCTTTGTTTGACGTTGAATTAAGCGCTGCTGGATTCGCAGGGTTGTTTATGTTGGATGAGAAAAATGCATTTTTAGTGAAGGTCGTTGAAACCAAAACCAAAGCGCCGTCGTCCCTTGCGTGCATTTTCTTTTTACTTTGGTCAGAAAGAGTTTGTGTTTGCATCGTGCCTTTGATCGACGTTGGGCATATAAACCTCGGAGAAACCGCATAAGACAATTTTCGCCTGTTTCAGGGCGCAGAAAAATCAGTTGGTTACTTATGCCGATGAATCTTTCATCGATATTCTGCGGCATGCGGTAGCAAGCCGTGTGTGACATCAGCGCCCTCCCAGCCTTTTTAACACTGGACAAAATTATGCTTGCATTTTCTTTGCGTCGTTCATCGTTTTACTTCTGATCTGGGGAGTTTTTATGAATGTGCTGTGTAAACACACGCATGAAATACCATGTATTGACATGCAGTGTTACTTAACATTGGGACATGCTTTGGGGCAAGCTGAAATGTGTTGATGATTATGATTTATGTTGCTGATGTGATGTAATTCTCTCAAAGCCCACGGTGGAGAACAGTGAACCGTTTATGCTGTTATTACAGTTCATATTTTTTATGCTTATTGTGGGCTCGGGACTCATCCCGTGCAGGCGCTGGCTCTCGGTCCAGATTTTATGGCCTGGAAGTGGAATTTGGATGCGGCCACTGGGAACCGTAGTTTCAGCGGAGTCATGCCGAAGAGGGAGCAACGTGTCATATGTACCCGTATATTTTGTGTGTGGTCAACTTTCGCTTCAATAGAAACATTCCTTGTAGAGCAACGCAACGCAGTGGTGCTGTCAGAACCGACAACTTTCGGCGACGTTTGCTGTCGGTGTTTGTGTGTTTTGTGTTTTGTGTTTTTGTGCATCGGAAACCGCTGCAGCCAGTTTCCGATAGTTCCGCGGCCTGAACAATGGCCCGCAGTGGCCGCTTCCTTGCCGACTCTGACAGGGACTCTGTCCGCCAGGGCAGGCAGTCTACTACCGGACCATGCCCCGGTACCCGTACCTGCAGGAGATGAAAGATAAACTGCTCAACTCCGGCAGCAAGCCAGACATGGAAGAGCGGGCCATGGAAACCGTGGAGCTGGGAGAGCCCTGCGTCTCGGTGATCAAGGTAAGGTGTTGGGAATCAGGGAGGAGCTGTTACCGATGGCTAAGGTGTACAAGTTTCCTTTTCGTTTTCGATTTGGTATTGTAACACATTTCTCAGGCACCTGATTGAAGCTCTTTGACTTTGCGTAGGCAGTGTGGTACTCGTGGAAAACGTGCTATCGCGCGTCACAGTTACATATTTGCACTGATGAGGGCCAGTCCACAGTCTTTTCGCCCTCGTTATGCTTGTTGCAGTTGGCCACCGTGTGGCGTAAACTGGTCCCAACCGGCATAACATTACACACCCACTGGCCTTTACCCTGAACGACAAAACGGCCAGCAGTGACTCATTGGGTCCAGATTCTGCTGCTTCGGATGAGTTTTCGCCTGCCCGGCCCACGTGCGCCCTCCAGACGGGCCCGCGGTGAACTTTAACCGTCCGTTTGGCGCTGTCGGCGCGGCCAGTGACGACACGGGCCCGTGTTGCGGCCATGTTCGATCTCTCCGGCGGGTAAATAATCGAGTAGGGGCCCTTCGGCCGTCTGGCCGACCGCAGAACTTCTGGCGTGCAGGGCGGTACTCGTACTGCCCCGTACTGGTGGAGGAGTCTGACTGGAACTGGTCCATCCTGATGGAAGGACCTGACTCGAACTGACCCATTCCGATCGAGGAACCTGACTCGAAGTGACCCATTCTGATGGAGGAGACTAACTCAAACTGATCCATCCTGACGGAGAAGCCCGACTCGAGGTCATCCGTCCCGATGGTGGAGCCTGGCTGGAACTGATCCATCCCGATAGGAGAGTATCACTCGAACTGATCCGATCTGATGGGGATATGACTCGAACTGATCCATCCGATTGACTCCAACTAAACCATCATTGTGGAGGAACCTAACTCGAGTCGATCCATGCTGATCGAGAAGCCTGAGTCAGATCGACGCGTTTCGAAATAGTGCGTGGCTGGTGTTGGGTGTGGGAACACCGTGAGATTGACGAACTGATAGTGGAGTGATCTTCCTCAGTTTTTTACAGCCAAGTTGGAGAACACTGTCTCATTATTCATATCAAACCCAAACATCAAACTCTTTATTCATATCAAACCCATGTTTTGCAAAAAGTAAACAAAAAGCAGCCGATTATCGGCAGGGCGATGGGCCATCAATCCTGGCTTCAGGTGGCTGCGGCGCTCAGAATAGCCGGGGGGCGGGGGCGGGGGGCAGGGGCCGTGGGCCAGACCAGGCGCCGGTTGGCATCACGGCGGCGGCGGCGGCGCGCGCGCAGTCGGGGGCGGCTCCGGCCGGGCGCCAGTCGGGGGCGCCGGCAGTACCGGCGGCGGCCGCGCGGCGCCGGCGTGATCGCGTCCTCGGTGACCGCAGCCACGCTGGAGCGGCCGCGGCGCGTCTGGCGCCAGTTCCCGCTCGTCGCCGAGGAGTGGGGCACGAGCGGCGCGGCGCCGCCGACGCTGCCATCTCGCGCCGCCATGTCGTACTCGCCGCCGCCGCGGCTCTCGGCCAGCCCCCGCCGGCTGCAGGTATGGCCAGATCGCTCGGCGTGCCGGAACTGAACCGGAACCCCTACAGTCGGCGCGGCCAAAGTCAGTCTGAAGTTAATTGTTTCCGTATCACGTCATGATTGCTTGTGTTAGCGCATGCAAAGTGGGTAAGATGGCCCTCCTGCCTGGTCTGTGACCTACATGTGTAGGTCGAGCACGGGCTTGCGACCCATGTCGGCCCTGCTGAGACGTTGGGACCGGCCGGCTGGTGTGTGCCGGTCCGGCTTTTCGCAGGACTGGCGGTACCCGTGCCGCGGTCAGCGCCGCTGTTGACGGGCGCTGCCAGCTCTGCTCGGATGTCTGGTCTCCCGAGATATCGCCAGCTGTCAGGAGCGCGGCATGGCCGGGCGCGCGGACAGTAAAACGGGGCTTTATGGACCCAGAACAGCGACAGCGGCGGCTCGCCAGCTGAGCCGACGAAATCATTTCTCATTTTCAAACGCATTACGTACAATGCTTCATATCACGTAGGGACGGCATTTAACTGTTTTTCGTGAAATTAACTTAATGACGATATCACAAAACATCCCCGCCTTGGTTTTCCTCTATACAAGGGATGGCATTTTCTGGCCTCCATTGTTGTCGACACAACGCGGAACGCTGGGCAATTCGTCTTGCGCATTACCGGCCCACCTCCGGCTTTGATGGACGGAAAGGCCTTCTGCGGTGTGCGAAGCACGACCGCGGTAGGAAGTCTCGTCAGTGGTGCATTAAACCACGTACGTCCTGTACACGTCCGTGTTTTGGGCACACTTGTCTTCACGAGTTACTTGACGGAGCGCCGACAGTGGCGAGTAAACAAGGACGGATCCTGGGTTTCGGTGCAAGGGAAGGTGCAGTATTGGTACTCAGCCTTGCGAGCCGATTTCGATCAGGGACTTCACTCAACAAAAGGTTGGGAAAGAAGTTCCCCCGCCCCCCGGATCAGGGCCTGGTAAAGACTGGCCGTTTTCCAAGCCAGCGGACGTGGCTTTATCGGGTCTGTCACCGACCAGGGCGGGAGCGGTGCTGACCGCCGTCTTATAAACATTACCACGGACACTCAGATCCGGGCTGGTTGTGTGGACGGGTTAGTTCTGCAGTGCTGGCGCTGTTGTGTCAGCGGGAAATTGGAATGGGACTGGAGGTCTGTTTGGGACACTGATAAAACTGCAGTACCAATTCGAAGTTCGTTGCCGTTAAATTCCCATCGGAGAAGAGTATCAATGACATTCGAATCGCGACCTCATGCAGTGTTACGTCATGCCTCTGTCTTATCAGAGCAATGGCCGTTCACTGGCGAGCATCATCCGTAACACATTCAATCACCGGTCCGTTATGCGCAGTTCCCTGAGTGCCGTTTGTTGGGAACGAGGCCAGCGTGCCAGAATCACTGGCAGTCGTGCGCTGGCGCCAGCATCGTTGTGACGTGTTCACACGGAAACTGTCTGGACGCCGCGTCATTTGAGCAAAAGAAAACATTCTTGGGGCACCCTGCAGGCCAGACCACTCTGGTTCAGTAATGGCGGGTACATCCTTACAGCGGTCCATTAACTTAACCGGGCGTTCCACGGCCGAGGGAGGCAGCGTCACGAGCAGGATTTGCGATCTAAAATTGCTGGACACCCATGTTGCATCATAGTCGTTCCACCCACTGCCGACGGCCTCTGAGCGCGCCAGAGCCGGTAAGAGGTATTCCGAGAAGAGGATGCATTCATGAGCTGGCCGTCCCGGTGGCCTCAAGTAAGCGCCCAGGGCAGCGCCAGCTCGGCCATTATTTCGGCAGAAATCTGATGCTGGTCTTGCGCAGCGGCCTGCATCGGGCCGGCTGAAGAAACGCCTGCCACTGACGCGCAGATTTGCCCGTTCTTTGTTTCTTCCTTTTCCACCATCCCCTCTCTCCTTCATTTCGTCTCCCACGGTATCTCCTTATACATCCAGCTCCCAATCTGCATTGGTTCTTTTTCATTTGTTCCCGCGCCGTTCTCTTCCGCTATCCGGTCCTCTCCTTTCTTCTCCATTCTTTTCCCTCTCCTTGCCCCGTTTACCTCCGAGCCTCTTTCACCGCCTCTCCATCGATCAACGATTCGCTGACGACTGGCCGGCGGGGCCGCCAGGCGGGGTTGCCGTCCAGGAGAACAGGGCGGTGCCGTTCCGGGCCGCCGCGGCCGGCCGCCGCTCCGTCGACCCTGGCCCCCGGCTCGGATGGCGGCCGCCGCCTGATCCGGTTTCCCGTCGCCCTCGCGTCGTCGCCGCCGCCGACGGCTGACGAGGTCCTGGCGGCCGCCGGACGGTGGCTGGAGCTCGCCCGACCGATCGGCGGGCACCAGCCGCACACGAGAAGGCTGTCTGAGGTCTTCCAGGGGTGGTCTTAGGGAAGGGGACCTCCCTTCGAGAATGATCCCTGTGAGGTCCTCCGGTGGCGGTCTTGCAGAAGGGATCTCCCTCTCTGGGTCCTTTTGGGTCGACCTCAGGGCTGATCAGAATGGCATCAGGGTGGGTCGAAGGAAAGCAGGATGTGTTTGATTGTCATTCATGGCCTCGAACAACGCCGGCTCGTCTGCGTCCGAGCCCGGGTCCCAGTCAAAGTCCGTCGGATCTTTTCAAGTCGCTCTCTGCCAGAATGAACCTGTGTGTCGTCCTACCCAATCGTGCCAGCTAATCGATGGTGTCTGGTTTATCTTACTCCCGACATTCGGATTTGGTTCCACCAACGGCGCGGCCAAAGGCCTACCCAGTCGTGCCAGCTAATCGATGGTCTGGTCTGTCTTACGCCCTACATTTGGATTTGGTTCCGCCACCGGCGCAGCCAAAGAGGGGACCGCCTCCCTCCGTAGGCCCGCATATTTGATGACAATCATTGCACATCATCTTCCCAGCAGACGGTTTTCGTATAACCAGTTCACACTGAGCTCCGACCCCCTTGAGAAAATCCTGGCTGCGTCCCTTGGTTCCACCCCTGTGCGGCATCACCCGCCTGCGCCGTCGTAAGTGCAGGAACCACATATGTGTATTACTGACTAATAAAACCAACTGGCGACATTGCCAGTGGTGGAGCGGAGTAGATGAAGTATTGGATTGTCAGTGATGTGTGGTGAGAAAAATAGGGGAGAGAATTACGGGGAGAGAGAGAGAGAGAGGGGGGGGGAGAATAAGAGGAAAAGGAGAGGGCTGGAAAAGGGATATTGTTGGGGCATAAGTGCCCTAATCAACTGTATGTTTTGTCTCCATCACCAATTTTTGGGGCGCTTCTGTTTGCCATTCACTCAACGGTGGCTCATCTATCTCTCCCAACTAACGCTTATCTTCAGAAGAGAGCGCAAATACTGTAATAGGTCTCGGAGTAGTATGTATATGCGTGATCAGCTAATCGTTGGCACACCGTATTGAGCGCACACAGGCTCCCATTGGTCGATGGGTTTGTCAATATTTGCTCACCCCCTGTAAACGATGCGCGTAACGCGTGGAAGAACATGGAACTCAGCGAAACAGCTGTTTACGCGGAAGGAACAAAATGGTTTGCGGTGTCTTGGGCAACCGCATCTGGTCCTTGCGCTGGGGCACTGGCCTTCCATGCGCCGGCAGACAGCAGCTCTCCCTCGTGCCTCAATAAGCCTGACGTCTCCTGCCGGACCGCTCAAGGCATCCAAACGCCGTCCTCTCCCTCCGCCGTGAATCAATGTTCGCGCGGCTGGCAGTGCGCCACCGGAGGCCGGGAGGATGCGCCGGCATCTCGCCAGCAACACGCGACCGAAAACACGACAACAATGCCCGTCAAGGTCTGGGCCGGCGGCGGGCGCGGCGGTGGTCATCTGGCGGACTCGGCGGCAAACTAGAACCTGCCGCCGTCGGCCGGCAGGTGTCGGGGGCGGGAGTGTCGTCGACGGCGGTCCGCCGGGCCGCCGAGGGCCGGAAACGCTGCTCTCCGTGTCGGAAGCGGCCGGAACCGATGAGCGGCGCCCGTAATGACCGCCATCTGGCCAGGAGCAGGGCTCAGCCGGTCCGGAGACACGGTACCCGAGCGGTCTGGCACGGCGCCGCCGCCGCGGCCCGCCGCCACCGACCTGGGGTTCCGCAGACCTGTCCGTGTCGGCGGCTAGGGGTAGAACCTTTGGTTGCTGGGGTGGCATGATCTATCTGAATAATTACACGAACCTCGCCAACTTTCTGAAGCCGAAACATAAGGTTTATTTTATTTTAGCGTCATAACAATTCCTGAAGGAGAAACTTCTGTATTAGCTCCTCCATTGCGCCCTCTGGCCTTCCCAGAAAGTTTCACCCCTGGGCTTTGCTTCGGCGACCCGCCAGGTGTACAAGTTTTATCGCAGGACGACACTTGGCCATTAGTCTGCCGGATGGCTCGCCATCCCGCCGGGATTGCGAGTCTCAGTGTCGGCCGCTGCTGCGTAGACTGTGAGAGTGTCGTGTCTCGGTTGTCCAGGTGCGCGGTCGTGTGTCTGAGACCGGTGGCAGCGGCGTGACGTCGTCACAGCGAACTGTCGGCCGTCTGTTTCAGATGACGCCAGACCGATACGTGACGACCGCAGCCGAGCGGGACACGCCAAAGAGCGCAAAGTGAGTACCTCTGCCCGACTGGCCGGCCGCCAGCCACGCCCCAGTAAGTAAGTACCACGCGCCGCGAGTAAATGCGGCGCGAATGTCTCCGACTTCGCCCGAAACCCTCGAAGCATTTTTATACGACCGCAACAAAAATGTGATAAAACTCGGATAGACTTCTTGCTATGTCCATCTGAAATCTCCCGTTACTTCGTGGCGGACAACCATACTGGCAAGCTTCGGAGCGGTCCGGGAACACCACATTTCTCCTCTCTTCCTTCGGTGTGACGTCTTCCGTCGGTCTCGGTCGCAGTGCTACCCCGCCGGGCCTCGCCTGCGTGGGGGCCGGGTCTGGCCGGGGCCGTCCGCCGCAGCCAGCACCGTGCCCTCGATCGGCTCGGATAAACATTTCAGCCGGCGGCGGCGGCCGCTCGACGACAGCCGGCCGCTAATTCCCGACAGGGTCCGTCCGACCAGGCCGCCAACGAGCCGCGTCCGGGGTCCGCCGCCCCCGCCCGCCGCCCGCCGCCCGCCGCCCGCCGCCCGTGACTAGTGCAGTGGCGGGCGGCCGTCCGCAAATGTAACGGGCTGTGGCGGATATCGAATGTTGCTGAACTACTTGCCGGTTGTTGTACAGTTGAGATGTTCAGTGATAGGAGTATTTATCCATAGGATGGAGTTCCGCGTATTTATCCGAGTAAGCATGCTAGTCGACGAGGTCGATCGGCGAAATATTTTCATTGTTTTGTGAGACACAGCGTGGTATTGCCTGCTGGCTAACCAGGCGATGGCCGATGGAAAAGCAGTAACGTACACTCTGCGAACGGTTCAGTCACCAGCTCGACTGAATCGGAATCGTCAGACCCGTTCGCCCCCGTTCCTCACCCCTCACTTCCCGAAGCTCGGCACTCTCCCGAAAACATCACCGCCAGCTTACCGTGCCAGAGCGGCACCCACGGGCGGCGTTCAGAATTTCATGATGTCAGCCTCCAGATGCGGTCGGTTCGGCCAGCCAGATCGGTTCGGCTGGGTTCGCAGCGTTTCCGCGAAAGCGCGCCGGCGCTGTTTGAAAACAAAATAGCCCGGCTGACGCCGCAACTCGCCTGTTTTGACGTGTGCGATCGGCTTGGACAAGGCCCAAGGGCAAGAAGGTTACAGCACCCTGTTAGTGCTTAATAACAAGCTCCTCGCGCACTTTGAACTGTGCAAGCAAAATACTGCAGCATGCGCGTGCCTTTTGCGCATTTTTTTCTGCATTCCATCGCCAGCATCAACATGCATTCCATCAGTTTCCGGCAATGATAAGTAGCTGTTACTGATCGCGATCAATCATGGCTAAGGCCAAATCGCTTTGCGGGCACCGCATCGGATGACCATAACATTACCTATCATTGAGTGGGCGGGGTTTCTTTCGCACACAGTTCCGGGAGTGGAAACGCATTTTGCGACGCGCGATCGACGGGAAGTGACTAAACGTGGTAGTCATTGTCCCGAGGGTAGTGATATCGTATTAACAGATTATATGAAAAAGGATGCTCACTCCTTGGAAGGAATATGCCGATCCTGTTTTTTTATCCTCGTTCCGAATTTGTGGAACTGTGAAGGATAAAATGTTAGCGGGACAAACCTCACTTAGTAAATGGGCTCTTGAAATAATGACGAAAAAGGCAGGGGACTGCTGCCACAATTCTGGGGTGCAAATGTTAGTGCAAATAAACGGTCTCTATGTATTGCCAATGGCCACTCGGCACATAATTGTGGCAAACGGTAAAACACAAAAGCGCAACGCGTGAATGCCTCTTAGTCATTCTTTGGCCTGAGCATCAGTGTTGACGGTTGTCCCTGGCCAGGTTGCGTGCTTATCTCGGCGCTCATCGACCCGACCCGGCGGGCGTCAGGACGAGCGCGAGACTGAGCGAACTTGACGGCCGCGCGCCGACCGCAGTTAATGAAACGCGACGCCACGAGGCGTCCGAGCGAGAGCTGTTTTACCGGGCCGAGTGGTCGCTGTCGCACCTGTTTTCAGCACTTCATGGACCGCCGACAGCCCGGGACAGTCCGTGTCAGCGCTGAATAATGTCCTCGGCCGCCGCCGGCCCGCATTAATCACGGCAGGCCCGGCGCGCCGTTGAAAACTCGAAAGGCGTTTTGTCAGGCGGGAGTCCCGTGCTAGTGCCCAGGATGGAAAAATAAATTAAACGGCGAACTCCTGTTGCCATTTTCGTTGGCTTTCAGTTTTCACCTGAAGTTGATAAAAAGACCGCGGCTGATAAAAAGGGCCGCGTTTTTAAACGCAGCCTTAAGTCTGCTCGGCCTCTCTTGTAAAGTTTGGAACGCTGCCGATGTGTTGTTCTTCAGCGAACATGGAGCTCCAGAACATCATAGCGTTATCGTTCTCTACTCGCATCAGTCTAATGGCTTCGCTACGGGCTATCAGTTGACAGTTTGGGTGGACAGGAATGGGTCGAATTACCTGCCGTATGGCCAAAACATATCCTTTAATGCTGACTTATCGTGAATTTGAGCCATTTTTACGAATTTGAACAAACTGAAACGAGAAGGCTCAGAGAGTGAGACGGACTTCGCACCAAGGCTAGGGAGACTTCACCTCTGCCAGTAAAACTTTGAGATGCGTCCTCCCGCCCGCGCGTGGCGAAGCCCCGGCTCAGGCCGCTCCCTCAGGGCAATGAGCACCTGACGGCGGACGCCCGTTCACCCCGCGCGACCCGCAGCGGGCGGCGGGCGGCGGCCGTCCGCGCCGGTCGCGCCCGCCCGTCGGCGGCCCGTTTATTAGCCGGGCGGCCGGCCGGCGGCGCGGCGGCGGCCCGCGGGGGGCGGAGCGGCTGCGGGCAGAGGGGAGGCGCCGGACGCCGGCCGAGCCGCCGCAGACTGTGCGAGTGCGCCGCGCTGTATCGATTCGAAGCTGCCGCCGGGCCTGGACGGCCTGCGCGTGCTAACGGGCCACGCCGGCCGCGCCGGCCGGCCGGGTCGATAGGTTTGGGTTCCGGCGTGCGCCGGCCGCGGCGGGCGCCGCTCCTTTGTTGTCGCGCGGCGCGGGGGGCGGCGCGCGGCCGCCAGTCGAGCGCCGACGCCGAGCCGGGCAGGCCACGGCAGCGCGCCGCCGCGCCAGCCGCCGCCATGGATTCGGCCAGCGTGCCGCTGGCCACGGTGGATTCGATCGACAGCGAGGGCGACTTCATCGACGGCGTGGACGCGGCGCTGGCGGCGGCAGGCGAGGGCGAGCGCGCCACGCTGCCGGCCGGCGCCGAGGAGCCGCTCTGCCTCTCCAACCGCGCCATCACGCCCATGCTGGAGGGCGGCAGCGTGGCCCGGCTCAAGGCCGACCCGGAGCTCACCGGAAAGTAAGTGGCCGCGTCGTGGGGCTCAGCGGACCGGCAAACTGCCTACGGCCCCGGCTGTGTCACACCGCTCGGCGGAAACGAACGCGATGGTCGTGAGTTGTCCGCTGCAGGAGTCGTTAGAAGCGAGTTGACGAGTGCGTTCTGAACGCGTCAGGCGGCGTCCGAGCCTCTGCTCGCAGCCCGTGGCCTCGGGATGGGGCTGTGGCGTCCGCCTCTCCCTCCCTCAATTGGCCGCCTGGCCGGGACAAACACGCGACGATTATCCGCCCGGCCTGGCCGCCCGAGCGCCGCTGAATCAAAACAGACGTCTGGTGCCCGGGCCGGAGTCACAAGCTGCCCTCTGTCAGCGCTGGCACGCAGGGGATTGTCCTCTGTCTGGTCACCACCCGGCACCACAGACTGTCCTCTGTCAGCACGGAGGGCCTGTCCTCTGGTGACCGCCCGACACCACAGACCGTCCTCTGTCAGCACGGAGAGCCTGTCCCGTCTGGTGACCTCCCGGCACCACAGACCGTCCTCTGTCAGCACGGAGAGCCTGTCCTGTCTGGTGACCTCCCGGCACCGCAGACCGTCCTCTGTCAGCACGGAGGGCGTGTCCTCTGTCCGGTGAACGCCCCGTGTCCCTCTGCGCCCTCTGTGACCGAGTTAATCTGATATCCGCCCGGGCCGTTACCAAGGCCGTGCTGAGGTCGGCGTTGGGGGCGGACGTGCCGCTACCTCGGACCGGGCCGTGATGCAGCGGGATGACTCTGCACCGTTCGACCTCCCGCTGGAAGTGTCGGTCAGAGGCTCGGCTCCGTGGCATGGACGGTGGTTGGAGGAGGCCGGCTTGTGCTGTGCCGTCCCGGCACGATTCCTGGAAAGGTGCCACGGCACGTGCCCAGCTGCCTTGCCCGCAGCTCCCAGGTTTGCTGTCTTCATTGTCAACGTGACGTTGTAACGGACGGTTTGGTTAGTTTTCCAGTTATGACTATACTATTTATGTCGCAGTGATACTTGCCTTGCTCCAAAGGACATGACTCCGGCCTTGACTCACGGTGATGATGCTGGACCACCGTGTGTGATGGCCGTGCGTCAAAACTACTGAGCCTTAAATGAAATCGGTTTTGTTTGCCTGTAAAATGAGCTTTTGTTGTCTTACCAACGCGAGTGCTACGCTTCTGTCCTGTTTAATCCATCAAACCTAGGAACTCATTAAATCCGTGTTGTTTGAAAAACTCATACACCACCATTTATTAGCGTCTTGCTTGGAAAAACGTTGCGGATCATGTTGGGGAAACCGGCTCCAAAGCTAACGGTTTTGTGTCGTAAAATATGCACCTGATATCGTTGCGTCATCCAAAGAGTAACAACTGGACCAGGGCGGGGTTCTTCAGATTTCTCTGCGGTCCTGCCGAGAGCTTATCAGGGTGTTTCCTGCGGCTGGTCTTCCATGAATCTGTCGATACGATAAGAGTGTTACTAACGGTAACTCACTGTAGTGAAATTTTCGTCGAACTGATGCGATCAGTTATAGATAGAAGAATCAGCCGTGGCATGCTCGACTGACTCGTGACAGCGCCATGCTCGGCACGTCAGTTTGCTTGAGCTCACTTAATTCCGTAACCATTCCACGTGAAGCGATTCAAAGCACGCTAGTCGCAACCCCGGGTGGCATTTTGTTCGAAGCTTCTTTTCTGCTTCAGGGACAGCATGCTGATGAGGCTAGGCTGTCGTTACCGGCGGTGCTGCTGAACGACTGTAGCTCTGCGTTTTGTACCGCGGCCTGGCCGGGACGGACGCCGGCCGCCTGTCACTTTTATATAAATATCGCACGCCAGGAACTTACGACGGAGTACTGTATGCTCCAGAGATGAAGTTTCAGGGAAAAGGCTTAAAAATTATCGCTTACACGGAAGAGAATTCCGCAGCCAGTATCCATAGGTTCGGCGGAGTAGGGAGACTCGGGGATAAGAAAAAAATAATACTAGAAAGATTAAGTTGAGGCTGAATATGTCTCGGCAGGCCAGATGGCGGCATCTTGAAACAGACTGGATCGGATGACGTGACATCAGGCTAGATATGGTGGTTTAGATAAGGTCAGGCTAGACTTCATCAAACTGCGCTACATTAAGTAGATTATTTTCTGCTCTCCATAGCAGGTTTGATCGATGATTCGGAATCGCGACGCTGATTCGTGTTTTCCCACGTCCCGTTAACGTTTTCAAGTGATTTTTTCCGTAAACCCTCTTCCTGAAAATATGCCGCACAGCCTGTCATTGTGATGTTACGCAGAAGTCTAAACTTCTACTAATGGCACATCATTTTACCGTACACGGGCTTCCTTACGCATACTCTGGTTAGACACATCGCTGAATTACCGCCGGATTACACTTGAGCCGGGTGGCAGCCACTGCAGCGTTAGTGTGAGGATGCCGGAGCGGTGGGCGTGGCCGGTCTCTGCCGCCGGGAGGAGGCCGAGGCAGAGTCGGCCGCCGCCAGAGCGTGCCGCGCCGCTCGATAGGCGCCGTGCAACAGATCGCGTGCGTGCCACCGCCGCGCAGGCCACGCCGCCGCGCCGGCCGCCGTATCGACGCCGCGCCGTCTGCACGCCGCCGCCGCGCCCCAATCGTCACCGGCGGCCGTCGCGTCGGCTCCGACGCTGCGTCCCGGCCGGCCGGCGCGGTCCCGGCCCCGGCCCCGGCGCCGTGGCCGCGGCGAGCGGGTACGCTGTGGCGCGGAGTACAGTCAGAGTCGCGTGACCGGACGTGTGTCGTGCAGTCTGGAAACCGCCGTGAGGCCGGCTGCGAGTCCGCCGCGGCCGCTGAGGAGGTCGATTGAGGAGCACTGCTGAGTGATTTTACTACGTCGCTGAATCACCAGAACATGCGGGAATACGACGTTCTCAATCAGATCGACAACTGGCAGTTTTCTTTATAAAGGAACAAGTCAATGTTAGATCATTTAATGACAAGTGTTGCTCGCATAATCTCGCGGCAATTAACACTTACGATTCCAGTCCTAACGAACTGGAAAACACTTATTTGTTCTATCGAACTGATCACGACGGAACCAGCAGAACTCGAACCAAAAATGACACCGCGGTACGGCGCCAATGTACACAATAGCGGTCACTGGGACGTCCCTCCGAGAGCCACGGAGGGAAAGGACGTCGAACGGGCGAAAAGGACGTGGCGGGCATTCGGCCGCATCACTGGCCGGGCGCTCCGTCCTGCGTCTGCCCGTCCGCGGGCGGGGGCGACGCGCCGCCGCCGCCGCCGCCGCCGCCGCCGCCGTCGGCCATGGCCGCCTCGGCGCGGGCGAACTCCGCCTCCAGCCGCTCGAGGCTCACGTTCAGCTCCGGGTCGAACTCGGCGGCCAGCTCCAGCGCCAGCGCCGCGGCGCGCGCCTTCATGCGCGCCACCTCGTCCAGCGCGGCGTCCAGCGCCCGGCTGGTGGTCTCCAGGTCGGAGATGAGCCGGCCGAACTCGGGCACGCCGTCCCCGCCGCCGCCGCCGCCACCCTCCGTGCCAGACATGATGTCGCCGGCCGTTCGCCGCCCTGCAACACGTGGCCACGCAGTCAGAGGCGCACCGCAGCCGGATCACGTCCGAGGCGTGCCGCGCACGTCCGCCCGGCGCCGCATCGATATCGGGCTCACGGGCTGACCGCTGCCGACGCGACCAGTTGGCCGGCCGTCGGCATGTTAAACATCCGGCGTCGGGCCGCCGTTTTATGCCCTGGCCGCGCGTCAGGCAGTCAGTTCGATGTCGGTTTACGGCCGCGCGGGAGTCGGGTCTCCTCTGGCACGGCCCGTGCCTGTGGCGCGTCTCGCCGAGACGGCGTCTCGCGGCCAGCGCAGACGCGTCAGGCCGGCCGCATTACGGTTAACGACCCGACCGGCAGCCAGTGCCGGCTGCAAAAATAAACATCCCGCTGCATCTGCCGGCGCCGGCCGGGCTTTGCCGACAGGGACGGTCTTGCGTGCTCGCCGGCCGTTCGAAGCGAGCGACCAGCGCGCAACAGCGGTCGCTCGGCTCGATCACACTCAATCACCGCGGCCGGAGCCCCGCCGCCCGGGGCGGACTTCCAATCTCGCGTCGGCACGAACGGGGCCCGGCGTCTCCCCGGACGAACGATCGCTGCCGCCGGAGATACCAGCCGCGGCCAGCTCACGCCAACGTACCGTCACGGCGCGGTCCGGCCGGGCTCGGAGTGGCCGGCCCCTGCCGGCCTGTCGGGCCAGGCGGCAACCGCCGTCGGCTCGCGGTGCGGCGTGCCGCCGGCGGACTCGGTCGTCGCCGCCCTGGCCGGTGCCGGCGGGCTGGTCTGGGTGCCGGCGTGTCGCCGCGGCGCCGGCGGGTTCGTCTGCACGCCGCGGTCGCTCAGCTCGACGACCAGCCGGCGCGGCGTCGCCGGTGGCCAGCGCACGGGCGGCGGCCGGCGGGGCGGCGGCGCGTCCCGCTCTGGCCGCGGACTGGCGGCCGGCGGCGGCCCGGGCCGCCGGTCAGTCCGGCCACGCTCCGGGCAGGCGGCCGGGTCGGGAGCTGGCCGACCGGCGGCCGCCCGCGGCGGGCCGTCGGTCGACGGTGGCCGGCCGCGCGAGCCGACCGGCGACGGCACGACAAACGTCCGGTCCAGCGGCGCCGATTCCGGCCGGCGGGGCGTCCCGGGACCGCCGCCCGTGTCGCCAATCAGACGCCACTCGTCGTGGAACACCCGCCGTCCCCGGAGGACGTCGCCGCCCGGCCCTGCGGAATGGACCGAATCCCGGTGTGGTGCTCCCGGGCAGACAGCGGGCTCTTCTCCGTCCGTTCCGCGGGCAGGTCTTCCTATCTCCTCCCTGCCACAGTCTGCCCTGTTGCCCCGCGTTGTCGCGATGGGATTTTCGTCAGCCAACGCGTCTTTAGGCCTGTACCCCGCAGATTTCGTTTGCTTCGTTTGCTCTAGCAGTTCGGGTGAAAAGAGGCCAGAACGACGATGTGGGAATATGGGCTCCCAGAACATTGGATCGGACAGCTGAGGCTCAATGGTGTCATGGGTGTTGGTCGGCACGTACAGAAGCTCGTCGACGATGTCTGCCAGGGCCGGTCGTTGCCGCCGTGCTGTCCCCTGCGGCGGAGGGCCGGGGGCCAGCTTCGGCCCTGCCTGGCCGTCTCCGGGCCTGGGGCGCACCACCGTGGCGACGCTGTCCTCGTCCTGCGGCCGCCACGGTCCGCAGCGGACGGGCGTGGCCGGGTCCGTGCAGAGCCTCTCAGGTCCGCTCCTCGGAGGCCGCCAACTCGGCCGCGGCCGGGACCGGCTCGCGCGGGGCCGGCCGAGGCGGCTGCGCGCTGAACCTCCTGTCGATGGCGTCCGACGACTCCTGGCTGTCCAGCGACGTGTCGCCGCGCGGGCCGCGCCGGACGGCGTCGGCGGACCGCTCGCGGTCGAGACGAGCCTGGCCGCCGGACGGCGCGGCAGCCGTGTACAGCCGATGGAAGCCGGCCGTCTCGGGGAACGTCTCCGGGAATAGCGAGCTGCGGCCGGTCGTGTCCAGGCTGGAGTCGGCCAGCCACGTCTCGGCGCCCGGGATGTGCGACCGCCGGGAGGATGTCTCCAGGGGGCCACCCGGCCGCCCGTCGGCGCCCCAGCGCGGCGGCAGCCCGCCGCAGCCGGGGCCGTCCCGCCGGCCGGGTGGAGCCGGCTCGCCCGGCGCGGCGCCCGGCGGCGCGTCGGCCGTCTGTCCCTCGGCCGGCGACTTGGGCGTGGAGGCGAACAGCCGAGCAACGCCGGGCCGCGGCCGGCGCGCTCCGACGCCGACGGGGGTCTCCGGCGACAACGCGCTCTCGCCCAGCGCGTCCTCGTCACGCCATGGTGCCGCCCTGTTGTAGCAGACGTTCCGAGGAGGGTGCGCCAAACGACGCGCCAGTTGAATGCGATAGACGTCGGGGTTGCGTTCCCGTTTGCCCATTTTTCTTGATTTGGTGTCCGATTTTGGCAAGCCGCAACCTTGTCTTGGTTGACGTTGGGTCGCAAAGTCAATTCTGCTCTTATCTGGCTTCTTGGGCTGATGATAATTGATCCAGTTCATTTTAATGTTTTCCTTACCTTGTCCTTATTCATCCAGTACGTTCAAGAGCAGCGCAGACGCAAGTTCACTTTCATCTTGCATAACCGGTATTTTGTCTGTTTGTTATATATCACCTACGCACAGCTGCATGCAACAAAAGACCTACAGAAGCGTCGCTTTTGGCTTTTGGTTGCAGCTGAAACCACACATTTGTCATTTAAGTGGTCGCTCCTCCAAAAAAGTAGTGAACATCAGAGTACGAACCAGTGAAAAGTGCCACGGACGTTCCTCTGCCGCGTTAATCTAACGCCGTTCCGGGATATTTTCTTTAGTGAGAATCACTTAATCCTGACAATCCTTTGCAATGTTCGAATTTTTACATTACCTGAAAACATGCAGGCTTAATGTCTCTCCCACGTTCTTTTATCCCTAAGACCCCTCAAAATTTCCCAGGCAGCATTACTGTGCATAAAGAAAGCCAGACTGTCTCGCCGGTACGTTACGTTCCACAGTTTCATTCCGCCTGTCGACATTATAATACTGGAATCATGAGCGAAGGGAACGGAGAGGGAGAGGTGGTCAGATCTTTCCACTTGTTTATGTACACGAGATCTTTGGTACTGGAACAAAACAATTCGTACTGCAACGTCATAAACCTTAGCGCGAATGCCTGAGATAAAACAGCATCATTGGTGTGAAGTCCTCGGAGCTACGGTCTTTGGACGCCTGTACATTTTGCAGCTCGCCTAAGAAAACCTCAAGATCACTGGCATTGCAACTTGCTTTAAGGACTGCTGTGCCTTGTTCCTCCTCGAAATTACGTTAATCTTGTACGAATCCTTAAAGCATCGGTTTGGTTTATTCTTTGCTACGGCACGTTACCTGTTACTCACTTGCCAACCGAACGAAGCGCGCGATTTGTCACCTGCTGCCCTTTCACTGCCTCGTTTCTGTGTATCAGTTTTTCAAGGGTGTTAAAAATTGTTATGCCTGAAGCAATCGTTTGTTTTAAATTGGAATTTGAAATGGTTTTGCATAGCACCACGCTTCTTTGCATAAAATTTTGTTCCTATGTTTTTGAGTGGACAACAATAAATCTTTCATTAATATCGGATCTAGTAGCTTTGTTTGCCAGTACTTGCGTTTAGAGCTGGATCACTTCTAGATGTAAGCAAGTAGTGTTAGGAATCGTAAATCCGTGCCATTTTTTGGCATTTCACCTTCTTTGTCAGGTGAGAAGCGCACAGGTGTCACTGTGATACATTTATTGGAGAAAGTTGGGGACAACACATGTGCACTGGTTTAGGCACACCTCTCAAGTCCGGCTGATCGTAGTGGCGGATGAAGCCATTGTGTTGGGGGAGCCAAATCGCTTTAGGGGTAGGGCAATGCTATTTGTGATTGCTCACAACATGGCATACGAAGCGATGAGTATTGTTTTTATCTGCTTCGTAAGAAATTTTGTTTGTGGTAAAATAGTGATAATGACCGACAGAAATGACCATAATTTGTCCATGGAATGTGAGTGAATATATATTCTGTGCCCTTTGGTCATGTTGAGATCAATGTCTTTCACGATAATTGGGCCCTTGCAGCTGTATCCGTCCGGGCTGATGCAAGGTTTTGCTCTTCCGCTGCGACCGGCTGATGCAACGCGCATGCATTGCGGTTGGAAGCGCCGATACATCATACGTAATCCAGTAACCAGTCATCCCCAGTCCGTGATACGGCTCTTTTCCCCCTAATCTGTCCAGTAAGTAACGAACGAGACGCAATGGCTGGGCGTCTGGCAAATGCCAGCGGCGGTCGCTTTTCACCCAGCCACTGGCAAGCACGCCAAGACCGGCCAACGCAGCCCGTCCGCCCAGTCAGACTGACCGACCTGGTGGGATGTCTTGACGAGACGGAACTGGTGACCCTAGCGCCGACCCGGTGCGGACCGTGCCCTGCATGTTGGAGGTTTCAGACGGGAGGCACCGGCTGTTTACGAAAGTTTTGCTGACTTCCTGTGAACGCTGCTCGGATAGGGGAACATGGGTATGGGTGGAGAACTGTGTTGAAAGTTGGTGTGGCAAAGGTCAGCTCGATGACTCCCGTATATTCCTACCCTGTTTTGCCCCCTCCCCATTATTTTCTCGTCGGATTTCAAGCACTTCGTTTGATTATGATAACAGATACTAAGATAAAATGGTTTTTCCGCCAGTTTTACCGCAGCACTGTGTAAATCGGGATTGAAGAGTGCATTTAACTAAACGGAACCCACCGAACACCCCCTGGACTGGAGTGCAACATTGTTCCACAATTTATATGTTTCTGCTGTGTGAATTTTTTAACGTTGTACTGTGTCATTTTGCGAAAAAGTAAATTTGGGGTATGGACGGTTTCATGACACGCCCAGTTTTGGAAGTACTTACGGCTGGTGTGGCATACCACACGAGCTTTTGAAGTTGTTGTGGCGGAGGCACACGGCATTCTTCACCCATGAACAGATGGCCCTGAGCAGTGCGCCAGGTCACTTGAGGGAGGGATGCTGTCAGTTTGGAAACCCAGACGTGTATGCCCCGTGCCAGTCGAATGGTTCGTCGGTGCCGAATTGCCTCAGCAGGATGGGTCCTGCGGCGGCTTTAGCTGAGTCGACAGGTCATCCTTTTTTCTTTGCTGTGTTGGTTTCATGTTACTTGCCGCTTCCTGGAAATTTGTTTTCCTGCCGGAACTTTGTCGTTTGCATTGAAGGCCATTTCCTGTGTACCGGGTTTCGGCATTTGTGATAAACAATTATTTCCCCAAGAGGTTGAGCAGTGACGTAGTCAAAGGGTCAAAGGGACATTGCTCCCCCCCCCTCCGGAGGCCAAACGGGTCCCTTTGGGGCCGAGCGAACCCCCTTGGGGTGAGTTCGGAACAGATAATCAGAGCAAAATAAATTTTTTTTAGCATCAAAGAAGGCTTAAGGACCTAAATAAAGCGCACTCCGAATATACAATATACAAATATATTGCATATCTCTGTGTATTAATATATATTGATATATTAATATATGCAATATATAGATATTGTATATCCGAATATACAAAAAAACCGTACTCCGAATATACAAGAGGACTATGCGCTTTGAAGAGAGGCCCATGGCCTGAATGAGCATTTAGGGCCCTCTGCCAGCGTGTGGGGTGGTTTATTGCTTGTCTGGAGAGATCCCCTTGCCGGTACGTAGAGAACCCCCGTCGGCCTCTAGAGAAACCTCCTTTCAGTCTGTAAGAATGCCCCTGCTGGCCAGTAAAGAGGCTGCCCGACGGCTTGATAAATGTACCCTTATCGGCATGTAAGGACGCTCCTGCCGACCTGACGGGCGTCCCTCACAGTCGTCGTTTTTTCGTTGCCATCAGCTGTCGTTTTACGCCATCATATGATCGTAACCACAAGGACCCCCATTGGTTACGAGGGCCCCCTGATCCGATTTGTCCCGCTGCCCACCTGGGCGGAATCCTGGCTACGTCTTTGAGGCTGAGTCGCGGGGTTCAGCTAACCTTTCATGGCGGCAGACGGAGAAACGATATTAAGTTCCATGCCTGATTGAGCTACTTTCGATCCGAATTACGTAGTTTGACTGTCACGGCTTAAAAAGTTGACGTTATGCTGATGGTCACGTATTGCCGGTCTCAGAACTTTCCCAATAGTTATGTTAGCTTGCACAGAATAATAATGGTCATTTCGTGTTTACACTCCAAGGCACTGGGCGCATTTGAATCCAGACGTTCCTCATTTTACTTTGACATTCGTTGCTAACGGTCAGCTTTTTCGTCATTGCATCGCATTCCTGGATTGCTATACGTTATCGTCACGTTTTCTGACGGGATGGATATACGATAGCGGACATGTGGCCTCCTTCCAGTCACCGCACTGCTACACCCGCTGGCCTTTCGTGCCGATAATTGGTCCTGTTCGCCGGGGAGAGGCGCATGGAGTACGGACGTAGTATCGACCCCCTACGACCAGGCCCACGTCGATGAATAATTAAAGGCGGTAACATTAAAGTGTTGATGGTGGCTTTGGGCCTGGCCGTGTCCCTGCTGGCGGGCGCCGCTGCAGGTTTACGAGCTCGCCGGCCCATCGGCCGCGGAGGTCGGGAACATTCGGCTATAGATCGCTGACCGGTCAGGGTAGAACGCTGCTCCTGCAGAATGGAAAGAGCCGTGGGTTTCTTACGCGTTTCTGCTGTACGGTGCAGCCTTTAGTCTTAACTGGCTAAAAGTGAAATAATGCAGGGGGTGCTTGCTACATCCGTGACCGTAAATCAGGTGTTTTTTTTCTTTACTGGGGCGGGCAGAACCCTGCATATCGATTCAGAGGTCGGCAAGTGCTTTTAGGGACTCTATAATTAGCATAGCGCTATTGGTCTTGGTTCAGTCATTGTTGGAACGAAGTGGTGAACGCTCACTTCTCAGTTTCGTCGTAGGATTGTCCTGCGATGTTCCCTTAGGCTATTCTCTTTCTGGTAGTTTAAACACCTCCTTGTCAGTTTTGAAGTCGGCTTAGATCCGACAAGAGCATCATTTTAGCATAAAACAGCGATCTGCCGGGTTCTAATGGAGGATTTCCCAGCCTCGCTCACTGGATGAGTGTTCTTCGCTCTATACATGCGCCTAAACCCTGTCCGACGGCGTCGTTGTTTTTTCTAGGCCTTCGGCCCGTTTCTTTCATTCTTCCCCAAATAGGGATTGTGCGGTGTATTGCACTCATCTCGTCAAATGTGCCCTTGCCAGTGACCTCATTGATCATAACATATGTCCATGCCAATCGCGTTGTAAACTCTGCTGCACCTACCGTCATCGACACGTGGAAGGTCAGCAGGGCTCTGTATGCGCTATGCTTAGAGGTGTTAGGTTTTCACTTATGATTTTCGGGTTGTGTTTTGACATGAGATATGAATCCGCAAGTGCATACCTTCTTGAAAAATGCTGATTTTTTTCGGCTCCTGGTCATCAGGTTTCAAAAATGGTCTTGGTTTTGCGTCCAACCATCTCGCTGTCGCGAACTGCATATCCATGTCAGTCAGCCCCGATTTATAAATGCGCTCTCTCAAAATGAAGCGTCTTGCAACATTTTGTGGAATTTAATATCGTGGCTCAAGTCTTCATCAGGAAGAGATTCATTTAGGTTGGACACGCATACGTCTTGATTGTAATGATGCACACTAGAGGTGACACGGAAAAGTTTTGCCACCAAATGCGATTTCCCTTAATCGGGTGCAATACGCCACACTTCCCCTATTCCCTCTTCTCTCCCTTCTTTCGTTCCTCTCCTTTCTACCGTCCTTTCTTGCCTCTCTCCCTCTATATTCCTCTCACGTCCTCCCGTCTCCCGCATGCCGGCGATTTCCGTGCTATGGACGTCTGAGCTCCATCGAGAGTCATTCGCCGCTTGCTGCCCCGCTGGAGACGTGCCCCCCGGCCCGTAGCGGCCGCGGCGGACATCGCGGACCCTCTTGCAGTCGAGCGGCGGCGGCGGCGGCGGCGCCGGCCGACTCCCGATCAGGCCGCACGGCCGGCGCGCTCTGCAACACGACCGGACGCCAGGTCGACGGCCGGCGCGATCGATGCCCGGAGAGCGCCGTCCCGCGCCGTCCCGCCGCCGCCGCTGCCGCCGGGGCGGCGACGGCGCGCCGCCGGACGGTCCGTTAGCCGACAGACGACGTATAAGGAGGAGAACGTCGTGAAAGTGTGACGCCCTGATTTGCATGATGGAGCGGGCGGGTGGCGATGCTGCACGGACGTTTTTGGTTTCTGTTGTACGTTTTGAGCCCAAATCACTTGGTATGGTTATTTCACGTACGGTGGTTAACCCTGTTTGAAACATGGGCGGTTTACGGCTTGACGGAAATATTTCCAATATATATATATATATATATAGTCGACTTAAAAAATGAAGGTACTTCAGTTCGATTTTACTCAAGGAATCCAAGTTTTGCGTAATCAATATACCATGACATCTCCGGACTGCGGTTTGGTCGCTCACGGCCAGCCATGGTTTGGCCACGACCTTTCTGCAACATTTTCTGCGTTATTTGTTGCGTATGCAAAACAGAAGACTTCCTGTGGCCTTACCCGAGCATGCATTCTCGCTCGTTTTGACGAAGTTCATGCGCACCTTTTTGTAGCGTCATCTGCCAGTGGCTTGACTTCCACTGCTTTGAAAAAAACAGTTCGCTGTATTTTGTCGCATATGTTTCTTAAGTATGATGCGTCGCCTGTTTTCGTTGTTTATTTTTGTACTCAACCAAAAGAAAACGGTCGGGTCTCATTCGAACCCCATTGTACATGTGTGAGTTTCTAACGTGGGTTTTTCGTCTGATTTCAGGACAGCGTGCTTTCGGATTTTGTCGTTAGTGTACGCGATGCTGCTGGTGGTGGTATGCATCGCCTTCCTCATCTCCGAGATCGTCACTGACAGTGTGCCCCTCTACTTTTACGAGGTCAGTGGACGCCAGTACGATTTTTTCTGTGATTGCGGCCGCAGATTGTAGCCGGAATTTGACGCAGCCTGAAATGATTGATATGGACCTGGACAAGGGAACGCGGAAAACAGGGGGAGCGATGTAGCACAAAGTGGATGTTCTGTCAAAAAACATGTTTGCGTTTCCAGTGGGCCATTACCTTATACTTTATCACTTTATTATAAATAGACGTTTATTTTGAAATAGACAGTACCTTATTACAAACAGACGTCTCGTTCCATCGTATTCAAACGATGCAGCTCTGTTGACACAGTGTACGCGCGGATTCGGAGCTGCCGTAAGCCGCCGTCCACGGGGCGCCGCGCGGCCGGTGACCCGCGCGCCGGTCCGGCCTGGACGCCGTCTGTATTCCGTCCGCCGCCTGGCCGGGTATCTGCGCCGGATCAGGCCCGTCCGGCCGGCGCAGAGCGGTCGGGGCCGCCGCCCCGCCGCCGACTGGGCCGCCGCCCCGCCGCCGGCCGGCCGCGGCCGTCCGTCACGGTCCGGCCGCGCCGCCCGGCCCGGCTATCCGGCGGCGATCTGTGCGTGTGGCCGAGCGGCCGGCGCCGGCTGGACGTGAGCGGGATGCGCGCGGAGGGGCCGTGCACGTGCCGAGGGGCTCGCGCCCGGCACTGCAGCAGCAGGACGGGTCGGACTGTTGATGTCGAGGGACGGTGTCGCTGTGGGCGGGAGGGGCGGGGAGGATCAGGGTTTTTTGAGGAGAGTGAATGAATTCAGAGGGCAGTCGCCCCGGCCGGAAACGGTTTTGGACTGGCAGGAGAGGGGGATGGCGGGCGGATGACTGCCCTGTAACTGGATCGGGCCCCGCGGGTCTGAGGCGGGTGTCTCCCGACGAGCCTGAACGCCCCAGATATGATAGATGCCGGACGATATAGCAGATGTCTGGCCTGACCCTTCCAGATATAATAGATGCCGGGCGATATAACAGACGTCTGGCCTGGACGCCCCAGATGTAATAGATGACCGAGACGAGTGTGCCCCCAGATACAGTAGATGCTTTGCGCTGTAACAGATGTCTGGCCTGGGTACTTAGATATATAGGTTTACGGCAGTTGGGAACCTCATTCCAGCATATAACTTAAGTGGAGGACCCCAGTCTTCATCTGCAGCCTGCACGCCTCATTGAGTCCGAAATGAAAGGCTTTGTTCTGAATGCGAACGCATGCGCGTCATCCCGCAAAGCGTTGGCATTCGCTGAGCATCCGAGGCGTTTTTAATTTGGCTATTTCCAAACGAAAAGTTGGCTTATGAACAAACGTTATGGAAACTGGAACGGTTTTGTTTAAGAATGCGTGTACGCGTGACGTTGACACAATTCCTACGGATGCAGAACTGTATCTTCTGAATGCACGAACACTGAGTGTATTATGCTCGGGACCTCTGTTATTCGTCTATCGGATGACTCTGGATTTATTCGACGCAGCCCGAATTTCTAGCACAAGAGATATGGGCTGATCACCGGTGTCTTCCGCAGGCGTTCTTCGCCTACCTTTACGGCGTGAGCATCCTGTTCCTGCTGTACGTCTTCATCTACCTGCTGCACGAGAGTAGCACAAAGGTCGGCAAGAAGAAGGATACTTCAGGATGCTGCGGCAAGGTGATGTTTTACTCCGGTTCAGACGTAATGGGCTTTATCGGGATGTGCATTATTTGTGCTTGAGTGCTTGCTGCATGGATGCCTATTGGTTCCATTCGGAACTGGAACGTAGTTATGTTGCTACTGGTAAAGCGTCACTGGAAACTATTGTGACTGATAGCCATTACGCCTAATTTTTTCCGAGCATCAGGCAGTAGTTTCCCCCCAGTTTTTCTGCGAATTTTAGTTAGGTTTTAGCGCTTTTGATGTTATTTTTGCTGACGACCGCCCGCTGGGATCGGGTGTCAGCGCCTTCCATTGTGTCCGCCGCTCTCGCTGTCTCGATCACGACCGCCCCGCACGGATTAGCTGATGCCTCGGTTGAATCCCTGGCGCGGGCTTAGCACGTGATGAGGGCCGCTTTCGCTGACTGGCACGCGGGAGCAATAGCCCCCGGCTTCTAGAGCCGCCCCTGAACCCCCCCCCCCCGCCACCGTGCAGGAGCGGGGGCGATTTTTGACGGTGGCGCGCGTGCCGCAGGGATGCTCGCGCTGGCCGCGTGTGTCGGCTCGCCGGCCTCGCTCCGGCTTTTATGAGGTTAATGACGGCAGTGGCACGCACGGCACCAAGGTACTGCGCCGGCCGCCCGGCCGACTAAACCGACCTCTGACGCCGGCCCCGACTGTCTCAGCGATCAGCCGCGCCCGTCACGTGACGCACCTGACGCATTAACCCGTCACGTGACGCACCTGACGCATTAACCCGTCATGTGACGCACCTGACGCATTAACTCGGCATTGCCGTCCCCTGACGCTGCCTGGGTAACTGACCTTCGGGAAAGGCCAGACTAACTGGAAGATCTGCCGTTGTTTTGAATATAGAAATGGATTAAGTGTTATCCAACAATAATTCCTTTTGTTGTTTGCCTCCACTGATATACCACATCTGTTATGATACGTTAACAACGTTTCTTGTGCATTCATTCGTTGTAGATCTACGTGATGCAGACGTGATGTACGGATGTCCGCGTAAATTTTTGTATTCTGCAACGACAGAAACGAAATGCTGAATCAGATCATGCAGGGAATGCTGATTAACTGCCAAAAGATAGTGTATCATCCAAACAAGATCGCTTTGTACTAATCCGAACGAATGTTGTCTGCAGCATTTCGGCCGTTGTATCACGTTCACAATCGTGGGAACATAAAACGTCGTGTTGTTGGCAAAATCCCGTTCATCATGCTCCTTAGTTAATCCTGAACTGTGCTACGAACTCCTTTTTCTGTTTCTTGCTTACATTATGTTCATCGCTACACTTGACGTTTCAGTACAGCGCCATAAGAAATATAAATTTTGATCTGGTTATCAGGGACACCAAATTTCCACCGTTTCTAGACAACAGGCAGCCCGCAGACCGGTGTCAGACGGTGGAGGACGTCTGGTAATTCAGTTCGGCCGAATTCGGCACCGTACTGCCGAGCGGCGAACGTCCCCGGCGGCGAACGTCGGCCTCGGCCTGCAGCCTGTCTCCCCCGGCCTGTCCACCGGGCAGCTGCTGACGCCCCGCGCCCCCCGCAGAAGGCCAAACCGGCGGCGGACGTGAACCTGAACGACGGCAGCGGCGGCGGCGGCGGCGACGGCAGCGGCGGCGGCGGCGGCGGCGGCGGCGGCGGCGCCGGCGCCGGCTCACCCGAGCGCCTCACGCGCGAGTGCCGGCCGTACAAGACTAAGACGAGCGATAACGAACACAGCCACGGCAGCTTCTTCCTGCGCATCGGCGCCATCGGTGAGGGTTCTCGCAGAATTCAGCGCTTCGTCGGCGGGCGCTGCATGAAAAGAAAGGTTTTGCGAACTGTAATTTGTCCCACCGATACGGATTTGTGTCGGTCTCTTTGGACAAAAGATTGCAGGGCCATGGCCACTGTCCAGCAGCGTTGTGCGGCGCTACGTTGGTCGCACCAAGGCACCGCTGCACGATCAACAGACGCCAGAACTCGACTCGTTTTTTGTTGGGCATTGATCGGTCTGGAACACCTGTCGCACCGCCAGGAATAATTCGCGAACGTTTTGCTCGCCGCTTGCGTGCAGAAAGCCTGTCTGATTTCATTGATTCAGTTCTGGCGGGTGTTGGATGTGACCAGAGTGAGGCTTTTAAAAATGGCGCAGAGAACACCACGATTTTGGGTCGATCCTTTCCAATGGACACCCATAGACTCCACATTAAAACTCTGGAGTATTGAAGAGGCATCTGCTGCCTCATGTTGCATCAATGTGGCTGTGACAGGCGGTACTGTGGTCCGCTGCGCTGCATGGTGGCTGCCAGGACCGACCAGGGCCGCGCGTCTGATCCTGGCCTCTGTCCGGCAGCGTTCGGCCTCGGCACGATGGTGTACAACGGCCTGGAGCTGGGCTCGTTCTTCGAGATTTCGCAGGACTCAGACTGCTGGCAAATCATGATGGCTGTCAACCCCTGTCTGCAGGCCGCCTTCACCTTCATGCAGATGTACTTCATCTTCATGAACTCTAGGGTCAGTGAGCTGGGCGGGACGAACTCCAGCGCCCGAAGTACAGGACTCGTCGGCGTTTCCAGGCTTACAGCGCAGACGGTGATGGCTTGACGGGGATAAGGTCTTAAGATAAGGCTTGACAGACAGCCATTTCGAGGCGTCGCCAACGTCTCCCGGGGGTGCAGTGTTCCGCGAGACGGGACGGTTCGCCCTGTGTCGCGGGACTCAGTAATGGGACGCGCCGGGACCCCGACCAGCTGTGGTACTGGCTGTGAGGTCCCGAGACGACCTTTAGCCCTGCTGCCGCGCGCCTAACAATGCCCCTCCCCTGCCTTACGCAACTTGTGAAGTCATTCGCTCCTCCCTGCGAGTTACAACCTCCTTCCGTTTTCCTACTTCAGCTTGTAAGGTCCCTCCTTTTGTTCTCCACCTGTGGCTTATAACATCGTTTCTTCCTCCTCTCTCGGCCTATAATATCCTTTCTCCCGTCGTGCTCTCACGGCGTGATATATCCCTCTGCCCTTCCGTCTACCTCTCGGCTTTTAACGGCTCCCGCCGCCCTGTCTCGGCTTACAACGTTTAGCGTCCTCCTGCGGCTGTATACAGCACGTCTCCCTCGTCCTGTCGCAGCTTATAAAGCTCATCGCCCCCCTGCGGCGGTGTGCAGCACGCCCTCGCCGGCGGCCGGCCGGCCGGGCTGTGCGCGCGGCGCGGTCACAGATGAGCGGTCGGCACCCCTCGCCTGCGGTCACCATAATCGGATCAGGGGTGGGGGTGGACACGGCCGGAGATAGCCAATCCCGGCCGATGGTATGGCCCATGTGGGAGAGGTGGTCTGGCCGTGGCATGGCCTGTGGGGAAGAGGTGGTCTGGCCGTGGCATGGCCCGTGCCGGGGGGGAGATGGTCTGGCCGTGGTATGGCCCGTGGGGGGAGATGGTCTGGCCGTGGTATGGCCCGTGGGGGGAGATGGTCTGGCCGTGGTATGGGCCGGTGGGGGAAATGGTCTGGCCGTGGTATGGCCCGTGGGGGGAGGCGTTCTGGCTGGTGGTACGGCCCGTCGGGGATGCGTGGTCTGGCCGATATGCTCCGCCCAGCCGGACTGCATGGTTTTTGCGTGGATTCATGGTTTTTGCAGGGTAGGGTGGATGAAGGGTAATTGTGTGGTTTGAGCCGGATGGGGGTTGACCATTGCATTTAATGCGCGCTGCGAAAGTGTTTGTTTTTGCACGCAACAGTGGCACTGTCCAGTTTTCACGTCTACGTTAACGATCAACGGCTCATATCAAGCTTATGCGCATTAACTGTCGCGGCCTGTTTGAATCTGCTGTATGAATTCACATATACAGTACAGTGCAGTGAAACTCCACACTCCGAAGGCTTCGGCGTACTATACGCGAACAGTTCTCCATCCGTTGTGTCATATACAACCCGGATTCTTTTGGGCCTTATGCGGCGTCCATACGACTCCGTTAACGATCTCCTGCCACAGCTTAACAACCACCAGTTCACTGCGCCGGCGTGTGAGCGATCCGCTTCACTGTCCCCCGTCCGTTGCAGCTGAACATCCACAAGTTCAAGGTGGTGGCGCGCTGCGGCCTCATGCACGTCGTGGCCACCAACGTCTGCGTCTGGGTGCGCACGCTGGTGCGCGAGAGCCTGCGAGTCTTCACCGACCACAACCGGGCCACCGGCGGCCAGAGGACTGAGGACTTCCTGATCCTAGGTCAGTGGCGGCCGGGCGCGGCGGCGGCCGTCTCCGGGTCGACACGCTCGGCCAAGCGTCCAAGTTTGGCGGACGTCCGGCCTGTCGTCGGGCGGCTGGGAGGGGTGATCTGCCGCCGGCCGACTCGCCGACTCGCCGACTCGGACTGACGACAGCCGGTCACTGGGCGCGGCCTCCTGTCGCGTGCTGTGGGCGCTGGGGTTCGCGACCGTGGGTTATGAAGAGCGCGCGTGCCCTGTGCCGAAAAGGTCTCGGCGGAGCGCGCGGTTTGAACGCCCAACTTTGCATTTATATTGCGAGCTGTTCAAATAGCCCAAGTCAGGTTTGGGTACCGCCTAAGTGCCACCCCGGGATCGTTTTGCATAGTCATTGCACATCCTCAGAGAGTCGTTAGCATTCAGGCTACGTTTTTGGGGCCAGCGCTATCTTTTCCCAGCTGCCCCGTGAGCTAAAAGCAGGGACATTGCCAGAATAGCCAGACTTTTACTCAGGGGGCGACATGATGGCTTAGCGCTGACCCAACAGTTTGACGTGGTGGGGAAGAAACATTGGTCCTAAAAAATACCCATGGGCTGGAAAAGCTACCAAGTAAGGGACCTGGAGCCGTCCCAGCCCTTCCTCCCATTGTTGTTGCCCTTGGCTGAAAGTCGCGTTATATCGATTGTCCACCAGCGAAAATCCATCTGAGATTGCATTACCAGGGCTCGACGGGACTGCTGAGGGAAGAAAGGCCAAGGAACACCAATGCATAAGGTCTGATCCTGGAGACTGGTCGCATTTCTTAGAGGCCTACCCCTAGGGACAGAGATTCTTTAAAACTGCATTTAATTATGGAAACTGAAATTCTCAATTTAATTGCTGTCGGCTCAATTAAGCACACCAGTTTAAGCTTCCGGGCTCATTAACCCAGACGGCAGCCTCCAACAGAGGGCAGGGCTCCCCTGGGGTTTGAGCACACGGCGCGCCTCTGCGCCGTCCTGCGTCCCGTGCGTGTCACACCCCGCCGGGCACCGCGCCGACCGACCCGGACACGGCTGGGCGGCCGGGTCTCTGCCCAGTCAGACTCGCCGCCCGTGCCCGCCGTCTGGGGATGTCTGCCGACGGGATTAGCCCGGGCGGCCGCCTGCCGGCTCTGTTCCAATCCCGGCTCGCTGACAGTCATTGGCCGTGATCTGTGACGCCGTGAGCGCCGGCCGAGCGGCCGCAGGCTCGGTCTGATTGGATCGGGCGCCGAGGACGGCGGCGAATGAAAACCGCCCGACGCGAGCAGAGCTCTCGACGAAATCTGACCGCCACCGAATTTTCGCACGGGTACTTTGGCGTGTCATTGAATTGCACGCTACGAAGTGGGGATCATTGGTTTTCGACATTTTCTCATGTAAAGTTATCGCACATCGTCGCTGAGAAATAATTAGTGGGTCGTTGGAATTCGAACGAAGTGCTCATTACTCACTGATTGCACTCACCCACAAGATCAGGTGTTGTCTGCCATCGTTATCTTTGCCAGTTTGACGCGGGAAAAATGTTGTCGCGGGCGGTCCCAGCTTGAGGTTACTTCATTGTTAGCTCAGTGATGGAATCCCTGTCCTGTCCCGGCCGCGGGTCTCCCTGCCCCGCGTGCCGGCGCGGCGGCACCGGGCTGCAGGCGTCCGGCCTCACGCGTGCCTGCCGTGCGCCCGTCGCAGACCCGGTCAGGCGGCTGGGCAGGCGCCTGCTGCAGCTCTACTCCGACTACGACGACCCGTTCGCCGACTATGACGCCGCCAACGACTCGCTGGCGGCGGCGGCGCCCAGCGTCGGCCCCAGCTCCAGCTCCAGCGCCCGGCCGGCGAGCAGCACGGGCGCCAGCGCCGCCGCCAGCACCACGTTCTCGCCGATAGGCCTGGTGCAGAGCGTGTGGAACCGGCAGCCGGAGGACTCGGAAGTGTTCGACTCCGTGCTGGGCGTTGACCAGGGTACCGGCCTCCGACCGTTCGCTGCGCATGACGCGCGCTCGGCCGCTGGCAGCATGGAGCGGCGCCCCCCCTCTCAGCACTGTTGGCCGCTCGTTTGTAGCCCCCCCCCCCCTTGCAGCGGCTCGGTGTGCTTTCGTGTGTCCTGTGTGAGAGCGAGTGAACAGTCGAACGAGCCCGGTCTCTTTCGCAGCTGTCCGACGTTCTGGCGTAGCTGAGCACCGACCGAAGCTGCCCGTTCTGTCGTTTCGTGTGCTCTTTCGTGCATGCTAGCGTCGCATCGGTTTATGTCCTGCCCGGCTCTGATCCGTCGACCTGTTGGGCCCTGTGGCTTCGGGCTAGCGTTGTCATGTGCCGGGTGGTTGCTTGCGGAGACGACGTTTGCGTATATTGCTTGGAATGCCGATAGTTTCTTTGAATCCTTTTGTTTAGGTGCCCTTTTTGCTCCGTTTTGCTTGCAGCCTAGAAGATGCGTGCTGTTTTGAACCGACTTAGCACAATCAACAATTTTGGCGCTTTCTCTGGTTGCGGTTGAGCATTGTAGATATGCGCACAGCATGATGCATTGTTCGGCCAAGTTTTACTGAACGAGTTTGTCAGCTGCAAAATTTATGACCTCATCGTGCTTTGATTACTAACCATAACAAGAGGATAGTCTATAACGGAGAACGGCCCCCAGTGCTTGCCACGAATAAACATGTCTGCGTCTGAGTCAACTAACACTAACACACCGGGCCGCGCAGCTCATGACACCGTCCGCGGAGATGACTCATCTCCCTCGCCCGTGACCCGGCTCGGCCCTCTGCCGCAGCCGAGCCGAGCATGAACCCGGCGGTGAACTACACCTGCGACCGGAGCAACATCATGGGCACCATTGTGCGGGACGCCTCGCCGTACCTGTTCCCGCTGATCATCGAGTACTCGCTGATCGGCGCCGCCGTGCTCTACATCATGTGGAAGAACATCGGCCGGTGTCCGCGCTACCTGGAGGAGGACGACATCCCGGACCACGTCAGCGTCACGTCGCGCAAGGCCCACACCAAGGTGGGTCCGCCGGCCAACCGTCTGGCATCCGCGTAGGCGGGTGGGCCGTTAGATGTATGCTTTGAATAGGATACGCATTGCATACATTATAGTAGTTAAAGGTAGGTATGGCAAATATTAACCACAGTCTATAATAAAAAACACGCAAACACACACACACACACGACATGGAGAGATAATGGATGTTTTTTTTGTTACCCGTACCAATTATTGCTAATCATTTTGTGTTTTCCCTCCAAAAGGACCTGCCTGTTGTTCCCCATTCTGCTGATGTTTTCCTTATCTGTGGTCTCCCCGTTGTCTTACACGCTACCCGCCATTCACATATACGTCTCTTACACCAAGTTTTGTCGCCCTTAGTTCCCCCGTATCTCCTCCGGTGTCTTTTCGTACCGCTGGCGGGGCGTTCCGCGGGGTAGCGCCGCGCACTGACGGGCCGGGCGCCGCCGCCGCAGGTGGACTGCATCGGCGCCTCGAAGGGCCTGTTCTGCGGCCTGCTGGTGCTGGTGGCCGCCATCATCTGCCTGGTGCTTTACTTCGTGCTGATCGACCAGGACAAGCACCGCAAGATCGCCATCTTCCTGGCCGACACCAGCCACGCCGGCATACTCTTCCTCATGATGCTCGCCATCTTGGTGGGCTTCATCAGGTGCGTCCGACGCCGGCGAAGATCTCTCGGAAGATTGCTGTCAAGTTGGATGGCTTGTGATGTGGCGTGATTTAGGGTGCCATGAGGCAAAGTTTGTATTGGTTTGTTCCGAGGCGGCCATTAGTCTTTGTTGCTGTTGCATTATGTAGGAACCGTATCACCTGAGTGGACTTCCATAGAATCAGAATACGTCTTGCATCAGGAGGTCATGTGAATGTACCTGGCACTTGTGACAGGCCCGTCTGGCTGTTCTGACGGGATCGCACACGATCGTGGCGGCTCGCCTCGTGACGGTCCGGCCCTCCGACAGGAACAAGAAGCTGAAGTTCGTGCACGACAAGCCCGACGACCTGGACGCCATCCTCCAGCGCGTCTCCGGGTTCGGCCTGTTCCTGTACTCGGTGTTCTGCGTGATCGCCGCCGCCCTGTCGCCGCTGCCGCATATCCCCAACCTGCTGGTGCTCATCACCGCCTCGCTGGTCATCCTGCAGGTCAGTGACATCTGACGGGCGGACGCCGCACACGAATGTCTCAGGTTGTCTGGCAGGTGGCTCCGTCATCGGAGGTTGCGGGTCTCGAGCTGCGCCGCCGGACCGTGGACGATCGTGATTCTTGAGGTATCCCTTCCCAAATAATACCCCTAGGCACTATATGAAACTACGCAAATCGAGGGCTGTGTTGCCCTCCTCCGTCTGGAGGATCCAGTTAACATGCAGCATGACAACAAGAAGCAGAACTTGAGCCGACATGCTCTTTCTTCTTTTGCCCGAATTTCCGTATGGGGATTCCAGTGCCTGTGCGACAAGTATGCAGTAACATACACTCTGGAACACAGTTGCGGTAATAAAGATGATATCTAGACGTGCACTTCATTGTATATTCATATGTTCATTTAGGGTGCCGTTGTCAATCGCACTATCACTATTTAGCCTATTTTCATGGGAAAGCTATTTTTGTCATATTCATCGCTGCTTCCTGGTATGATTTCAACACTGATTGCTGTTCGTAGCAATAACCTAATAGCTGAATTGCGCGAGCATTTGTCTGTCTCGCGGAAAGGAAGCTCATATATAGGCTGCATTCACTTTTCAAAAATATACAGATGGCTGACAAAAGCCATTTGTTTGGCTGTGAAAGGACCCTTTTGTTTGTCTGTATTAACGATGAATAGCTATTAACCAGTTACTATCGCTACTTTTTCAACAAATTTTCACATTTGCCTTTCGCCTTTCACATCACTCTTTCTGGAAACTTTGGGTTTGCCGAATGAGCAAACCTGAGGAAATCTGCGCAGTGGAAGATTCCAGGAGTCCACTTTTTGGACGTCATGCCGCGGCCATTAATTTTGAAGACTCGGCCAGAAAACGCGACCGGTTGAGAAATCGGCTAATACCTTAACGCACGTTCATTCCGCTCGTTGGGTACGATTTATGTGGCTATTACGTCAATGGGCCGCCCGGAGAAGGTCGTCTCCAGGGCTGGACGTTTCGCCACGGCGATCCTATTGAATGCTACACGAATATTTCCCGGGTGTCCTAATGATCGGGATGTTGAGGTGGCAGTTCAGCGTCGGAACGCTGTCTCACGAGCATCAGTTCTGTTCGGAACACGGTGAAGTTATGGGATTTCTCAAGCGAGTTTGCCGAGCTGCATAACTTATTTGTAGTACGTTTAGTTTCATCTTCCGCAGAGATTACGAGCTTGCCAGATGTCTCGTCGGCAATCACTGACAAGCAGCCTCCCAGTCGATATGTCGACATCTGACCAATGGGAGAGTGTTTCCCTTTTGCGTCGTGTATTCGTGACTAAGTATACTGATAGTTTTGTATGCTGATCTTTGCCAGTTTATGGCTATTAACACGACAAATTATCGACGGAATAATAACGCTGCTAAGCGGTTGTTAGATAAAGTTGCCTCATGCCGGGAGATTAGTGGCCATCTGCTGCGAATCGTGGTGCCTGAAAAATGACGACCTTTTGGCAGCGTAGGTAATGGTTTGGAAAGTTCCGGCTGACTGAAGCTCGGCGCTGAAAGTTTTTTCAGGCATTAGGTAGGTAAATGTTGATAACCACATTTGCGCTCACAGCATAATCCGCGACGTTTGGCATCGACTGGACACGTCGTCATCCTTAACCCTTGCTGCCAGTTGGCCACTCCCCCCTGGTCGGATCAGGATGGGGTTTTACCGAGCCGGTGGCAGAATCTGTCCGCACGTTCTCGGTTCAGAGTCGAATGATTGACCGTGTAAGTGGCCACCGCGTGGCCGGCCGACCGTTGAGCGGCGGCGCAGTCCATCACGTGCGTGGGGCTGCGGTCGGCCGGCTGACTGCCGACCGAGGTCCGGGAGCGTGGACCGGCCGGTCACTCGGCGTCCATAGCTCTTCTCCGGCGGCCGGCGGCTGATGAACGGCGCGGTCGGCGGTCCTCTGGGCGGAGTCGGCCGGGCGGCGGCTCCCACCGCCGGCGGCTCCAGGGCCGGCGCCCGTCCTCGTCTGGTCACGCCGCGCGCGCCCGTGACGCACGTGACGGTCACCGTCGAACGTTTCATCACCGGGCGTCTAATGAAGCGGCGGCTGGGAGACGGAGCATGACGGAGACGGCCGGACGCCCGTCCGACCGCCGCCTCAGGGCGTGCCGGTACCGCGTCTGACCGTCGCCTGAGGGCGTACCGGTACCACGTCTGACCGCCGCCTCAGGACGTAGCGGTACCACATCTGACCACTGCCGCTGGGCGTACCGATACCAGGTCTGACCGCCGCCTCAGGGCGTACCGGTACCAGGTGTGATCGCCGTCTCAGGGCGTACCAGTACAAAGTTTGACCGCCGCCTCAGTGTGTACCAGTACCACATCCACCACCTAAGTGTGGACTGGTACCATTCCTGACTGCCGCTTCTGGGTGTACCGGTACCACGCCTGGCCGCCGCTTCAGGGTGTACCGGTATCACAAGACTGGACAGTGAGGTATTCCGTACCTTTTATGTTCTGTGTGTCTCTTCTCCTTCTTACTATGTGTAAGAGCTCGCGCTTCCGATTGCTTTCCAGACTGGTCTTGTTGCGTGCTTCAGTACGATAGCTTGATTTGAACAGTGCGCCGGATCAGATTCAATGATGAGGGGGGGGGGGGGGGAAAACGAAATTTCAGGACTCCTTGATCTTGAGAGGTCTCTTTGTTTTGAAGGGGCCCTCATCTCCAAAAAGTCCATGTTGGACGAAATCTTACGTT
This sequence comes from Capitulum mitella, assembly GCA_030062745.1. Classification (NCBI taxonomy): domain Eukaryota; kingdom Metazoa; phylum Arthropoda; class Thecostraca; order Pollicipedomorpha; family Pollicipedidae; genus Capitulum; species Capitulum mitella. The sequence continues at coordinate 7,305,360 of CP099842.1, forward strand.
GTGAGGCCACCTAATGGGAGTCGCATTTCGGCCGCCTGGAGGGGGTAACCCAGCGATCCACAGTCATGCTTTGTGCGAACTCTGGCACTCATCCGCTAGTTACCTGAGCGAAAGACCACGCATACGCTGATTTCACGGTCATTGGTAGTTTATCGCGTAGTAGATGCCTAATAACTGCCGTAGGAGCGTGCGGAAAAAGTGGGGTGGGTGGGCCAAAGACGTCTTCTCCCGTAGAACTGAACTTAAATTTTCCAAAAAGGGGAGGGCCATGGCTCCCTGCCCCTCCCCCCGTTCCTACGCCCGTGCAAAGTAAGCACGCAGACACGAGGACGTATTGTTTCGAATAAACGAAGCAAATCATGTGTCTGCTTCCCTGCGTTCATGGTTACGTGTTCCCTTTTTGTTTTGTTTTTAGCTTGTTCGTTGCTCTTGCCCACATTGTCCTTTTTGTCAACTTCCTACGAGGCCCCGGGAGCTCATAAATGGGGGGGGGGAGGCAGAAAGATAGTTTTGCGCTGGACCCATTGCCATTGGTCGGCAGTTACCTCCTCCCTATTCCGCCGCCTGCGGCTCGCCCCTCCCCCAGCGCTGTGGGAAGAACCGGAGGGGAGTTCCTGCTTATTTTTCCACCGCTATGTTTGAAAATCAAGAAGGATGCGGTGGCAGGGCCAGGACGGCCAAAGAGGCCGTACTTCAAGATTACCAAGACTGACGCAGCATTTGAACCGCCCATAAACGTTGGCTGCGGCAAATGTGGCCGTCATGCTGATCTTCATGTATCATGAATGGGCGGAGTGCCCCGAATGGGTGAACATTACCAGCGGTGCAAGTGGAGAGCTCCGACCAGCAGTTATGCCGAGGGCGTTAACAGCTGTCACACATGATTCATGCTGACACTTTACGCCGAGTATTCGTGTCAGCGGGGTGCCAAGTATGTTGCAATGCAGTGGTTTTACGGGTACACATTGGACGCTATCCATATGCCTCGTGCCAAGTGACTGACATGGAGAAATGCCCACCACTTGCCTGGTGTCCCTTCAAGGAGAGATGTACGGACCACATGTATTCACGGTTTTCAGCTAGTAGCACGGAAATGGGTGTTGATGTGTGCCAATTGAAGTGTGGTCTGTTTCAGGACCAGCAGGCCCACTGTTGTTCAAATAATATCGCTGCAACAGCAGGAGGTATACAGCCTCCGACACGTTGTCTGACTGGGACGTGGTGTTCGCAGGTGCTGTTCCAGCTGCTGTACATCGCCGATGTCTCGAAGCGCGCCGTCTACATGTCCGAACACGACTTGACCAAACCCGGACGCCAGGTGGTGACTTTCATGCTCATCTGCAACATCGCCCTCTGGATCGTCTACACGTTCGAGATCAAGAAAGTCGAGGCCAACCCCGTGCAGGTGAGTTTAACTGGTGGTAGCTGCTTTTCGCGATCGTCACCCTGAATGTTCCGCAAACGCTCGTTCCGCCGACTCGCTGTTTCGCCGTTGGTGTTTCTCATCGATCAGAACCGTGTCAAACGCTCCAGCATCCGCGCGGAGGAAGACGTTTGTTTGTTGGCACGGGTGCGTTGGCTGCCGCTGCTGTAATCTGGCCGCTGCCGGCTGCGGACCCCCTGTTCTGGGCTGCGGCTGAGTGGACGTGTGCGGAGGTGAGAGGGACCAGATGCCGCGTCCGTGCTCGGCGGCCAGTCATGCGGATAAAGCAGCGGCAGAAGGCGGAAGTCCGGGCGTAAAAAGATCGGGGATGGCTTGCAAAATGGAATACCCATTACTTTCGTATTTGCCGGGCATTCGCGTCTTTTCACGCCTGAATGCTCCGATTTGGGACGGAGAACACAGAGTGCCTCGCACACAAAGTGCCTTGATGTAGAGGGGGTCATGGCGATCACTTGTCCCTCCGAGAGCTGGAGCTGGGCTCCCGATGCGTTCGGGAATACAGTTTTATTGCACATATGCGAAAAAAACACAAATATATCAAAAACGAAGTATCGTCCCGATTTTCGGGATCCTCCGACTGTTTAATGGGCCCCCACTGACAAATGATTCCTCCCTTGAAATTTTTCTAAAATTACCCCCGAATATTACACATAGTTGTGGGAATATTACTTTATCATTACTATTATTAATATTACCCACGCACGGTATAACACTTCAAAGGCAAACTCGTTCCGAAGTAAATGCTGGAATCGCCCAGTATTCGTGGGGTTGGTCCTGTACCCTAAGTATTACCTTTTCCATTCATTAGCGAAGCCGTCGGTGTTTGGTTAGCGAGCTGCCGTTGCGGACGGGATCGCAGGCCGGCCGGGTGGGCCGTGTCTTTCGATTTTCTCCAGTCGCGTCCACAAGAGACGACCCAGAATCCTCCCGGCGGGTGGTGGAGGTGACAACAGTGGACATTTCCGGCGCTGTCGCATCTGTTCGATTCGTGAAAAGGAGCCGGCCAGGACGCGACCATCGAGAAAGCAGCCAAATACTGCAAATCATGCAGGAAACTGGAACATTGTCGCCCTGCTTAGGTTTCGTGTGTAGATCACACCTTTGATCTATTTGCAGATAACTGCCTCTTTTTGACCGCATTCATTCGGTTTGTAGTCACATGCAGCATGCCGGAGGATCGTGTAAGATCACTTTTTGGTGAGGAGGAATTTAATGGAGGCAAAAGAAAGCTTCGACGTCGGCGGGCGGGAAACGCCGTCGTCCTGGACGCTTTTACCAGCCACAGTGTAGGAGCGTAACTCCATTCATTTGCGGTACTCTGCGCTGCGGAGCCACGGGTGCGCCCGGGCCGACCTCATCTGACCCGGCTGTCGTTTGTTCCAGCTGGACTTTTACGGCGAACTCAACTGGTCGGTGATCCTGCGCGTGACGCTGCCTCTGGCCATTTTCCACCGGTTCCACTCGGCGGTCGTGCTGGCCGAGGTCTGGAAGTCGAGCTACAAGGCCCGCGCCGACTGAACGGACCCGGACCGGGGCCGGCCGGCGGCGGCCCCCTCGTAGGGCGCGGCCGGCGCACGCCCTCCCCTGGTTGTTGTATGTGCTCGCCGTGCTGTTTGCCGTGTCTTGCGCGCCCGGCGTCCTCTGTTGCTTCTGAATGGACTCGCCCACACGGACGTCCCGCATGTGCACGCGCTCGAGCGCCGACGCCCAGGCGGCCGGCGGCCGGCGGCCGCGCGCCGCTCGTGGCGGGCCGAAGCCGAGCGGGACGTGTCCGGACCAGCTCGGGCGACCCGCCGCCACCGGCGCCCGACGGCCGCGCGCCGCCGACGCGGGGGCGCCTCCGCTCGGCCGCCACGGCCATGGTACAAAGTGACGTCTTCTCGGTGTGGGTGCGGCGCGGACCACCCCGGCCGGGCGGCCGCGGCCGGCCGGCGCGGGCTAGATTAGGCGCCGGCGCGGCTCGTCCGGGACGCTTTCACTGCCAGGCGCGCACCGGACCCGCGCGCCCGGGGGTCGCGGATCCGTGTAGACGGCGGACCTCTCGCACGGAGGCTCTACTCACTGGAGACGGTGAATCCCACCCTATTCACCTGGTGTACATACAGTGTAGCGTAGTCCGTACTCTCGCAGGCGTGAGCTTGTCGCTTTCAGTTTTGCTACGGCCGCCGTTTTTTACCGTTTGATATAGGTACGGTTTTGTATCGTATGTAGTCTGTCCCGCATTGACTCACCTGCTCAACAGCCGGCCGCCGTGTTCCGATCGGTCCCCACTCAGACGCCGCGGTCAGAACTGAGCCGAGTGTCGATGGAAGGGTGAAAACTAGTCACCGCCGCGCGCGCTGGCGTCCGGCGGCATGTAGTCTAACCTGTCGCACTTCTCTTGCCGCACGTGACTAACGATAGCTAGGCGCCGTGGTGAGGCGGGCGCGTCTGTACGGTTCGCTCGGAGTGGTTGCGCCTGCGTTCAGCCGTTTCCGCTTCGAGGCCGCGCCGTGCGACCCCGACCGTCTGCCCGCAGGGCGTTTGCGCCCAGTGCTCGGGGCGTGGTGGGAATCTCTGCACATGTGATGAGGCCGCTGTCGCCCGTGTGTGTGCGCTGAGTGTGTGAAGTCTGTATTCGTCACGCCCTCTGCGTCCGCGGCCGCTGAGGCCATTTTCGCTCCCGTGCCGTTTTGTTTTGCCCGGACATTGGCGCGTTTGTTAATTTATCCGTTTTGCGTTGCGTCTGCAGAGGGCTGGACCGGGCGCCGGTCTTCGTCCGCCTCATCGTCGTTTAATCTAGACGTCTGTAGTCAGTACTATCGTGTCAACCCTGTGAATGTTCCACAATAAACGGAAAAATGGAGGCCGATTGTGGGAAGCGTGCGTGAACTGTGACTAAGCGATGACGTAATCCGGGCGTGTGCCGCTCGCACTGACGACGCAGGAGAACGTGCGTGAAATCTGACTGCTAACCACATACTAGGTAAGTTTTCATGGAGGCCATGTTCTGGCCGAAGCGGCGAGCGCACATTTCGATTTATGGACGGCGTCGTAACATTACCAGTCGATCGGAGCAAATGATTGTCTGTTTCACGCTTATTCACTGGCCTGAACGGTCTGCGTTGTCGCAAGACCATTCAGCTATACAGCACCCGGCAATAAAATTTCGAAGCACGGCAAAGAAATAAGATTGCAGCCTAACCACCGAAAAAAAGTTCGACGACATTGAATATGTAAGCAAAGCCATTTTATTGACCATCAGCATCGCCAGCGCCTGGTGCGATCGCCGAAAGTGGATGTGTGTGAACGTCGCCGTCACCGATTGTCGAGCGGCGAGTTTTGGTCGGGCGGACAGCCTGCGACCGACGCTCTTTCGAGCCAGAGACGGGATATCCGTGACCATCGGCGATAGGCGTGCCCGTCATGCCGTGCGTCAGATACGTAATGGATGCGCGGGGAGATCGTTTTTATGTATGTGCGACCCTGTTTTTTGGATACGCAATGATCGGCACGTGCTACTTACCTTTCACCTTCCCATGAAATTAGATACGGATTCACAAAGTGGACAGAATAATTGGTGGAAGGCGCACAGATTGCCTCTAGGGGTATTCAGACACTTTTGCAAAGATTTATTGGAGTTAGTTACTTGACTGAAGAGCACTGCGTTCGCTTGCGTTCTCCGTGTTGTCCCGGTGCGCGCAGGAACGCAGCCATGTTTGTAGATTAAAGATGTAATGAACCACGGACGATAGCGCTCATCTCCTATCTCAAACGCCTTTTCTGTGGCCCTCTGTTGCCGGTTGTGATCATATGGTTTGACCGTTGACACTGTTAGGATGTGTCATACATAGAGAATATGCGCGCGGAGAAACAGACCACCGTACCACGTCGGAGTCCACGCCATATGATGGCGTCTGAACGCAATGTCAGGGTCCTCGCGGCGTTAGCGGCAGTAACGAGAGACTGAGTCCAAGGTCAGACTCCGCATCATAGCCCGAAATCGGTGTCAGAGTCCGAATCAGCGTCGGATTTCGGGCCGCGCCGGAAGTCCGAGCTCACCCGCGGAGTTCGGGCCTGCTTCACGGACGGTGCGGAATAATGGACTCCGGACCCAGCCCCAGGGCGCCGACGCAAGTCAAGTATGGACGCGGACTCACGGACCGGGCCTAGTCCCAGGCCCGGACATATCTGGACAGACTCAGAGACTGGAGCCAGTCCCAAGGTCTCGGACGCAGATTTAGAGTCCGGAGAGGCTCAGGCTTCGGACCTAGTCCCAAGGCCCTGACATAGCTTTAGAGTTTGGACGGACTCAGGGTCAGGACCCAGTCCCAGGTCCTGGACACAGCTTAAGAGTCTGGACAGACTCAGGGGTCCAGACCCAGTTCCAGGCCCCGGACTCAGCTTTAGAGTGTGAACAGACTCAGGGTCCGGACCCAGTCCCAGGCCCCGGCCGCAGCTTTAGAGTAAGGACAGACGCTGGGTTTGAGGCCAGTGCCAGGCCTGGACGCAGGGTTGAAGTCCGGACAGCGAAAACAGACTCTGGGTCTGGTGCATCCTCTGGGCGGAGATCGATCAAGCCGTGGTCGCCCACCTGAACTGCTGGCCGGTAATTCTGTTCAACTTGCGGCGCTGCGGAGAGGTGGGCAAACGACGAGCGAACGCCTCTCAGGTCCGCACAACCGTGATGCGCACTCATTACGACAGGGATCAAACCTCTGTTAACTGTCCCTTCTATCCATGTGCCCAAACACAACGTCACTTACTGAAAGCTCACTCCTGCCGCTTTGCAACGCCTCAGTCCATATCAGGGCATCCATGCGTTTTGCGTGAGCTGCAAAGTGTGCAGGCCCGTTTTTTCTGAGCCGATGCGCTTGGTTCTTTTACGAAAATAGAGACAAACTGCGTTTTACGGGGTGTTTCGACGCTTTTTGGGAAGAGAATCAGCACTCCCTTTGATCGGGAGTGACGTCGTTTTGTTATTGACGGAGGCAATCATGTGGGAACTAGATCGATCACTGCTGACGTGTAGGCGTGACCCTTAGTACATACATGAAGACCTACTTACTTTTCATTGTCCTTTTTGTTAGGGTGCTCATCCAGGCTGGGACGCAAAAGGAGGCCCGAACAATCTGCGATGTCATGAATTGGCCTCCATCATAGAGGACATTTTACTTTCGAACACTTTACCGCCCAATTAAATACTAATGACGGACCATCGTTAGCAGAAAAGTGGCCGATTATTTGCTGGCGGTGGTCAGTTGTCACCTCTCCGTTGCTCCTCGGTGACCTGTCCGACCCACCAGCGCACGTGAGAGCGTACCAGCCAACCCAGCTCCGCGGCCATCCAGTCCTTTCGTCCGCAGCCACACATGCAGATCGGCGAAAAGTGCTTTCGATGCGCGCTGAAGCAGAAAGGCGCGCCCACGGGTGCGTTTCACCGGGGCGCCGGCCGCCTGGGCTCGATCGCCTCCTGACCACTGCCAATCAGAGGCCGGCCGGCCAGCTGACGGCGCAGCTGGCGCGCGCGAGCCGGGCCAGCGCTGGCCGGCCGACCAGCGGGGAGTCCACCAGTCAGGGTGACAATCGTCAAAGCCGGCCCACGGAACAGCGACAGACAGGGGCTTTGTTCACGAGACAGGCCGGGGTGTCCGGGCGCCAGCGGCGTCCTACAGTCATTCGTTTCTCATCTTTTCTCATAGCTCTTGATTTTCATTCATAGAGCTTCTTCTCTCTCTCTCTCTCTCTCTCTCTCTCTCTCTCTCTCTCTCTACAGTGTTCTCCATGTCTACGAGCCACTGAACTGTGAACCGTGAACTGTGAAGTAGTTGCAGTGGTGGCACGTCATTAGAGGAAACTGAGGCAGTTCCTCACCATAAATTCGCGAGATGTGGAATCAAAATGGTGCGTTATGTGTGTATAATAACGTCGTTTGTAACAGTGAATGCACACTTTAACTGGAATAATCTGCTCATTTTGATCCCGCATTCATCAACATTGGAAAGAACATGCCCGCAAAGATGCCCACGCCGCGCCGCATCCTAGCCCCACTGCCCCGCGAACAGACTGCACAACACCGTAGAGGCAGCCAGCTCATCCGCCTCAGCCAACGCTAGAATTCCATGTAGTACAACCCCCTGGTGAGCGTCGCGAAACGAAACTGCACGTCGGGCGCCGCCAACGCAGTTGACAGAGTCTCTGTGAGGCAAGACGTGGTACTGCCTGTGGCCGCCGCCATCGCGACGCGATCGTCGGATTCACGGACGGAAGATCCTCGACTGTGTGATCTGGCATCAGTGGCAGAGAAGGGAATGTGTTTGTAGGGTAACTATTGATTGCGATGTTGTATATTTGCACTTCTCATTAGTTCAAAATGTTTAAGATACATTTTGAAACTGTGGAAAAGTGATTTAAGAATGGTCACTGCTCTGACTGCCATGCATGCTATGCTATGCTACGGTATGGGCCACGGCAGTAACCAATCATTTCTTCGCCCTTGAAACGGGAAAGGGTTTTCCGCCTGGAACGCTGGACACGAGCGTATGCTGATTATTTTCGTTGCGCGTGCTCAGCTGGATACCCAGTTTGCTCTAACTTTCTTTGCGCATTACAGACGAAACACCGAAAGTGATGCGTTGTGAAACATTTGCTTTCTTTTATATGCACGTCAATCTGAAAAGAGCGGGGTATCATTTGCGGCGTAATAATTAGACTACGCATATAAGACAGCCGAATATAAGACAGTTTGGTGGTACACTTTCGCTGTGCCTCAAGTGTTTGTCGGACCTCGACCCGCCACTGCGTAGTTCTTCTTTCGCGCGACTTTTGCCAGCAAGGGAAAAAGGAAAAGCAATTTTAATTCGATCAGCGTCAGGCGTTATCAGCTGACACATAACCGTAACCGGATGCACCTGTTGATAAAACAGAACTTTAAAATAAAGTCAAGTGGGGTGGAGCACCGATTTTGCATTACGGCGAAGGCACGTTCATTCACCGTACCGCTGTCCTGAAACCGTGCCGATCGTCGTCATTTATTCGGACAGTGTTTGATGGTTCTAAACCCACGACACCGTCCACGCACAGGCAGAAAGTCAATGGGAAGCATCTTACTTGCCTGGTCATATTTCAATGATTCTGACTCCAAGGCAGCATTGCACCAGACGCATGCACATAATGATTTACTCTCGGCCTCTCTCGTCGCCGCGAGGTATCATTTTGCGGCGTGGGAGACAATTTCAAAACGGCCCTGCAATTTCACACAAGAGCTGAACGCTTCGATGATCACCCTGTTCGCAGGTTGCTTTCTCGTGGGTGGTAACGTTGCCGCTAAATATATCACGGGAACACCGTAATTCATTCAACCGACGGCGTGTCTGCTTTCCCATGCCTGTTGAACGAACGGGTCATCGCTGTTTCCCACTGGCTGGTGGCCTGGAGAATTCTGTCAGATATCCTCTTCCGAGTGAAGAACGTTTACACATGCGTCAAGATTTCAATGTGATTCTTCCCGAAACGTTTCTAGCGCAGCCACGCCAAGATTCAGGAGTACATATATTTTACATAGCACTCTGATCGATAACCGCAAGGACACTCGTCACATACTTTCGAATATGAAAGCCCTTAATGACGTGTTTCACTCGCGAAATTCAGACGGTTACTTGAGAATCAGCTCGACCATCTCTCATCGACCATGTGATTTATGCTGGACACGCTCATACTGCCCGCGGTTCTTCCATTCACCAGCCAACAAGTCACTCCAGCAGTGCAGTGTACCAACCGGCATCCACACGAATCCATCGGCTCCTCTTCCATTGGCTAAATACAGTGCATTAAGCAGCCCTGGGGTGCTCTCACATGCTGGCAAATAACGAATCGCTCATTTATCCCCTGTCAACAAAGCAACACTAGACGCATTTTTTCCTCCGACACCTGATCGCAGCGGGCGCACTTCCAAACTTCTCTCACGAGACACCGTCGGCGAACCGCGGGCTGACAATGGCCGTCGCCTGGTGGCCGAGACGCCTCGTTCGTGCCTCATTGACCGCCGGTGTGGGCGCGGCCTCTCTCTCTCGGGCTTAACGAGGCGGCGGCGGCATCAGACACCTGGCCGGGTTTGCCGGCTGTTCGCAGGCCGCTCTGGCGCGGAGACGGACAGACTCAGGGGGAACAGGGTCGACAGCGGGCCGTTCGTGAGAACGGCTGGCGGCGGCTGCCGTAACGGCAGCTGGTCATGTCCGGACACGTTCAGCAGACGTGACCCAACTGGTGGCCGGTCACAGAACGGAAAGCGCCTCGAAAGAGCGAGGGACCAAGATGGTCTCAGAAGCATCAAGAGGAAATGATGACATGAATGGTGAGGAAAAGGGATAACAGAAAGAGTGGCTCAGAACGAGAAACAGGATTCAAGTCGAAAACCAACAAAGTGCCGGTTCGTTGGGAAAAAACACGATCTGCGATCAAGACGCAGCTTCCCGGAAGCCTCTGAAGAGATGAAAGCGTCGCCTGCGCTGCGTCCAGTCGTCGGGAGCCGGTGGCCACCGACCCCACAGATCGTCGGTCACGCCTCGGTGGCGGTCCGGCCAGACGTCCGGAGTACTCCCGCGGCGGATAGGAGCCGCTTTCACTCGCCGAGACTCCGGCGCAGCTCCCGATACCAGCGGCGCGGACCGAGTTCTGCAACAGCGGTAACAAGACCGGATCCACGATCACGAAGCGAGCAGCGTGACCGCGGCATTGAGAAACACGACTGCTGCGCGGAGACGTCGCCGAAGGCGATAATCGCCGCTTTACTACCGGTGAAAACCTCGTCGACGAGAGCAGTAGTCACGGTCTGTTGGTTGCAAGGCGCTGTGGTTGGGCACGCCGTATAAACACGGAATATCTCCGAGATCAACAGCGAGCTGTTGGTTGTTAGCATGCTCCTCTCCGACTTCTTCCGTGTGTATCTATGTATTAGCACGGCCGAGATGGCTTACCTTCAACAGAAGCACGTGCCAAGGCTTGTCTGTCGTGTCAAGTAACCAAGACAAGAGAGAGAGGGCGACCTCCAAACGGGTGGCGCAAGCCGTTGTCCAAAACATTTCAAATGGAGCCGATCTCAAGCTGGCAACCCGATGAAAAGTTACAGCACAATTCGCGAATAATTTTGGAAACACTTATCGAAACGCGGCGAGGCCATGAATTTTTAATTTAATCACAGCGTACCGTTGCCTGTGGGCGGTCAGAACCCGACCGGCCTACGCCATTTTCGCCTCCTCCTCTGCCTTCTTCATCCCCATGGCTCGCGGAGTGCCGTGGGTGGAAACCGCCTTCTCCTCGGCGGCGGGCGCGTTCCTCGCGGCGACCCCGTCCACCGCGTCGGGCGCCTCCGCGGACTTGTCCACGGCGGTGGACGTCTGCGAGCCGGCGGCGGCCAGCGAGTAGAGCGAGCCGAGCGGGGCGGCGTACGGCGCCGGCCGCGCGCCGTAGCCGGCGGCCTCGCCGTGCTCCCGCGGCCACTGGAACGCCACCGGCAGCGGGTGCGGTCCGACCGGCGCGAAGCCGCGGTGCTGAGGCTCGGCGTAGTGCGGCGCGTGCGGCACCAGGAACTCCGGCACGTGCGGCGCCCGGTACTCGGGCACGTGCGGCGGCGCGTGCGGCGCTACCAGCGGCTTGTAGCCGTCGTCGTGGTGCCGGTAGAACGGGCCCGGGTGCTGCGGCGGCGCGTACTCGGGCTCGTGGTGCCGGCCCTGCCGGTGCAGGCCGAAGTTCTTCTCGTTCTCGTGGTAGGCGGCCGCGATGGTCTCGATGAACGGCGCCGGGTTGAGCGAGAAGTGTTCGAGCGACTTGGCCTCCTTCGGGTGGTACCGCGGCGGCGGCGGTGGCGGCGGCTCGTGCTCCGTGTACGCCGAGTACGGGAACTCGTGCGCGTACGGCGGCCGCGGCTCGGGGCCATGCTCCGGCCGGTGGTACGGCTTCGGCGGCGCGTGCTCCGGCTCGAACTGACCGTGCACCTTCTGGCGCACGTCGTGGAACGGCAGCGGCGGCGGGCCGAACGCGCCGTGCGGCGCCGGCTTCTCGTGCGGCACGTACACCGGCGGGACGTAGTGAGGGGCGTACTTGGGGTGGTCGCGGTACTTGGGCGCGTAGTGAGGCTTCCGGTGCTTTTCGTACTTGGGCGCGTACTTGACACCGTATTTGTAGTCCGGGTGGCCGTAGGGGTCGCCAGGTGGGTGGTGCTTGCCGGAGGGGTGCGTCCGGGCTCCGAACGGCGCATGCTCGCCGAACAGACCGGAGAAGCCGTGCTCTCCGAAACCGGCCGGGTATCGCGAGGCGTAATCTGCGAAAGAAATGCACCCACGAGTCATTGCCAGTTCCAATCGGCAACTGCCACATTCCGGTCCGGCTATTGCCAGATCTGGTTGACTACGTCGTATTCATTTTGTCCTTAAATCTGATAGGTATTGGTCTTTATTATTTGCACGCGGACGAGGAGCGCCTTGGACGGCGGTGCTCACCGTGCCGGTATATGCTGCGCTGGGTCTTGGAGCCGGCGTCCGGTTTGTCTGAGACGTCGTTCACGCTGGCCAGCAGCTTCGCGGCCTCTGCGGCGGCGAGACATTGGAAAGTCAGCTCCGCCGGATCTGGCACACGTGAAATCTCCGGCCTGGAGGCAGGCCGCTACGAACACCGTCATTATCGGCCGCTGACTGGTAACGAAACGTCAATTAGCAGTGCTGCCTCTAGGGCGCATGACTAACAGAATATTCCCATAGTTTACCGGAGGGTAGAACGCAGAACGTTGAATGGACAGAATCAATTAAAACTGTCTTTTCCGTTTCCCTGTTGTCCTTGATCAGCAAGAAAAGCATTGCATTCATCGCGTTTTTTTCGTGGCATCGCTTTCATGCCAATTATTGTGGCACTGGTGTAAGTTACCAAGGAAATAATGCTCCTACGACTGGGAGCAAATTAGGTATCAGAAATGAAATGTCTCGGAGAATGTATGTACATTCAGGCGGGAACTATACAAGCATTTCAAGCCTTTCAAAAGGCATAGCAGCCCTCTATTCTGTCAATCAACAGAAAGCTGTTTGGTGAACAACAGACTCACTACATGACTGTACAGCTTTGCGGGTGAATGGAAGCCACCGCCATAAACCGCAAAGGGAATTTTTTCCGTAAGTCAACGCACACGAAATTGACACGGCGCGATTTCCTACCGCGCACCGCCAATAAACACTAAATCGCGTCTTCCCGCCAAAATTCATGGATGTGGTGAACAGCAGTATATCGTAATTAACCCGTCCCCGACTGGGGGAGCAGCTGACTGCCCCCCTGAGGTTTTTCTAGGATTGCGAGAGAACAAACAAACACAGAGTCACGAAACTTTGTGTACCTTTTGCTCCACCAATTTTACATCTCGTATCAAAATTTGACCTTAGGTCAGGTCAGGTACCTGACCTAGGTCAGGTCAAACGGACCTATGTCAAAAAAGTTTAGCGCTCTGTAACTTTTTCGCAAAACAAGGTATCTCAATAATACTTTCAGGGATTAGTGATCGTGAAAGATGCAACAAATCTCCCATCTCAGATTTTTCGGAATTTTCCAGGTCATTGACCTAAGGTCAAGCCTATTTTTAAGACATGTCGCCGTTTTTCGGAAATTGACGGAATATTTCATAACATTTTTAGTATGGAGTCAAGCAGACATCTAGTTGCCGTCATTGGGCAAAGTATCAACGACTTCCAGCCATTGACCTGAGGTCAGGTCACGAATAACGGTAGTGAGCCAAAATGTACCACCGTCAAAATCGACGATGAATTCCTCAGAATGGGCAGAAAATGGCAGAACTAGCTTGCACAGACGTAAATAATACCAGGAACCTAAAAAGTTTGCAAAAATAGCATATTTTGGAAATAAACAGGCTCTCGAGAATAAAGCTCCGCCAACCTCGTAGATTGGCAACTAATCAATTTTTCCAAAGTTTAAGCATGAAAAACCATCACAAGAACCACAAAGATCAATAAAATATACATAGATTGTCTTCTTTTGGCGAAAATAAAAGAACGCTAAAATTAGTTCCCGTCAATTTGGTACCGCTTACGGCAGCGGCGCACACCGACAGCTGGCGGAAGAACTGCCGTGTCTTTAACTCAACGTTTTGGCGTATATATTGAAGAAATCTGTGGAAATTAGACGTGTATCGGCATCCGCGTACCTTTACCTATGCGTTATTAGTCACAGCCCTTGAGATTCAGGCCATTTCTCGGTCTCATGCAGTCGGCTATGAGAATATATGTATGGGGCGTAAATTGGCTTACATATTATCTAAAACTAAAAATGAGACCAGTTTCGAGCTCTACTTGTCACAAGCTTTCCAACGGTGTGCTTATTTTTATCGTGTGACCAACCGTTCGTGAGTTAGAGGGGGGCAGCCAACTGCCCCCCTTCCCCCCAGTTGCCCATGTTCGAAACGGAGCGACGGTCGTGCGCGAGTTAATAAAACAAAGCTGGAAATATCGAACGATCGTTTGCCTCCATATGCTTCGAATAATCGCGCGCCATCGTTTCTCGATGCGTGTGAATGAGTGAGCAACGCAGTTAGTGTGTGTGGTCCGTGGCTTAACCACGCCTCCCTGTACGTTACTGAGGTATTCGCTAGTCTGTACCAATGCTCCAAGTGTAAGGGGCTCTGCGTCACGTGCCTTTCACACTCGTATCTGTTACCTTATTCGTCGATGCACGAACTGTGAAACGATTAAATAAACCAGGTAGCAAAGCCTTGAAATTGTGCTCGCTTGGTTAACCGCCATGTTCTGCACAATGCAGACGCGGTAGGATTCAGACCATATTCCGGGTTCGACGTCAGGAATTAGCAGTATACCGCCATGCTGAGTAACTAACCCTTGGACAGACTTCACCATATTTTTTTTCTTGTATGAGCCGATGTGTTAAGGCACCACATCGGTCCACATAAAGAAAAAAAAATATGTAATTTGGAACGTCGTGTTGTTTTTAAGATGTTGAACGGGCTAGAAATACAATTAATTGTAAAGCAATAGTGGGCTCATTTAATTTGTTTGTTAAGCGGTGTTCTACAAGTCAAGCAAACAACGGCGAATCTAATGCTGGCGGTAACCATTGCTCATGGAAAAGAGGTCTGTTTTAGCCTGGGGAGTTTTTGTGCGCAAATTAGTTTCAAGAATGCAAATCATCAGTCCCCCTTCATCCCGCCTGGTAGGCGGAGCGCCAGGGTACGAAAATGTCTCCTGTAGGTAACCCAAAACGTGCCGGAAATCATACCAATGGCAACTTGTGAAATGAGGCGTTATAGAATCTGGCATTTCATTGACGCGCAGCATAATTAACCGACTGATAACTTTTCTAGGTTCTGTGTATGTTCCATGGATGTTCCATGGATCTGTGCACAAGACTGCGCAGCGCAGTTAAGTTTCTCGTCATCATCTCACAGCCCCAAACACTCCTTTAATATGAGTCGTCCCATTTTCAAAAGACTGGCGCCATGATGACTTTCCATTATTCAAAAGCGGCGTCCATGTCGTCGCTATTTTTCTCCCGCGTTTTCCGGATCCCCTGCTGCACACGGAACGAGGGAGAAGGGGAGAGGGAGACGAAGACATAGACGGGGAGAGCAGCACGTGATAATTAATCGACGCCTGCCTCGGCGATCGCACGGGCGCCAGCTCGCGGCCGTGATTTAACACGCCGGGTAGTCCCTGCGGTGAGCACCGCGATACGCCGGAGAAACCGGCCGGCTGCGATATGCAGGGGTAATTGCCGTCATGGCCAGATGGCCCGGCTCGGAGCACGGCTCCGCTGTAGGCTCCGGAGCGAGACGTCACAGACTGTGCTGTCCTCACCGCCCCGCCGCCCGCCGCCCCGCCGCTGGTGTCAACGTCGCCAGGTCTTCCGGACGCCGTTCACCCGCGTCTTCGTCGCAAATAGCCATTCACCCGTATTGTATTACAGAAAATGCGCAATTAATCAATTTTTGTCTATCGTGTAGCACTGCTAGTGCCTTACCTAGAAACGATTAGCGCGACAAAAATCAGTGATGTTTTTGCTCGGGGATAAAGGAGCTCATTAATTTCGAAACAGTCTGTGTCAGCGAGGTCGAATCGGCCTTTCGGCATTGAATGCACAGCCTTGGACACATGTGTTCAAACATTACAGGAAAGCACAAGAACCAGGGATGAAGCCAAGGGGGAAACATGGGGGCCGTGGCCCCCTCCCCCTGGGCCAAACGGTCTACACTAGACATATAGCGATTTCGCATGAAGACGGAATAGCGGTCACATGTATGTTGCAAACGCAAACATTATATGTATTCCTGTGAGTTAAATATGCGGTCAATTACATAAAATTCCTGTTTTTTCCTGTGAATTTCGTCATGTGCCAGCGGCATATAACAAAATTTGACATTTGGTCTCACCCCATGAGGACATTCCTAGCTACGTGCCTAACAATGACTTAGTGGTGGAATCTCTCTTGCCATTGTTGGGTGGTATGATCTCCAATGATCTCGTCTTACAACCCTCGAACACGTAACGTTCGATCGTTATTTAGCCCAATCGTTATTTAGCCCAACGTACGCACGATTGATTATCACTGGAATGCTGACCGTTTAAGTTCTACGAGACTCATAAATGGCAAAACGATTAGTCGCATTCAGTTGGAAGAATGAATGTACATTGCATTTCAAAACCCAACGACAAGAAACGCCAAAGAATGGTTGATCTCGTAGACCTCCACAGGCGTAATCATCGAATGCTTCTTGTAAACGGCAGGGAGCAACAGCGTACAAATTATGAAACCCATGGCCAGGCGGTTGCATGTTCATCGTTTAGTTTGCATTTAATGTTTTTATCTTTAAATTTTAATGCCACACGCGGTTACCGCACGGCTGAAATAACGGCACGGCGTTTTCATAGCTCGGGTGCAAATGCTGTTTTGTAAGTTCTTCTCTAAGCAAGATCGTAGGATTCATAATTTTTCCTCACGCTGGTGGTCCAGCATGACACCACACAATTCCCAACAATTCCCAACAACATGACACTACACATTCCCAAAACAGGAAATTTGTACAATCTGGCTGCCGCCGTGATCCATCCGTACGGTCACGCGGTAAGCAACGGGCGTGGCTCGCGACTTCTCACCTGACTTGGCGCCATCGGCGGCGGCGGCTACGGCCACCAACAACAGGCACAGAGCTCCCGGTCAGTGGCAGAGCACCACCCATGGCTGCCGGCGGCCCAGCACTGGCCGGCCGGCCGACGCCGCGCCGTTTTACTGTCCGGCCTCCCGTGACGTCACGTCTCGATCCGGGCAGGCTCAGGCCTCTCGCAGCCCGAGGCTGACTCAGGCCTCTCTCCCAGCCCGGGGCTAACTCGGTCCTCTCGCACACCGGGGCTGACTCGAGGCCTCTCTCGCAGCCCGGGGCTCAACGGTGGCCAGGAAACCCACCTGTCTGATAGTCCGTGTACTTGCAGCGGGCCCTGGGTGATGCAAATAAACGGCTCCGATTCCGTGGCCGGCGGCGAGTTCGACAGCTCACCAAAGATTGTCGGGGACGCAAAGATCCTGGGGACGAGGAGCTCGACTGATTCACTACGTTGTTGAGAGGAAGAGTTGTTTTTATCCATCGAAAAGGCCACCCATAGGATCGCTTCTTCAGGTCTGTTGTGTGTGAGTAATGTTCATGTCGCTGACATCGTCATTAAGTTCTAAATTCTCACGTGCGCACCAGCTCCCTGGCGTGAACCGGCCCTCAAAGCAAAGGCAGTAAAACAAGAGTTTGTATTCCACTTCCAGACTGGGATCAACGGCGCCCTACAACGAACACCGCCGGCCAGTGGCACGACCTGCATCGTCCTGTTCCCACCTGCGAGAATCAGTACCCTCCGGGTCCGCGACAGCTGCACGTGACCAGTTCCAGCGAACAGCCCACACAGAGCGGAGCGTTGATTAGGGTCGTGAGGAGAGCCACGGCTCTAGCAACGAAACGGATCGCGAACGCAATGCAGCTGGCGCAGCAGATGTTCCTCCGAGCAGCCAGCGCAATCGGCAGCCGAAACGCGAGGCGAAACCGCGCGAGGATTTCTTCGCCGACGCCGTGTCCTTCAACGTCAGACACGAACCGATTCTTTCCGTTGGCGAAGTGTGTTCTTGTGAGGCACGATTATGATCTATGAACGCATGACTTACTCCGGCTCCCGGCGCCCCGTCCCCGGCAGAGGTACCCCGGAGGCGCCGCAGCCGGCCAGAGGACGACCCGCCGGTAGCAGCACGCCCCTAGCGGTCGGCACTCTGGCCCGGCGCCGCCCCGGCACCGCCGGCCGCGCCCAGCCCCGTGCCGCCATCAGTACATCGAGTCGGCAGAGTTGACCGAGCGCGGCTTCTTGATCTTGCTGAGGTTCTTGCTGATGACGTCGTGCAGCGTGGCGTACCGGTTGCGGATCTCGACAAGTGTCAGTCGTAGCGAGACAAACTCCTTCTCGTCCAGCTCGTCCACGGCGCGCCGGTAGTCGTCCAGGTGCGGGTACTTCGCTACCTTGGAGATGAGCTTGGCGCGGAAGCTGTAGTAGCGCGAGATCTCGTAGAAATGGCTGGCCGACTCGGTCTCGGCTGAGGCCACTTCACCCAGCGCGTCTTCCTGGATCGATACGCCGAAGTTGTTGCCGTCCTCGATCTTCGGAATCATGTACGTCACCCACATCTTCAGCAGGTTGGTCTCCTCCATGATCCGTCGAATGATCTGCGCAGAGGCCAAAGGCCACATTGAAAAATACGCAGCGCTGTCACGGGAGACAGCCATAGCAAGACAATGCAGATATCACGCCTCTGCACCGAATGATTAATGACAAATTGCGGCAACAATGCAATACAACAGAGGTTGTTGCCTTCCCTGTGCAGGACCATTTTTGGCAATGATTTGAAATGATTTGACTACTACCGGCGGCTCGGCCATGCCACAAACACACTACTATACAACAGACAAACGCCAAGTCGTAATCAGCTCAACAATCGCCCCAATGCGTCACTTGCGTACCTGCACCCGGGGTACGCGACACAACACCTACCGGTTTGAGTATGCTGATGACCTCGCCGATGGGGGTGTTGCAGGGCACGGTGCCGGCCGGCAGCAGGGCGTCGCCGGCAGGCGCGTTGCCGCTGTGCCGCCGCCGCTTGGCCGCCGGCGAGCCGGAGCTGTTGTCCGGCACCGGAGCCGGCACTGGGATGTGCAGGTCGCTGTGGAACTGCGTCAGGTCGGTGGCCGTGAACGGCGGCTTTGCCAGCACTTCGTTCAACTCGAGGATACGCTGCGGGAGTACCTCCATCACCAGGCGCTCGCCCTCCTCTTTTACATCGGTCTTGAACCGCTCCACCTTCTCACCAGCCTCCTTGGGTGTCAGCATCGTTGTTTTCCACCTATCAGGAAAGAAAAATTATGGTGTTTGAAAACGCAGTTAACTGCAGTCACAAACAGATCCGGCAGATAAACTCCCAGGTTTTTACCAAAACATTAGGTGTTGATGCCCTTTAAAAAAATATCCCTGCAAAAGAAGCTGGTACTTCATGAATTGCTCCAGTTGATAAACATGATATCTTCTTACAGAATGTATTCCTGCTGAAGGTCACAAAATGTGATACTACATACCCATACAACTTGTTCAAGGAACTGGGTACAGTGCCTTATTTTGTTTTAGATTGTTTCTCACGTCCATGGGTGTTGTTGTATTGGACAATGTTAACACCACTAATACCTTCACTATAACACATTTCCTGCACGCTGATGTTGAAACAATGTAATATGCAATGTGCAGCAATCCCAGGACAGTGTTTTCTGTAACCAAATCTGGTGCTATGACTGCCTGCCTACCTGGATTCTGGTGGATTACAATGAAAACCTCTATTCATACTAAGCCATCTTCCTGAGAGAGATAAAAACCACTCTAAATGACAGCCAGTGCAAAAATCAGGAAACTCTCTTTACTTTATTTTGTGACATAACCAAGCATGAAATGTGGAGATTCTCAGTCTTACAACCTTTTACTCACATTGTTATCAACAATGTATAATTTCTCTGATTATCATATGCATACAGCATAAAAAGGATGAGATAAGCTCCAATAAAAGTAAGGTAAATTTAAATACTTACAAATGAAGTCAACTGGCACCATGGTATCACTATATCATTATAGCACATAGTTTTTCAAGCATACATGTAAGTCAACAGGGTTAAGACTACAGCACAACTTTAAGTACTTCTTTTGGATCAGACCCACAAATTTTAATTAATTTCCATGTCATAGGGACTGTTCATCAATGCAGCTGCACATATTTATATTCTATGACAAAGCATCAGATATTTACATACATAGTAGGCATACAATGTGAATGAATGACTGTCATATTCTAGGTGGTTTAACAGCACATACTGATGCACGGTCAATGATGGAGGAATCACTTGAAAACTGAAATCTTATCTCCTGAATTTACAACCATATGGAACAGCCCAGAAATTTTGCACTAAGAACTTAGTACCAACAGAAGTGTGCATGCTATGCTGGATGCTAAGTTGCTGGCAGGAAATGAGAACTGATTTCAAACCCTGGAAACAAAAAGCAACTTAATCCATAAATCATGGCACACATTTAAACACCACAAAATTTCTGATCTTTGGTGACACTATACTTTTTCACCTTTCACAGACCACTTTTGCCATTTATACAGTACAGAAGAGCTCATAAACTTTGCTACAAAAGCAAGAAATAGTGACACTACCAGTATCATTTGCAAAGGAAATGGAACTATATTTCACTGTGAGCAAATGTGATCAGAATGGGCAGCACCATCTTGTTTACACTGCCTTTGCTCCAAGGATGCCCTACGCACTGCATAAGGTTTGATGACATCACCAGTAAACGATACTAGAGGCCACAGTCCAATAAATGGATGTTCACAGGGCATAATGTTGGGCTGGAGGTGCAACCCTTTGCTGGAGGGGCAGTATAGGATACCAAAGGCTGTAGGTTGATAAAGGGTGCAATCAGACTTGGCTTTGTAAAACAAAGGTTAGGTCGTGCAACTAAATGGGTAAGGTTAGGTTTAGGCTGGGTTAGGTTAGGTTACATTAGGCTAGATTAGGTTAGGGTTAGGGTTAGGGTCAGGGTCAAGTTAGGTTAGGCTGGGTTAGTCATCTTTTTTACTATTCTTTAGGTTACACCAATCATGTCATTAGGCCCTAAATATCTTTGACTTGGGAAATGCCCTTTTTGACTTTGTTACCGCAGCAGCACAGCAGAAGTCACACAGACAAATGGTGCAGGCAGCAGTCAGCCCTCAAATGAAGTGGCAATATTTTTTGGTATTTTTTCCACTTTCTTGATAATGAAATCATATTATGCAGCAACCAAACAAAATGTATTTAACTCAGAACCATTTGTTGTGTGGCTTTTATGCCATTTATGCTGCTTTTCACCACCTTGCAAAAATTTCATGTATGGCCTGATCTTCTGGCACAGGACCACTGGAGATGATTTCGCGCAGACTGCACAAAGAGTACGCTTTAATCCGTACCAGGATGCATGAACCGCATGTTACAATCATTGCAAATCCCATGTTCATTCTGGGCTTCCATGCCTATGCGTCTGGGGTTCCGATTTTAAAACAGCTTACTCTAGTCCACAACCAACATGAGAAAACTTAATTTACCAATGCCACGAAAATACTGAAGAATTTCCTTCCCAGCCCACGCAACTCACTGCCGGACGTCTGGTGCTTTCTGTGTATCGGCGGCACATGTCGTAAGGTGTTCCCCTCCTCGTCTCATCTGCGTTATTGTTGTGTCACTTGCTTTGCATGGCATATATCGCATAAAGCTGCTTGATGACTTAATAACATCTCTCGAATTTTTAACTCGCCACTATACAGTTAAATTCATTTGCTACCTGTAGAGCTCTTTAGTTTACTTGTATTTTTAGGGATTTTTATAGCTCTTTATAGTAACATGAGCCTGATTTCGGGATTTTTTTTGATGACGTCATTTTACGTTCATTTTAAGATAACTATTGGACAGTGCATGGCCCCAAACAAGGGTCTTTAGTGGCATCTTGAGCGACGGCAAGTGGTAAGTTCTGTATATTGTTGCGAAGCTTTCACTCCCGGTTCTGTGTGGCAGTTGACAAGCAGCGTGAATCCACACATAGGACAGAGGTGCGTTTATGCTAAGGTTGCCTCTTATATCCAAGCCTGAATGTGGTGGTACTGGTGTGACTGTTGTGACTTTTTGTCCGTTGCATGCCATTGGATTTTCTTCTTTAAAATATTTTGCAGCGCATGTTGCACTTTGGTAAGTTGCGTGGCAATAGAAAAACAAATTTGGCACTGTTAACAGGTATAAAACTCGTGTTTTTGTATTGTAAGTTCCCATTTCATTTGTGTAAGTGATGGATCCTTTCTTTGTTTTTAATATCAGATGTCTTCCACCTACATAGTTTGGTAATGGTTGACCAGGCCTCCCACTTCGCATAACTCGAGGAATCCATGCATCTGCTTAGCCATATTAGTACCAAAAGGTGTGCAATGAAAAAATAGCCCAATTGAAAGTATTTGACACCTTGTCTATGCCACAATTTCCCCAAAATAACCCTCAGAAATGATCCGTTTACCCAGCGCCTCCACGACTAGCACGAGTACAGATCACTGTGCATCTCAACGAGACAGATCAATGCTAACAGACAAGGTTTGGTAATTCACAAGTGTCGTGAAATATGACGTGAACGAGAAACTCCTGTAAAAACGTAACAGTCCACAAATCCGAAATAAGAGGCAGCAACACTGCAACGGTTCGTATGGAACAGGGACGTTGGAACCGGAAGGGTCAGGGGGCAGCTGTTCCCAGCTTTGGGCAAACTGTTCCGGTTTTGCGCTGAAGATACGTTACAGGATACTGTAGAGGCCGCAGGCCGACAAAGGGTGCGATCCGACTTGGCTTGGTCCAATAAAGTCAGTTCAAAGATAAGGTTAGGCTAGGTCAGGTCAGGTCAGGTCAGGTCAGGTCAGGTTAGGTTAGGTTAGGTTAGGTTAGGTTAGGCTAGGTTAGGTTACTGTTATAGGTCTGTTCCATTTCCAATGTGAACCTTTTCCGATACGAACCATAAGTTTACGAGCGTTTTGTGACGAGCCTTTTTCCCAACGGGCCTTTTCCCTTGCGAACCTTTTCTCAGTAGCCTTTTCTATACGACCTTTGCAGTACGGACCTTTTCCATTTCGAACCTTTTCCGATACTACCCTTATGCATACGAACCTTTGGCTACGAACCTTTTCCGATGAAACCCGGTCTCCCGACTCAGTACCCTTCCATGCCCGTGCCATTACAGTCATCTCTATCCGTATCCCATCCAGGTCCCCTTCATATCCCAGTACTATCCCAGTTTTCCTTCTCTATCCTTCTTCCCTCCTTGGCATACATGCCTGTTCTTTTCCGGTCCTAGTCGACCTGTCTGTCCCGTTCCAGTAGTCTTTTATTTCGAATTTAAAGACTTGTTTTTGTGGGTCTTTCAGTGACGTCATATTTCACGGCACTGAACTGCCGACCCGTCAATTAGTGTTGATCTGTTTCGCGGAGATGCTCCGTGCTTCGTACTCGTGCTAATTGTGGGCGTGGTGGGTGACTGAACCATGTCTAGAGGGTATTTCTGGGAAATTATAATGTTGATAAGGCAGAAAATACTTTCGATTGGGCTATATTTTTATTGCGCATCTTTTGGTACCAATATGGCAAGGCAACTGTCTGGATTTCTGGAATTAAGAGAAGTGGGAGGCCTGTTCAACCAATACCCATAGTTTTTGGTTGGCTGAGAGCATCATTGTAAAAAGAGTTAAACAGGTATGCTCTAAGCATATTTCATCAGTAGCAGGGGTGTCAGTTTTTGTAAATGACTGGGGGGGGGGGGCAAGCTGAGGGTCTCAAAAACCTAGCCTTCTCAAATGTGGATTTCTCAACAGATTTGGTCTAGTTAATTTTGACCAGCAAAATTAACACGTTTTTTGTTGCTGTTTGTCATTTAAACATCTACATATATCCCCATTGATATAGGTAAATGTGTAGATAGAGAGCAGAAGAATAGAAAGCTAGATCACGGTACACTTTATTCTACACTTTCTGCCCATCTTCCATCTATTGTGGCCATTCTTTCCACTATTATTACCCATTCCCTTTAGAATGGGCAAAAAACATTGGGAGCCCAAAGCAAAATTGGGGGTCCAAATCAGCTTTAGAGAGGGGAAGGATCCTCACAAAAGAATACAGATCAACACCTGTAACCAATAGGTCATGGATTTGTCACATATTGGTGCACTGTGGATGTGTTGTAGATGCATACAGATATTTGAATTTTCTTTTTGGACAAGAGCATTCTTCACATAATAGTAATTCCAATGCCATGTCCTCAAAAAGGATTCTCCGAACTCTTTCCGCAGCTTGAAGATCAGCAGGTCTGGAGCGATGGCCTTCCATGGCAAGGTGGCGCTGGTGACCGGAGCGTCGTCGGGCATCGGGGCCGCCACGGCGCGGCTGCTGGCGAGTCGCGGCGCCGCGCTGGCGCTCTCCGGCCGGCGCGCAGACAACCTGCAGCGGGTGGCCGACCAGTGCGTGGCGTCGGGCGGCGGCGGCGGCGCCCCGCTCACGGTCGCCGGCGACCTGACCAGCGAGACGACGGCCGCGACGCTGGTGGAGCAGGCCGTGGAGCGGCATGGCCGGCTGGACGTGCTGGTCAACTGCGCCGGCATCCAGGTGATGGGCGGCGTCGAGACGATGTCGCTGGCCGACTACGACCTGGCGATGGATGTCAACGTGCGCGCCGTGCTGCGGCTGACCATGCTGGCGCTGCCGCACTTGGTGGCGACGCGCGGGAACGTCGTCAACGTCTCCAGCGTCAACGGGCTGCGCGCCTTCGCTGGCCTGGTGGCCTACAACACGTCCAAGGCGGCGCTGGACCAGGTGACGCGCACGCTGGCGCTGGACCTGGCGCCGCGCCAGGTGCGCGTCAACAGCGTCAACCCGGGCGTGGTGGTGACGGAGCTGCAGCGGCGCGCCGGGCTCGACGAGGCCGCCTACGCCCAGCTGCTGGAGCGCTGCCGGAGCACGCACGCGCTCGGCCGGCCCGGCCAGCCGGACGAGGTGGCCGCCGCCATCGCGTTCCTCGCCTCGGACGAGGCGTCGTTCATCACGGGCGCGACCGTACCCGTAGACGGCGGTCGCCACGCCATGTGTCCTCGCTGAGTCGAGCGTGCGCACGCGCTGCAGTAGATTGGCCAGAATTTTATTAAGGGAGCTTGGGAGGTTAAATGCGTGGAAAAGAGAAAGACGGTTTGGCGCCAGGTTTGGGGTTTTGGTGTTTGTTCTGGTGTTGGAGTATAATTTGTTTTGGAGTCCAAAATTTTGCAAACAGTAATGCTGGTTTAAGTTTGCGTTCTTGATGTAAGTCAGTTATGATATCATACCTGCTTCTACTGAATAGAGGCAGTCATTTCCGTGCAGAATTATAAACTTGTCACCATGATTATAATGTAGATTTGAGAAGCATAAGATCAGACTTGTGGAGCAGAAAATGTTTTTGGAGCACATGTCGTGTGGCATCTCTAACACCAAAAAAACAGCACCTTTTCCAACCTTGTTTGGCGCCAAAGCGTTTTTAAGGTTCGAGTAATCAGAACAGATCACAGAAAACGGGGAATACCGGGCCGTGTGTTAAGCGCTATTAAGCTTTCTGTGACTACGATTCCGAAGTGTCGGACTCGATCCCAGTCATTTGTGGAGATTGGCTGTGCTGTTACACTGTTTGTGCCTTTCAGACGTGTAATATTGCATTAGAAGAGGAGATTTGCTACTAACCGTTATTCTAATTTGCTTCATGTGGTTGGTGGGCTTCCACTGTTATCCCCGTTTTGGATGGTGCAGGACATACGTATAAGGCGATATACAGTAGAGAACGAACATGTGATATTACTGTGATGGGTTACGATGGCGTGTATTGCTGGGGAAGTAAATATGCACGAAACTTTGTTAAAAGTATTAATTAATTAATTACCAAGCTGTTTCCGTGCAACGGTGAGAACTGTTTCAGGAAATAACGATTAACAGGAACGGTCGAATGCATTGTACAGGTACCACCAGTCTTACTGAGCGAATTCAAACCGAAGATATTGCGCCACTCGGAGTCAAGATAATTTTGTTTACTCCCACGGAAAGAGGTAAGGCAGCGTAAAATCCTGTCGGAGTCTTAATGGCGAGAAAATCGACTACCAGGCGTCTTTCATCACGGTCAAATGCTGCGCGTCACCGTACCCTGAAGGAAAAACACAAAGAGCCTTTTATGCCGACCGCCACATGTATTGTCCGCTGCAACAGAGCCCGCGCACCATCACCCGACTCTCACAACCCGCGGTCCGGCACGCCGCGAGGTTCGCGCAGTATTGCACCGTTCACGCGCACCTGAGAAATGAACCGGCATTGTAAATCGCACTACCAAACTCAATCGACGGCAAAAATGGCGCCACAAGGCCGCCGACGGTGTCATCGGGCCGTCGGCGTCTCGTCCAGCAGACTCGACCGCATCTGCGGCTGGGACGTACCGTGCGGCCTCCAGTCGCGGCGCCGGCGGATCTGCCCACCTCCCGCGCCATCCCCCTCCCCGTCGCCGCCGCCGCGCGTCGTCCAGTCTATTATCAGGTCGGACTCAGGAGACGTTCAGCACCTTCTTGACGCAGGTGACGACGTCGGCGGCGGTCGGCAGGGAGGCCTCCTCCAGACTCTTGGCGTACGGCATGGGCAAGTCGGCGCCGCACAGCCGCACCACCGGGTAGTCGAGCTCGTAGAAGGCCGGCGCTGCCAGGCGGACCGGGCGCGACAGTCAGAGACAGGCGGAGGTGGAAACGGTTAGAGAGGCGGAGGCGGAAACTTCTACTGTCGAATGGGCGGCACGAGGGAAATGTTGAAGGGCGCCACCAGAGTTGGAAGCCCGGTCTTTGTTGTTAGATATATTTATCCATAAATATGATACATATATATATATATATATATAGACTTTTATATTAGCATTAAGCAATGACATTTTCCCATCATGGTTTTCTTTTTAATCCTTTTAATAATGGTTTTCCTTTCCCTGTAGCCGACAAGTCAGCATATGCCGAAACCCAATCGACTAGCAAACATGAAATAATATTAAAGCATGCAGCAAGAGGCCACGAAAACGGGATACAAAGTGGGTCTATGACGCGTGGAACGTGTTTACAATAATCAAGTAGATGTCACCGTAGCCTGTGCCGCACTTCCCGAGTCCGGCGCCGCGGGCCGTCCCCAGCCGGGCGCCCACTCACACTCCATGATGCGGGCCGATATCTCGGAGCCGACGCCGCACTGGGGCCAGCCCTGCTCCACGGTGAGGCAGTGGTGCGTCTTGGCGACCGAGCGCTCCACGGCCTCCATGTCGAGCGGCCGCACCGTGCGCAGGTTGATGACCTCGCACTCGATGCCCTGCGCCGCCAGCTGTTCGGCCGCCTCCAGGCAGATGCCCACGGGCCGCGAGAAGGCCACCAGCGTCACGTGAGAACCTGACGAAAACGGAGCCGGCCGCAGCCCATCATCGCCACAGGCCATACCCAGCAAACAGGAACCAATGTAGTCGATCAGCAGCGTTTGATCAGATACGAAATACATGATTAATGTGAACTTGCACATGGAAGCAGGAAAATAGCGGAATCAAACGTAATGCCCTGCAAATAGCCAGTGCACAAACTAGGCAATGCGAGGCATCTCGTACAACACCCAATGGGACGAATGGCTGGAGATATACAAAAATTACTGAAGGGGGGGGGACGAATAGGATTCCAGACAGTTTTTCTCCAGTTCCTGTCATAAGCCTAACGTTCCAATCCTTGAAGTGTGTGTGTGTGAGGGGGAGCGGGTCGAGAGCTTCCCAAACCCCAGGATCTCAAGCCGTGATGAGTCACTGAATAATACCCACATCGTCAACTGAATGCTGGACGAAGCAGACCGTATAGGTCGTCAAACATATGTGATACCAAGTGACATATGTGACATAGTGATACAGATCACAAAACACCATCATTTGTGAAAGCAACAACTAGCTATTCCTGGTAGGGGAGGGGGTGGGGGCTGAATCTGCATCCCTCAGGTTTCGTGCTTGCCAATTCCAATTTCTGCCACTTCCAGGTTTTTGACGCAGCTCCAAGGAACTTGGCCATTTTTCCTCATTATTTTTCCTACATACTGCCAAACTTACAGAATGCCATTCTTGCTCTGGGGCGGAGCCAGACCACGTTTTTAAGGGGCACCTCGGGGCATTTTTTGCCCTGTTAAAGAAAAAAGGAAATGACTGCCAAAAATAGGGTTTCCATGGCAGATCTTAAAAGCTGATACAGTTGTACAGCTAAATAACTGGGCAAGCATACAAAAATAATTTTGTTAATCTCAGGTCATTTCATAGGGTCAAGTCCACGACAAAAGTGCAAATTTGGTTTTGCTAATAATTTTGGCATTAACCTACTAAATGCAAAAAATCGTCTAAAAAAACATAAAAAATCAGGAAAATGTCTGAATTAAAAGT
Source organism: Capitulum mitella (assembly GCA_030062745.1). Taxonomy (NCBI): domain Eukaryota; kingdom Metazoa; phylum Arthropoda; class Thecostraca; order Pollicipedomorpha; family Pollicipedidae; genus Capitulum; species Capitulum mitella. Next base: position 7,333,416 of record CP099842.1, read on the forward strand.
GTCCTCTTTTTGCATAGCTTCCGGTTCATATCACGTCGGGTCCCAGAGTAATAATCTAAAATGTCAATATGCACACCCTATATCATGCCAGCCATAACTGTAACTTAAGAAATTGTCAATTCAGATGATTGGAAACGTTTTCAAGCAACATGAAATGCACTCAAGGCCATTCCATGTGACTATGGCGTTATTGGAGGGTCATTTAAGGTCAGAGGTCGTAAGATGACCTGATGAACATGTGACGATGACATCTCCCTTTTTTCACGTCCCTGGCACTATCCATGCTAACATTATACAGTGCAGTACAATTTGTACTTCTTCGATACAAAATGACTAGTAAAAGCTAGAAAGTGGTGTTAACTTTTTGTAAATTCACTTAAAAAAGTCCTCCCATTTTCGAAACTCTGTGACTGGCTATGAATTTCCTCCGAATTCCACAGGTATGGACCCATGATAAAAGTCCCATCCAAAACTCTCCATTCATGCCCATGACACCAAAATCGGTCCATAAACGGTGGAAATATAGCAAGTCCAAAAATATCCCCTATTTTGACTTTTTTGCCCCTGCATCCACGCCTTTCAAGATTTTGACGTCTTGCTATAAAAATGTACTTTAGGCCAGGGCAAATCGATTGCCGTTTGTTGTGATGAAGTCATGCCTGTAGTTCACGAGATCTGGGGGAATTTGGGGTCAATGGGAGGGGGGGGATCCTCCCTGCCAGAATCGGCTTCAAACCGTTTAGCCCCCCGGGAATAGGGTTAATGAGCCCCTGACTGAACCGATATCGACGATGAAAATCAAGCACACGCTATCACATACCTTCACGCTCGACCTTGGCCTTGCCGATCGGTAGTAAAAAGTCTGGATTCTGCAGCGCCTCGTCCTTCACGTCAAACTGCAGGCCGTACATGAGCTCGTTCTCCAGGAAGACCACGGGGTCCGGGTCCCGGATGGAGGCCTTCAGCAGGCCGCGGGCGTCCTCTGAGCTGAACGGTGACACCACCTGGGGCGGTCCGCACGGCAGGCGTTCGGTCACTTCAGAACAGCGTCTCCCAGCTGATCAGACATCAGTACCGAACACGCGGACTCCTCCCTGACGAAGCAGCCACTCTTGTCATTTGTTGACACCCAATCGCACTGTCGTGCCAGCATGCTGAATAACAAGTCAAAAAAAAAAAAAAATGTAAGTTCGGGCCATAACAACGGAAGACCAAACAGCCACAAATGGTAATTCCCACATAGATCTGAAATGGTCTGAAAACACTCATAGCCCATATTTCTACCACTGAGTGGTTTCCCGCCACAGCAGTTACTGCTTCATCTCCACCCAGAGCCTTGTGAGTCGCCGAGTGGTCTCCTACAGCCGCGGCCGGCCCTGACTGACCTTGAGTCCCGGACAGCTGGAGTACCACGAGGCGAAACACTGCGAATGCTGGGCGGCCACGCCGGCCGCCGCACCGTTCGGGCCGCGGAACACGATCGGCACGTTCATCTGCGCGGCAGGGGCGCAGCAGTCAGCACGGCAGACGGCAGTCCGGCACACGGCGGTGCCGGCATTGCACAGGTAATGTTGGTGACGGTGGACCAGACTCTGAACAGCCGAAGAGCAGACATGTCCTGTGGCGGGAGTTATGACTGAACAGCCGAAGAGCAGACATGTGCTGTGGCGGGAGTTATGACTGAACAGCCGAAGAGCAGACATGTGTTGTGGCGGGAGTTATGACTGAACAGCCGAAGAGCAGACGTGCTGAGGGAGGAGTTATAGCTCTGAACAGCAGAAGAGCAGAAGTGTCTTGTGGGAGGAGTTATTGACGCACCAGGCCTGCAGACATGTAGTAAGTCTTCGCCGCCGAGTTGATAACCTGATCGATGGCTTGCATGGAGAAATTGAACGTCATGAACTCACAAATTGGTCGCAGGCCAGCCTGAAACAAGGTTTTGAGCAATGAACATGTATAAAAATACTCAGTCAACCCCACAGACATGTACCTGCTTTGACATCTTCCACTAGTGGAAAACGCGAACCAAAAGCATTCCAGTCATACCACAGTTGTTTGCTTTATGCCACGGATTATATGTTTAGAAATCGTAGGCCATCAGTTTCATTATTCTGATAACGATGATAACAAAATACAACAAAGACAAAAATATAAACAAGTCAGTCAGGCAATGCTACATTCCGGTCAGACAGCATCCTACTGCAAGTCGTCACACCCACAACACCAGAGACACCACACAAGTAAAAACCGCACCACGCACCCATCAGACACGTGTCTCTCCTCAGTGCCCGCACCTCCCCTGCTCCACCGCCGCCCGACGTCCGCCGGCGCCGACACTCACGAATGCGGCGCCGACGGCGATGCCGGCGAAGCCCGACTCGGTGATGGGCGTGTCCATGACGCGCCGGTCGCCGTACTTCTTCCACAGGCCCCGCGACACCTTGTAGGCGCCGTCGTACTGCGCCACCTCCTCGCCGAGCAGGAAGACCCGCTCGTCGCGCGCCATCTCCTCATCCATGGCGACGTTGAGCGCGTCGCGCACGGTGACCTGGGCGCGCCGGGCGGCGCTGGTGCTCAGCGGCCGCGAGCAGCCGCGCTGTGGGCCGCGCCCGACGTCACGTGATGAACACGGGGGCCGGGGGCAGGCGCACTCGCCAATACATGTCAGCGTCCGGCTTACAAATGTTGCTTGACAAGAAAATGATGATGATATAGAACGATGATCGTACAAACCGGTCCTAACTTGAGCTTTCCTTTTTTCAGTGCACACAAAAGATGTTCAGAAATAACCTTAGCAGTCCATTTAAAATTATGCCCCATAATTGTGACAATTCATCTTTCACTTTTTCACATTTTAATGGGGGAAGAGTGATCACAGGATACGACCCCATTCCCAATGAATAACAGCTTGATGTCCTCACCAACAGGTTGATGGCTCCTCTGGTAAGCATTGTTCTTTGCATTAAAACTTCTTTTTATAAATGTAGGGAGTGTGGTGAGCTGAAGATCTGAGGAAAAAGACATTTTGTAATACAAGACACAGTACACAGTAAATGCCATGCAATGACAATTCTCAACAGAAGTAACACATATAAACAAATAAAATAACACAGAAAACAAAGCACATAACTCCGAATCATCCTTTCCTCTCATAAAGCAAGTCCTTTCACTAGCCCTGCTGTCCCCATACTCAGAATAACAATCTAAATCAGCAATGAAAGCATGGCAGATGCTAGACACCAGGACAAAAACAAACTTAGCATACACCATGTGTCTGAGTTGGATTCATTCAGGGACCAAAGTGTCATTTAATTTAGAGGGCACCCAGCATAGCAGGTAATGCATAAGATTATGCCATGTAACACATTAGTGAATCAGGGCCTTGATAGGTGAAATGAGGTCAATGACAATGGTTGCCCCTGAATTGTTTCTTTTGACTTTGGTTCATATATACGCTCTGGGTGCTCATTTTGAAATTTAAATCCATTTTGCATGCATCAAATCATTTATGTTTATCTCATGTCATGGCTAAAAGTTAATTTTCTTATTTTCTGGGCTTATTTTCAGATCACTTCTATCTGTTTCCATGCAAAGTTGTCATTTTGTTGGTAACTATTCCAACATTCAGGGAGGATATTATGACAAAAAAATAAATGTCAGCTGACATGGAATCTTTGATGCTTCTTAACTTCGTTGCATGAACAAAATGTGACATCTGGAATCAGTGCCATCAAAAAGCAATGAATGGTCCAAGGTCAACAGGTTATCCACGGTCAATTGAGTTAAAATGGCCTCGGACGACCTTCAAAAGACCCCAAAGCTCGAGTCCGGTTGTGTCTCTTGGCTTAACCCTATTCCCGGAGGGCTAGACGGTATGACCGATTCCCGGCAGAGGGGGGGGCGGGACCCCCCTGAGATCTCGAGAACTAAACTGAGAACAGAGAACTACACATCTGATTTTATCTCAACAGACGGCAATCAATTTACCACATCAACTACATTTTTAAAAAAGGAACTTTCACAATTTTGAAAGGGGTGGATACAGGGGGCAAAAATGTCGAAACGGGGGTGCTTTTGGACTTCTTATAACTCTGTTGTTTATGGACCGATTTCAGTGAAATTGACATGGATCGAGAGATTATGGATAGGAATTTTACCACTGATACACACACTTGAAATTTTGAAAAAATTCATAGGCGTTCACAGGGTTTTAAAAATAGGAGGATGTTTTCCAAAAAACTGAATGAAGAAAACAGGTAAAAGAACTTTTTTGGCTTCTGCTAGTCATGTTATGCTAAACAAGTACAAATCGTATTATAATGTCTCCATAATGTTAGCATAGGCAATGCCAGGGACATGAAAAAGGAGAACAGTCATGGTTATTTGCTCTTCAGGTCAATTTGACCTTTGACTTTAATTGACCATTTCCTTTTCTCCTCAAGAGGGCCACAACTGGCCTGAAGTGCCTCCCAAAAACGTCGCCTGGCTCCGCCCCTGAGCAAAACAGAATTTCCAAAGTTCGTCACAGTACGTAGAAAGAATAGCTAGGAAAAGTCACCACGTTCCGTGAAGCTGCGTTACAAACCCTGGAAGTGGCAAGCAAAAAACCCGAGGGGGGCGGACTCCGCCCCCCGCCGGGAATAGGGTTAAAGGACTAAGAACACCCAACAGACTCACTTCCATTGAAATGTGAAGAGCGGATACGTGAGATCTGGATGGCAGGGGTCGATGGGTAGTGGGATGTTATGACCTTTTACCTTTCTGGTCAAACAATCTAGAACTAAGCTGATGCATAGCAGACATGCAGAACACTGTGCACACCAAATTGTAGAACAACTGGACAAAGAGCACAAAATCAATTAAAATTTGTTAAACAGCTCCAGAGTATATTTCTCATGCACCACTTGGCAACTCTTTAGTCAAGATACCTGTAGAGCTTCCAATTTGCCCAGAAATGTTTCTTGTCATGCTCACTGTAGATAACCACACACATACTGTGCTACATTTTCATGAAGATCACAGTGGACAAACATGGTTAAAATAAAAAAAAAATGTTCCATGTGGCCTCATCAGATCGAACATCACGTCAATGTCACCAAAAAATGAACTGATCTGTCAAAGCTGGAAGATTCTTCTTTCAAATGGTGCTAATTGCACCTCTTTGTGACAATCTATCACCTAGTTATGGACATTTCATGTCTTTAAAAACTGGTGACCTTGACCACTGACTGGTAACTTTGACTTCAAAGGTCTACCAGGGCTCAAAATTTCTGGCTGGCCATTTTTTGACAGGTATGGTGAGCATACCAAATTCCATTAAAAATGAGAGGGGCAATGTGATGTGATGTTATGAAGGCACCTCTTCAACATTCAAAAGAAAACAGCAGGCTATCCTTTCAAACTGCTAAATGTAAGACATGTAGAATGGCTTGGCAAAATAACAAAATTTTCAGCTGCACTTTCATTTTGGTGTGGTCATCACAATCATGATGGGTGGCAATTCTAAAATGAGCATGAGAGACATCAAAATACTTTGCAATGTTGCTAAAATGTTGAAACATTGTGTTATTTTAATGTTGCCTATGAAATACTTTCTTCCCTTTAATGCAAACAGTTCTACTGATAATTATGTCTGTGAGTATGTCTGCCACTTGACAAGCACTGGTCCTGGACTGCAAATGAGGTAGGTTTCACTGCCACCACACAATTCACACCAACTCGGGCACGCACTTTGCTACTACCTGACATGCACTGAGTGGTTTTGGCAGGCATCCAGATGTTCAGACATGCACTGTGGCTGCCATCACTAAAAAACTGATTCAGGAAATAAAACAGTAAACTCACCATAGCACAAAAAACAAAGTGCAGCACCACACAAACCACAAAGAATGCAATGTGTGCCTGAATAGTCTTAATCACCAAATTCAGAAAAAAATTTGGTGAAGACTACGTCAACTTACATGTTAATGGAGCTGGTTTTGATTCAGTGATCTTAACCCTATTCCCGGCAGGGGGGGCTGAATCCGCCCCCCGGTTTTTGGCTTGCCAATGCCAGGCTTTTTAACGCAGCTTCATGAAACTTGGTGACTTTTCCTAGCTATTTTTTCTACGTGTCGTGACAAAATTTCAAAATTCTACTTTGCTCAGGGGCGGAGCCAGGTAACGTTTTTGGGAGGCACCTCATGCCATTTTTGGCCATGTTGAGGGTAAAAGGACAATGTCTACCAAAAACAGAATTTTTAAGACAGAACTTAAAACTTTATATGGATGTATAGCTAAATAGTTGGGCAATGTGCACACAAAATTTTGTTTATTTAAGGTCACTTTCCAAGGTCAGGTCAAGGTCAAAAGTCAAAATTTGTTTTTTTTGCAATAATTTCGGCGCCGTTTTTTCAAATGCCAAACCCGGAATATATATGACGCAAAAGGGTGCCCTCTACTTGTGTAGCAAGTTTCAGCTTGATATCATGTCGGGCCACGGAGCTATGACCTAAAATGTCAGTGCGCATACCCTGTATTGCAATAGCCATAAAATGAAATTTTTGAAATAGAGTGAATTAAAATGATTGAAAACGTTTACAGATAATATTTAATGCACACAAAATCATTCAAAGTGACCCCAAGGTCACTGGAGGTCATTTAAGGTCAAAGGTCACAAGTTGATCTGAGAAATGTGTGACCATGACAGTTCCCCCTTTTTTCATGTCCCTGGCACTGCCTATGCTAACATTATACAAACATTGTAATGCGATTTGTACTTCTTTAGTATAACATGACTAGCAGAAGCCAAAAAAGGGTGTTTGCCTCTTTTGCTCATTCATTCGTTAGAAAACTAATCCTATTTTTGAAACCCTGTGAACACCCATGAGTTTTCTCAAAATTTCATGTTTGCGGACCCATGGTAAAAGCCCTATCCATAATCTCTTGATTCATACCAATTTCATCGAAATCAGTTAATAAACAACAGAGTTATAAGAAGTCCAAAAGTGCCCCCCATTTTGATATTTTTGCCCGTATCCACAAATTTCAAAATTTTTGAAATTTCTTTCAAAAAAAATGTAGCTCACGTCACGGCAAATCGATTGCCGTTTATTGCAATGAAATTGGACAAGTAGTTCCCGAGATCCGAGGGGGGGCTGAATCCGCCCCCGCCTGCCGGGAATCGACCATACCGTTTAGCCCTCTGGGAATAGGGTTAATGCACTTTTTGGCAGAAAAAATCAACTTCCAACCATACAATTTCCTCCTGTGGTGGATTTTGATGTTTAATTATATGGCATAAGTCACAAGATTTGTTTTGGAGGAAAGTCCCCAACAGATGGCAAGTTGCAGAAAATGGTGCACCTGTGTATTCAGTATGAGATGTCTGTAAGTTATTATGAGCACATGTTACAATCCTTAGATAGAACTGCTTGTTTACTGGCCTAACTTGTTAGTCCTTTTTGGCTGGCTATGCAAACAATGATAACAGTCACAAACAAACCTTTTTGGCAATAAAATACTGACTAGCAAGCAATACTGGCACTGGACAAGGCCATCATTCAGCAACTGAAATGCAATGACCACATTTTTCCAGGCAGGCATTACTTGTTTTGCATATGCACCATGCATGTAAAACACTGTCCGAGGCATACACTGGGTTTGCATTCTTAAATAACCACATTGCATGTGCATGGGAAAGAACAGGGACAGAGAAGAAAAATTGGGACAGTACAGAGGTATGGAGGACCTGGATGAAGTAAAGGGAGAGAGATGATGACTGCAATGGGACAGGCATGGAAAGGTGAAATGGTTATGGAATGGGCATGGAAAGACAGAATGGTTATGGGATGACAGTGAGAAAGGACTGGGGCAAAAAAAGGACAAATAAAGATATGGAGATGGGACAGAGACAAGTAAAAGGGCAGGAACAGAACTGGGATGAAAAGGTACATGAAAGGCAGAAGAACATGGAACAGAAATGAGGAGCAGGGAAAATTATGGGATGGGGCAAGGAGTAGATTGGGATGGGATGGGAGAGGGAGAGTTAGAAAGGGGGGTGAAATAAATGCAAATACAGACTGAAATGGGACTAGCAAAACCAGTTACTGGACAAAGTAGTGAACCCAGTATTGCATGACTTGGCCCATCCAAACAACAAATGATAAACCTACCTCATTACATGCCCCTGTCCCATCTCCATCCCCTTGCTTGTCCCTTTCCTGGCCAAGACTCTTCACCATTCTGTCTAAATACCCTCCCAAGTCCATTCTGCTAGTACTCATCTCTCTGTCAACCCTAGCCAGGTCCTCCTCCATATCTCTGCATGGCCCTGGTTTTCCTTCTGTCCCTGTTCCTTCCCAGGCACTCATGCCTGGGAAGGAACAGGTATGGACAGACAGGAACCTCTTCAATCCTGGTCCATCTCCCTGTCCTGTTTCAGTACCATCCTAACTCATTTCAAGTTTCATGACAGCTGCATTCTGATGGCTCTTTCAGTCACTTGATATTTCATGGCACCTTTATCGACTGTCAATGCATAAAAGGTAGTGTTGATCTGTCTCACTGAGGTAACCATATTTTGAACTCATTCCAATTGTTGAGGCAATAGGTGACTTCAAAATTGCCAGAGATTTCTCTGAGGAAGTTGTGATGTTTGCAAAGTGATAAATGCCTTCAGATGGGCTATTTTTCATTGCACTTCTTTTGGTATCAATCTAGTTTGGCAACTACATGGATTTCTGGAGCCATGAGAAGCAGGAGGCCTGTGCCTAGAATACCACTGGCACAACATAGACTGACATTACCAATACTGACATATCATGGGTGTTTTTATCACCTGTCAAGAGGTGTTTATCATTCTTCTTTTCAAACTTATCTAAAAATGAAATATGTACTGGCTGAAAATATTTACTGGCTAGTTTATATCTGTGTAGGTTTCATCCAGTCACTTCCTGACAATGAAGTTGAGCAGTTCACATGGAATGCTCAGTGCCAGCCTTTGGTCTTTCCATAGCCAAACAGGTCTGACTATTCTGAAAGCTATGGGCCGCATGATTCAATCGCGCGGCTTTCAGTTTCCAGCAGTCTGAATGATATTGTATAAAAAAAAGAACACTTCAGACGTCAAAAGCAGTAAATTTAATGTTGTCGTGATCCGTAGAAAACGGAAATCGACGTCGCTGTGGGGTGGATGATAAACGCCCGCTCACCAAACTCACTTGGTGAGACCGTCGGCTTTAGTTCAAGGCCCTCTATAGCGCCCTATATCTTAGTTGAGCGCCACAGGGCAGGAGGCAGGGTGCGCCGCTTCTCGCCCCAAGAATTTTCGTCCTCCTTTTTCGTCGCAACGGCAGGATACCAGAGCTAGCGAATTTCGTCGTTCAAAGCCTGCTCTTATTGCTACCAAGAAAGCGTTCAAAAGGAATTACATTATTACACGTCCAGAATCACACCAAACAAATCGATGAAATCAGTAACCATGAGCGGTAGAACCTCTGTGGAGGTAAGAAGGGGGCAAACGTGATTTTTTTACCTTGTTTCTTTCCGTGCCACGCCATATGTTAATGTTAAATGTCGCCCAAAGTTGGGGGGGGGGGGGTGGTGTAGCTGCCTCCTGTCCCCCCCGTTCCAACGTCACTTCGAATACATGTGACGATACGTGTTGCGACGCGACACGTGTGAACACATGGAAAAATGGACCGGCAGGAGCTTTCCTGCCACGGGATATTGAAACTACTGCACTATGAAAGCCGGCTCAGCGCGCGTCTTTATTATTTACCTTTGCAACACAAAAGGACGGCAAACAGTCTTTCATTGACTACGTTTAGCGGGCAGGGGGCAGCGGCTCGTGACTGGCTTTGCGCTCATGGTTGAAAGGCGTTTTGCCTAAAAATGACGTTGCAGGAGAGGGGAGCTGAAAAATCCGGTAAAAAAGTGCCAGGTAATTTATGAAAGAAACCGAAAGGCAAAAGGTCGGACCGTGTCACTAATGAGAAGGCTCCTGCTGGTACCGGAATGGCATCTGCGAGTCCATGTCATCTCTGGCCTTCGTCCAGCCACTTCTCGACGATGAAGTTACAGTTTACATGGAATGTTCTGTGCCGGCCTTTTCTTTCCTTAGCTGAACCGGTCTGACTACTTTGAAAGCCATGGCCCACAAGATCCAATCGCGCAGCGCTCCATTTACAGGTGTCTGAAGGACACCGCATTAGATGACGATTTAGCCGTATCAATGCTTAACCACAACTCTCGAGCGTATGTTTTCCATGCTCATTCATCTAGTTCACGCTACGTTGCCATGCATCTCGTCTATTTCCGGTGCGGTCTGCAAGAACACAGTGAGTTCGCCAGATCTATATTGCTAGCAGCTGAATGGCGTCGCCGGAACGGCTCGATGCGACCGAGGTGCCTCAATCTGGCCGAGCTGGCTCGGGTCGGACGCGCGCAGTGCACAGAAGGCGCCGAGCGACGCAATAACTTACGGACCGCCACACTCCTCGCTCGGTCTCAGCAGAGGTGGGTCTGAGAGCGGGAAAGACTAGGTGCCTACGCCGGCTCGGCGCGGCCGCCCGCAGCCCACCACTGGCGCGGCTCACCGCTCCCGGGCGGCCGGGCCGCCGGCCGGTCCGCGGCGCACCTCTACAGCTCACATTAACAATAACAATGGGGCCGCGCGCGGTGGCGGAGCGATCCGCACCGCACTGCGCCGGGGCCGATGCCGCCCGACTGCGCGGCACGCCCCGGTGTGCCAAACGTGAGGAGGCGGCCGCCCGGACACCGGATCGGCCCGCGGGAAACAGGCGAATAAGGCCGAGAAACAGATCTGGAGTAAGGCGAACTGATCAGAACAGAACAGATCTGGGAGGCGAATAAGGCCGAGCCGAGGTCGGCCGGCGACCGCGGCCGGGACCGGGACCGAGCCCGCGCCCCCACCAACGCGGCCGCACGCTGCCCAGTCGCGGGCGGCGGAGTCACAGAGCGGGCAGGGCCCGCGGGTGAGCACGTCACAGTCGGGACCAGCCAGCTCCGCCGGCGGTCAGCGCCCGGACACCAGAACACGGCGGCGGGCGGAGCGGAGCCGGCGGGAACGGCCGCCGCTCCGAGCGGCCCCCGCCGGGACAGGGCGGCGGTCGCCGGCCCGACGACCACGCAATCGCGGACATGATTTGTGACACTCTTAAATCTGCATCCGGTCCGCGAAACGGGCGCCGCGCAGCACTCTCCACTCACGAGCGCGCCCAGTGCAAAAACGCCCAGTCGATGTACGCACACCAACGCGTGGTCCGTCTCGCATCGATGTAACGACTCCTTCCCGCAATGGCTGGGTATGTACAATTTCACTGGGGCTCCGACACTACGGTGGACCTGTGCCGGGTAACAGCACGACGATAAGTTCCGCACGGCCGCCAATCACCGCGCCGATACAAAATCAAAACGGTCCCAAACAGCCTCGTGACAGACGATCCAAGCAAGTCTCATCTCCAACCGCAATCAACATCGGTGACGTTAGTCTCGCCGCCCCGCTCCTCATGCCCCTGCGGTACACTTCCGATGGTGACACGCCGCGTCCTCAACGCAAAGCACGTCGACGTCCGCAACGGCACCTACCTCCCCTCCCCGCCACGGCACGTGCCAAACCGCGCCACTCACAAACACCCGGCGGAATCAGCGAAGGACGGGCGAGGCCACGGCGAGGTCACCGGAGCCCGGCCGCCGGCGTAACACGATTCCTGAGACTTCCCCCGCTCTGCGGCCGGCCGGCCGGGCGGCGCGGCCCCCGCCGCCACCGACACGGACGGCGACGGCCACCGCCGCCCAACAGCCACATCCACGCCCGCACGCCCCGACCATAAACAGATCTAATTTCAAAATAAACATATGGCATGGTCAACATCTGAAAATAATTCGGCCGAGGCCGCCGGCCCGGCGCGCCCCCGGGCGGCCGGTACAAAAGGTGAGCAGGACGGGCGGCGGCGGACGGCGCGCGCCTCCGGCCGGCGCGTCTCAGGCCGCGTCCCTCGACTGGTAGAACAGGATGTAGCCCGTCTCGGACGACTTCTGGATGTCCGACGTCAAGCCAAAGAAGTCCTCGATCGTGGACGGGTCGATTTTCTGTCGGCACAAAGCCAGAGCGTTGGGGCGGCCCGATCACAGCAAATTCCCACGCAGCACTTGAAACCTCTGGATGAAGCATCACAAGGGCTGACACATTCTGCCACTGGTCTGTGAGAAGCTGTATACTCAAACCTACAAAGTACCTTCATCCCAACAGCATCCTTATCCGATGCCAGTGGAGCACGCTGACCATCTTATCTTATCTAAGGCTGTTAATCTTTCAGCGCGGATACGCCTCCGTTGCAGGCACGGCCACTTACATCCACCACGTCATCGTCGAAGAGCAACCAGAAGCCGTGCGACTTGACTATGGAGATATAGTGGCCCCGGTTGGGTCCAGATCCACAGTGGACCACCACCGCCACCAGGTCATATAGGCGGTCTGGCGTCACCACGTCATCCGACTGAGGAACGGAAACAGACAGCATGAGCACGACCGATGACAGCACCACCAGGTCATACAGGCGGCCCGGCGTCACCACGTCATCTTACTGATAGGGCAGAGCAGGGTGAAGGCCACCAAATCAACAGCCCCTTCTCACGTTCCCACATCGCCGTTTCATTCGCATCTGCGCCGAAGCGAAACATAAACAGCCCCTACTAAGAAGTAACTGTACATAGTTACGTAAGCAGGTCATAACTGGTTGGTCCTTCGGTCACGTCCCAACAACACAGACCACACAAAAAATGTGTAACAGCTTACTGTGCAGATCCAAAAAAGAACATCACAGAGAACAACAAAGTCATATCAAAAACATGTACGCGATGTTCGTAGCCGTAACGACGACGAACTTCCAATCTGACCACAGTTACGTGTTTTCCAACCACCGCCCACGGCACTCGCGAATGAACGTACCACGTTGAATAACCGCAGCTCCAGCGGGAAGACAACGCGGTGCGAGACTTTGATGTGTCGGTTGTACTGCTCCATGTATTTGAACCGCTTCAAATGCAGTGCCAGGATGGTCGGTGACTTCTTCACGCGCATTCTTTTCTGTAACAGGGAAGAGTCGGGCTAAGTCGTGGCAATCTCACAGGTTAGTATTCTAGTGTGCATTCAACTAACTTTTAACTTCAGGATTTCGTCTGCACGATTTCGTCATCCGTGAATATCGCCACACGACCGGGCTAGAAATGTCCAATAACAGTTCCATAAACTAGGATAAGCCGTGGCAGAATGAAAATACGCACAATATACGTAAGTTAGGAGAAAAATTAAGCCGATACGTGCCAACTGAACAAGAAATGACCAACAGAAAGTAAGACAGTATAGAAAATCAAGCAAAGCTCAACTAGGAACTCAGCTGCGTAAAACGACGATGGTGATCCAGGGACCGAATTCCCAACACAGAGGTAAAGCAGTTACATTCTGAGTTCCAAGCAACAGGTGAGTATCAAGGAGCAATCAGTCGATGACAACGTATAAAGCCGAAATCAAAGCGGCTACATTTCGCTTGCCACACCTAACGAGGGACGCGGCACAAAAAAGGGGATTCGGGTCACGCGCTTTCGTCCTGGTAACCGCCCGAGGCCCGCACACTAAGCTGCACGCCGGCCGCCAACATCGGCCAGCCACACACGTCGGCCCTGGCCGCCGCGCCGTACCTGCGCCTCCTGGTAAGAACAGCACACATCGCACTTGAACTTGTTGTCGCCGCACAGCGTTTCCGACTCGCTGAACCGGAGCAGGCAGTGGCTGATGCTGGTGTTCTGGTCCACGTCCACCTGCAGGTCGAAAAAGTCCTCGTCCTTGCTGCTGATCTGTGGACACAGAGGTCAAGCCAAGTCAGCCGCATACACAGTGGGAAAGGGGCGCCATCAGCTCATGGCAGGGGGCAGCCTTACCAACGACACAGGGCAGACTAGCCAGCCAACAAAGAGGACAAGCCTGTTCAGCTTCAGACACATGAGCCATGTACAGTTAACTGCGCAAAAGGACTCTGCTACGACAAGCAATTTGTCCGCTAAGACAAGCAAAGTCTGATCCCTGCCAGACACATGGGACGAACTTAAACGGCTAGGAGTAGAGACAAAGGTTCAAACAATGGTCACATGGCGCGACTGGTCTGGCACTCCCTTTACGGCAGGCTGTCCACGACTTTAGAATTTCAAACTATCTGCCTGCATCCGCCAGGAACGGCCAGCCACACAAGATAGTCAAACGCTTAACCATATTTGACTCGTCCGGATGCCTAATATCACTCGTTCAAAGCATCTTCGTGGCTTATTTGCAAGTTACGAAGCACACTTGGCATGCAAAAATGCGTCGGCGATGCTCCGCGTGACGCTCGTACCGTTTCGCAGTTGAGACAGCGCGTCTCGGACGTGAGGATGCCCTGGAATATTTCGTGCACCCAGGTGGGCTCCTGTTGCAGTGACGAGCTGCCCTCCGAGTCGCTTGGCCGGCCCTTGCCGTTGGCCACGGGCGTGGCCCGCTCAGCTGCCGGCGAAAGGCCGTCACATCAGCAGCGCACTGACGACGCCGAGACGGCAGGCGGCAACGCGTGTTAAGCGCCCAATAACGACCGACAACGTCCAGTCTTTACGAAAGGCAAGCGAGAACAAGGATCTCGCGGCATGTCATTCAGGCGACACAATGAACCGGGGACGTCCTTTGTGCGTACCTGCAACAAATCACGCCACTTCTCCTCAGAGAAAAAAAACATGTAACGCGTAACGCCGTCATTCATGTGTACTTTACCCGTAATGTGTGTACCCGTGAATAAAGGCAATCACAAGTAAGAGCAGATAACTGCACGGCATATACGTCTACACAACAAATTGCAGTGGTCAGTACTAGCAACACGGAAATTCTCGCAACTTCGTCACACGACCTCGTTTCCTATTTTACGCATGATTTACGGACCGCACCAGCAATTATGCAAACTGCTCACATACAGCGCAGAAAACCGCCTGGGTCTGAAAGGTACCCCTACAGGCCATTAAAAAGCCACAAGGACCAGATC
This sequence comes from Capitulum mitella, assembly GCA_030062745.1. Lineage (NCBI taxonomy): Eukaryota > Metazoa > Arthropoda > Thecostraca > Pollicipedomorpha > Pollicipedidae > Capitulum > Capitulum mitella. The sequence goes on from CP099842.1 coordinate 7,348,478, forward strand.
ACCAGCAAAACCTCGAACCACGTGCCAATTTCTGGATGGCAGATGACGTCCACTCACCAAGAATGATTTCGTTAATGTTGTTGATGAGGAAGTTGAGAAACTCGTGGGCATCTTGTTGCATGTAGTTGTCAAACTCTTCTTTCTCTTTTCTCAGACGGGCGATGAACTTCTTCGGTGCTATCGTCCCCACCTGCGTTATAAATGTATGGTTGAAATGCCAACACATGTGGCTGGCAGTTCATCGCGAACATTGGCAGACGCGTCGACCATGCCATGGGCAAAACCAAACACTGGTTTCAAGGCATTCTGGTATACTTTGACTTCACTCCATGTTCATGGACCAACAGTTATCTTGAAACATTCTTAACCCGCGCACGACCGTCGGTCCGTCCCGAACACCGGCGACTGGGGGGGGGGGCAGTTGACTGCTCCCCCCTCTAACTCACGAACGGTTAGTCGCAAGATAAAAATAAGCATACCATTGGAAAGCCCGTCACGAGTAGAGCTCGAAACTGGTCTCATTTTTAGTTTTAGATAATATGTAAGCCAATTTACGCCCTATATATGTTTTCTCATAGACGACTGCATGAGACCGAGAAATGTCCTGAATCTCTAGGGCTGTAAGTAATAACGCATAGGTAAAGGCACCAGCGCACAAGTAAATGTCCGCGGATGCCGATACACGTCTAATTTCCCCAGATTTGTTCAATATATACGCCGAAACGTTGAGTTAAAGAAACCGTAATCCGCCCGTTAGGCGTCACTGTGCGCCGCTGCCGTATGCGGTACCAAATTGACGGGAACTAATTTTAGCGTTCCTTTATTTTTGCGAAAAAAGACGATCTATGTAAATTTTATTGATCTTTGTGGTTCTTATGATGGTTTCTCATGCTTAAATTTTGGAAAAATTGATTAGTTGCCAATCTACAAAGTTGGCGGAGCTTTATTGGCGCGAGCCTGTTTATATCCAAAATATGCTACTTTTTGAAACTTTTTGAGGTTCCTGGTATTACTTTCGTCTGTGAAAGCTAGCTGTGCCATTTTCTACCCATTCTGAGTAATTCATCGTCGATTTTGACGGTGGTACATTTTGGCCCACTTCAGTTATTCGTGACCTGACCTCAGGTCAATGGCTGGAAGTCGCTGATACTTTGCCCAGTGACGGTAACTAGATGTCTGCTTCGCTCCACACTAAAAATGTGATGAAATATTCCGTCAGTTTCAGAAAAAAACTGCGATATGTCTTAAAAATGGGCTTGACCTTAGGTCAATGACCCGGAAAATTCCGAAAAATCTGAGATAGCAGATTTGTTGCATCTATCACGATCACTAATCCCTGAAAGTATTATTGAGATATCTTGTTTTGCGAAAAAGTTAGAGGGCGCTAAACTTTTTTGGACTTAGGTCTGTTTGACCTGGTCTAGGTCAGGCACCTGACCTGGCCTGAGGTCAAAATTTTGACACGAGACGTAAAATTGATGGAGCAAAAGGTACACAAAGTTTTATGACTCTGTGTTAGTTCGTTCTCTCGCAATCCCAGAAAAACCTCAGGGGGGGGGCAGTCAACTGCCCCCCCCAGTCGGGGACGGGTTAATATCCAAACAACATCTGGCACACTGGTCATTCCACCATAACAAGAAAGCTGAAAAGATCAGCTGGTAATTCAGCTGGCTAGCAGGGTTATGCTGATTAGCACATGACTGTGTTGCAGCCTAGATGGCACATCAAACTTCTGCCACAAAAACAATTCTCTAGAATTGCAAGATCAGACTCACGTTCACGCACAAGATCACAATCACGTTCTTCTTGACATGGTTACTGTGCAACTATCATGACAAGATGTGCTGTCACGTCCATTTGCATCATCTTACACCCAAGACAATGTCATCACAAACCTTCTTCTTCTGTGTGGCAATATTGTAGAACAGATCGGCTAGACAAGTAAGCAGGGTCTCCTTGGTGCGCTTGTTTCTGGCCTTGTACTCGAGCACCTTTTCCCGGAAAGGACGGCAGAAGTACAAGGCCTGCAGGACCGAGTTGCTGTAGCATGTGTTCCCGAACTGAAAGACAGAGAATCAAATGATTATGACTTAAACAACACAACAATGCTTCATTCCTTCCCTATTAAATGGTTTTGATTCAATGGTGCACAGAACGCTAGGAGGAACAGCAAAAAAATCTAGACAGCAACAGCTCAAATTATCTGACAAAAAACCTACATCCAGTACCCAGGGATCATCGGAATCCGTGCAAAACGGAATGTAATTAAATCCCAAATCCTAAGCACCAAAAGAAATGAAATCCACTCACAAAGCCCCAAAATCGAAAGCACTGCGATTTAACCGTCAAAAGAATTTGCAATTTTGTCTTCAAAAAGTCAGTTTTCGCTGAAACAGTCGCAGCAGTATACATCATGGTGTTTCTAGTCTGTGATGGAGGTTGGGTGTCAGCCATCGTACCACACACGTCGACCCATTTATGGATTTGCACCTACTTGGTGAGGACGCCTTAACCCACTGAGTGGGACAAGGCCCTAGTGACTGGGGTATTCGCCATCTTCCATTAACGGGGGACGTTGCCCCCTCCCGTTTTTCTCGACATCCAATCGTCTGATTCGGCTGATGCAAACGGCAATCGATAACGCTGAACTTTGCGGTCCTTATTTCGATAACGCTGAACTTTACGGTCCTAAGACAAATACATTTTTTGTCTTTGGGGTCACTGATGCCATCACAGGTTAGGTCAAATACGAAAAGTGGCTTTTTCCGGGTCGCCTAATGACAATGAAAAGCAGATCGGGGCTGACGTCTGTATGGTAACATGTTCCTGACAGCTTAATGTCATATCCTCAGTGCCACCTGACCCACGGTCATACAAGGTCAAGGTCAAACGTCAGATCAAATTTGACCTCCGCCGTAACGTTTCATGCAGTACATGTTTCCTGGCCCATGTGACACGGATATTCTAAAACTGACGCTTTCAAAGAGTCTTGGGCACAAAGAAAAAGCTTAAAATGGACCCAAATCATTGTGAATATGCAACCATGCAACATTCCGTAGCATCATACCAGGAGTACCACTAGCACGCTAGTGACCTCCATCTGACATCTCTGGATGACCCTACAAATCAGTTTGCCCATGTTGCACATTCCCACGGAATGTTGCACAACACTGCAAAGGCCGATATTTCCACACCAGTCATCCACAACGTCAAGCAAACGCCACAGCCACCATACATTGTAAAGGCACCGACAAGACGGTGGTGAAGTAAAACTAAACGTCAAATCGCAGAAGATTGTCGTTATGGCGTCATTAAGAGGTGACCTATGATGAACTGGTTTCCAAAAATTGCCCGTATGTGCAGAACTGGTGTAAGAAAAGATACTGAAAATTTCACGATGTCACGTTTACTCATTCAGGAAATGTCTAAGAAATAAGACGGGAGGGCGTTACACCCCCTCCCCCCCTCTCAGTACAGGGCTGGATAACAAAAGTTGGGAAGAACGTTCTTCCGTACTCCTTTTCCCTTATATCCAGACAGTTTGGGCTGAGGAAAAACATGACCTCGATTTTCATGCAATTCCTTACATTGCGGCCGACTAATTGCCTTCTTGAATACATGGGATCCGGAGCAGAGGGAAGGGCAATGGCTTTGGCGGATCCAGGGGGATCTCGGCCACAGCCGTCCCAACCGCGACTAGGGGACCAAATAGCCATTCCTCCCCGACGAGACAAGACTATTACTACTCAAGCAGTCTGAAATCACTGGACACTCCGAATCTCACCCACGGCCAGCGACCCCTCCCCCCTGTCGCCGACCCATCATCTCCGAGTCGTTGAAGTAAATTCGCGTCTTCCACCCCCACCCCTCTCGCTCGACGACTCGCTAACCTACTACCCACAGGGGCGGGGCATTTGGAAACTGATTAGGGGTGCTTTTGGAAAAAATGGGCCAAATGTAAGTTATCAATTTTGCAGCAATGCTTCGTTTCGTCTCTTCGTCGCCCTCGCTTCGTTTCCTCCAGTGATCTCACTTCGCCCAGTTTGACATTCACCGCAGTGACGAAGCTTACTAATTGTTTTGTTATGACATGGGCATCATCTGCAATCCAACTCGTTACCAAAACCACCGGGTACGTCGAGGCGCGACACATCATAACAGCACGAAAAACATGCATGAAATTAGGCTGCGGCTTGACCTGACTTCCTTGATTAATTGGTTCACTTGTGGTATGAATGCGTAAAGCATGCTAATAATCATCTTAATCTTCCGCCAAAACGAAAATCACAACGCCATTTTTCTTTATAATCTCATTTCTACCACTGCTCAGTCGAACGTATCAGGACGTCTGATGACCTCAATATTGATTGGAGTTTTAAAAAATGTGTCTATTCGACTCGCGTTGATAAGCATTCCGATATTATTCCATTTTTCTATGCAACGCACAGAATCTTGGATTCTAGGGGTGGCTGGGCGCGGGTATCGTTCCCCCATGGCCGGGAGAAGGGCATTTTGAGGTCCGGCCGGGAGCGGGTTAAAGCATTCCAGTGATGAAGCTTCACCATGTCACGTAAATATAAACATATCAAAAGAAAGCTGAAAACTGGGCAACTTCGGCCGTTTCTCCGCCATTACATGCTGATGTAACGAACGCCAGGTGGGTTATGACGTCTGCCGGATTTCTCTACCTGTATAATGGAGAATTCGGGAACTTTGGCGCTCCCAGTTTCACCAATAATTTTGAAATGCTACTTTAGGCATGGGCTACGTAGGTAAGGTCTCGCAAAAAATTGTGAATTTATAACTGAACAAACAGGTAACAAGGAGTAGGTAAAAATTAAGCGGTGTATGATGTGTCAGTATGGGGCAGTCACGAAGACCTTTTCGCTTAGAATGGAGATAGCCTGGAAGGCATCGTTCAGTCGTAAAAAAATCCAGTCTGTTTGGAGACTCCGATGGTTTTTCGAAGCCCTCGCCGTGGTGCTAATGCACTCAATGCGAGGGGACGGTGTGCGAGAGCCTGATCCTCTTCGCACTCCAAAACTTTTTTTACCATGCGAATTAGGAAAACCTGACAAAATGAATGACGGATTAACGAAAAATTATCTCTCCCACAAAAATACTGGATGCGCCTTGCTCAACCATACCCAAAGAATTACCTAGAACGCAAGCAGGGGTGGCCAAGACGTCACAGAAGTCCCGAGATGCCGTTCGCTGGATCTGATATAAATTGCGTACGCAAAATAACCTTGAAAAATCCCTTCAGGGTGTTCCCCTCAGTATCAAATCGTTGCTAAATGCAAAAAAAAACTACCTCAGGCAAAACACGTCAGCCCATACATTTCACGCTCAGTTCAGCTCTCGGAAAAAGTAATACAATTTGTGCATCCTCCGTCACAGTCGCCGTAATTATCGCCGTAACGAAATCCTCGCTGGTCAGATTTCACCTTTCTGGGGATGACAGATCCTATCGCTTTTTTACCACCTAAGGGCTAGAAATATACAACCAAGAAGCTCGCGGAAACGCACACCAATTTTCTTTCATTGTGGGGAGGAAATTTTGTGACCACTGCGTGTTAATCCGCCTACTTGGATACGTATATCTCATCTTCAAAAATATACCATTAACCGTAAGGCATTTACTATATTAAAAGGCTATAATTCAAACGTATGTACTTGAAGCGCCCCCTCTTGACGGACGTACCAAGGCTAATGAAGTGGGATGATGATAACCACATACATTTATTGTCTGTACCCGGGGCGCTTTACCTCGCAGTGTGAAATGGATAAGAACAAAATGGTCCTCTTTCCTAAGAGCGTTATGCGGGAATAGATGTCAAGCAGAAATGTGCCGGGATCCCCATGAAATGCAGGTTACCCTCATTTTGCGTCGGATTGTAAGCTGATTGGGCAAGTGTTGTGTCACCTGGGCACCGATCTGCTTCGGAGGGACACGACTTTCCGAGATTACACAACAACCCACCCAGGTCAACGAGGGGCTGCAAGCAACACGGGGATAACCCGCATTCAATCGGGATCCAGGCACATGTCTGATGCCAAGCATAACCTGTTGTACGATATGTTGGACCTACCATCGCATGGGGCGATTGCAGTTGAACGGCATAATTTTAACTGGACCTTTTTAAGGCTGACAACGCCCCGGTACTACCGCCCTCTTTACAACAGATGACACGAGCTGATCAGTTGCCGAGTTGCCAATAAATTCGTCTCACCAGGGTTGGAAGCGAAAAAACTACGTAAATTTTTCGTCTGGGGAATCCCAACCCTGGGGAATCCCAGCCCCTCTGCCAGATAAAAACCGCCATGTCTGCTTGATGAACGTTATTTACTCTCGTCCCCACGTCCAATCTATTCATCCCAGAATGCATTTCAGAGCGGGGAGCGGATGCCACACTTCTCTCCCTCACTTGTTTCTCGCCTAATGAAAACAGCTGCTGGACAAAGTCCATATTTATTTCGATCCATAATTTCCAATGGGGGGCAGAAATTCAAAGGGCTCTTCTTGGCCCCAATGGGCTCCTTGTCTGTCGACAAGCGGGTCGACGAGCGCTGGGCAGTCGACCTCCCGACCACAGGCGCAGCCAAAAAGCGGGCCGGGAGGTCCGCCTTTTTTGTGAAAAGCATTGCATATCGTCTTCCCCGCAGCCCGTTTTCGCGTCACTCCAGTTCACAATGAGCTTTGGCCCCCTCCCCTTAAGAAAATCCTGGCTGCGCCTCTGTTCCGACTCGTTCTCGAGAGGGAATACGAAACTCTGCCCACTATCACGATGACAGTCAGGGGCGGCGACAACAAGGGGGACGTGGGAGACGCGTCCCGCACAACCATCGGACTGTCCCCCACGAGCATGGACGCAGGAACAGGGGTGGGGGCCATGGCCCGCCACTTTTCGGAAATTTAATATCAGCCCTCTGGGGAAATACGTCTCTGCCCCCCCCCCCCTCCTCAGATGCTCCTACTCCCCTGATAAGCTACTGAAAAATAATAAATATACGCTGCCTTGGACGGAGCTTAAGTTTAAGTACGAATGCGCATTCTGCCAAGGAAGGTAAACGTTCGAGCTAATGTACCGAAAACCCATTCACTCCAAATTTACCATGCTACAGCACTTGGCGCAGCCGACACAAATATCGTGCAGACAACTATTTCCGCTGCTTTTTTTTTTTGCACAGCTCAAATCCTCACACATGAAAGTGCCTGCAACTAACGCAGACGAACAGCACGTGCGTTCGCCACGTCCGTTGTTGCCGTCTTTCCCACGGTTCTAGACAGTTGACATCCGACAAGTTCAGGCGCGAAAGCCTGCGTAGGTATCCACAGAAAACAACACGGACATCTGGACGTTCTTCAAAAGAAATGTGGGAACTGCCTATTCTAATAACCTGCTTAATAGGAAGTGGTTTTGCAGTTCCTGTGGACCATCTGCATTGGCTCAATGGCAGCTTCTCGGGGGCTGAATCTAAGCCGACAGGACTGCCGCCAGGGCCCTGTTCACCAGCGACCGAGGTAACTGCTAAACGAGCAGCTGTCTTATCAAAGTAAATCGGTTTACCCCAACTCCAGATGGGTCAGTTGTGTATACATCAAAATGTAAGTACATTGCCACAAGCTGGATGACCTGGCACATCTTTAGACATCACATAATGCTCTTCAGACTAAAAGAGAAAAAAACATCACCTATGATCATGCTCACATGGGCGAACCACGGTAGGGGGCAGAGGGAGCAGCTATCCCCCTGAACCAATTGGACAACATTTAACATTAATCATCTTAATAAAATGTATGTTATATATGCAATATACAGAATTATACATTGCTATATATATATATAGAATTGTGTATTGTGTATATTTTAAACTAATATAATGTATAACATAATCATATAACATTTGCCAATGGTGGTGCATGGAAAGAAATGAGGTAAGAATCACATTTGCCCCACATCTCCACAGAGGTCCTGCCAGTACTTGCAACAGTACTGTTTATACTACCATCACTTTTAAGCTGTCCGCACTGCCGACAACTTAAAAATGATGGTAATACTCGGTAAAATTTACGAGCTATTCAGCCATATGCTTTTGTGCATAAATGCAACAAAAATCCTTCCAAATTAAAAATTCAGTGGTTGAAACCTACTTTTCTCAGGAAGGGGGCTGGCCACACCGACCCATCGACCATCCCCCACAACCAAAACTTTGTGTTGCTGCTGCTGACTATAGCTACTGTGCATGTGCAGATCAAAAGCAAGTTAACATGAACCATGAAATGTATTGTTTGGCCCTTTGAATGTGTTCAGCCATGTAGGTAATGGATTTAAATTAAAGTAGGTAATAAATAAATGGCAGTGGGCAAGGATGGCAGAAAATGTGAAATGCAGTCTGCAGCCCAGCTTTTTATTATGGATTTCATTCCACCTGCAATCATCAAATATGGACTGCAATCTGGGATTGCAATACTGCAATCTAAATCCTGACGATCCCTACCCATGCCAAATAATCTGGCATATAAATGAAACTCTGAATCATGAACATAAGGTATTCAAACAGCCACTTTACCCAACCATCCTCTAACAAATTGGCAAAAACTTGTAAGATTTCAAAAGTAGCATTTTGCATGATGTCAGCTAACACTTCATACACAAGTAGCTATTCACTGTGATTAGTCATGTAGATAAGATAGTAAGACAAAAACACAAACATAGTAAAAAGACAAAAAGCATGGAAGGAAACATAGATGCACACTATATCAGATACACTTACTGCACAAAGAAAGACTTTGACACTGACACAAAGACACTGCTTTCTGTATGTTTTTTACCATGTACTATTTGTATCTTAGTAGTAGTAATTGATCTAACATTTCAAGATATCACCAAATGAGCAAAACTGTACCAAAAGTGCAAAAAACTCCAGAGATAGGCACATTTTATTCAACTACAATATCAAGACCATTTTTAATACTACAAAACACTTCCTAGACATCTGTGATTTTAAAGTTCCTCTGGCAGTCTTGTACTTTTGCATCATATGATTTCCATTGGCACAATTATCCCCTGCCAATGTATAAAATGTTCTAGTCAAAAACATACCATCAAAACTGTTGTGATTTATACTTCTGGAAAACAAGTAGGCTTTGTGGGAATGACAATACTCACATTCACCAGTCCAAAGTAGTGTTCGTTGATGGGGAACTGGTCCGATCCGATCTCCTTCTCCAGCTGGGAAGCATTTGCCCCCTGTGGGTAGTTAAATCATACCAATAACAATTTTCCAAATAGTGATGCCTCCAGATCATCACAATTTAGGAGATCTAGCCATAGTACAATCAATTACAAACACAAACACCTGAATAAGCAAGGGCTCAGTTCATACTGTTGTAGTTACAGTAAGTGAAAGATGTAAGTATTAACCTTAATACAGTGAAATGATTTACTACAAACAATTCACAGCATTATCACAATTCTTAATACAATAAAAAAATGAGGATGGCAAAATATTTTAGAATGACTTACCATCTTCAGCTGCTGGAACAGCTGGGTACACAGGATGGCTGCTTTACAGGTCCTAAAAGAGGTAAGGCAGGAAGTTAGCAATGTGAGAGGAAACATCATAATGAGTAATGGTAATGATGTAATAATCATAAGTAATGATGACATAATGAAAGGGATTTGACAATGTCTAGCATCATACAAACATGCCATCATATATAAGCTCATATGTAAAAAACATTAACATTCAACCCAAAGGAGTCCTCATATTCTACATGAGCATTCTCTCCATAAAATAATACATTAACCACATTGACATTCTTACAATGATATGCATGGAGAATGAGTATCCAGTGGTTATCAAAAAGAAAAAAATGCAGTCCATGTAATCTTGCAATTCACATTCCAAACTGCATGCAAATCCTTACACCAAAATTATTCATAAACATGGAATTTAAGCTGGTAAGCCAAATGACAATATCTGTAGATGGAGTAACTCAGCTCACAAGAACAAGTTGCTAAAGCTTTCCTTGCATATCTGGACCTACAAACAGCCAACAGAGTGAAAACCATCCTAAATTATGCCACAATTAACTACCCACCCTGGACATTCATTAGACATAAAAGTTAATTAACATATCACACCAGGGCTCCTGAGACCATGCAGTTTTCAGCACCATTTCTGAACAACCTTCATGGGTGGCACTAGGCCTCAGAAAAGTGCTTGGGACTGACACCATGCCTTTGAGCCCAGTGGTACCTTGTTCACATTTACAACAATGTTCATGGACCTCAGCCTCCAGCACTGGTGCAACCTTGTGTTCAAACTGCAAACACAGTTATCCTTCACATGGTGCAAGACATGCTTATTGGAACTGAATGCCACATTCTGCAACACTTATCAACAATGTCTAAAAACAACATGACATGGTGTGCAAAAGTCACATACATCAACAACAATGCTCATGAACCAAAATATATAAAACATGCCACATCACATTCAGAATTATGTTCCTGAATGGATTTAAGCATACAAACCATCCATTACTAAGCAAGATATCCCTATTCTAATCGTCTTACTACCGCTCAGGCCAGGACAACGTACACTACGAGAAATTCGGAGTGCCATAAATATGCCTCACTGAGGAGCCGGAACCCTGGTACGTGAACACAATGCTTACATACCTTTGCAAAGTAGGTCATTCACTATTCTTGCAGGAAACACCAACAGCTTCTACTCCGCCAGTCTAACCCATTTTCAGTCTGACTTACACAACGCCAAATACACGCGCACTGACAAGCCGGTATCTCGGCAACTGTTAGGACGACAACTCAACAAGCTGAACTTCAATGAATATGCAATTTCAACTTTTTCGCACGTGACGTGTATATGGAAAACTTCGGATATCGAAATAATTCAGTTATGGCGCATTTACGACAAAGTCGCGAGCCCACTGACTGCGGCCTGCAATAAATTCATGCTATAGAGAATAAGCCGCCACTTACCACAACACGTCTCGTTTGTTTGGATCAGAGACCAAAAGCATGATATCTGAGTTACTGTTGCCGCTACTGCCCCTCCCCCTTGCAGGTGCGACATTGCAAATGGGATTGGCCTCAGTGTCAACTCCGTTGCAAATGTTTTGAGCTTCGGAGCGGCTGTCCCACGCGCGGGGAAGGTAAAGTAAGAGAATAGTAGGAATTTCCAGTTCGCGTTGTACCTGCTGTTACTAGTCATTTTGCTTGATTGTTTTTTTTTCTGGGTAAAAAAGAAAGGTACCTATCTAGGGATCTAAATGTTCTTTGTCGAAAGTGGTAAACCTTTACTCCTGAAGACTGAACTCCTGGCTTTTTGAGCAGGCCTTTGGAGACACTCAATATCTTATATAGCACATGGTAACATAGAGCTGGGGGGGGGGGGCTGCTCAGAGGCATGTCATTTTGCCAGATATGTGCTGCCTGGAATAGTTGTTTTCTCTTAACTGGATCAGGTTTGTTGTTTTTGGCTACTTTGTAGTTGTGTTTGCATCTTTCAGGCACTTTGCCATTATAGTATTGTATAAAATATTGGTTATGATGCCAGGTGCACTACCAAAGGCTTTTACTGCAAGCTTTCAAGAAAGGAAGATGGCCCATGTGTCTGCTCCATTGAACCAAACCAGAAACCTGCATAATGCTGATTTTGGAATGCAATTCTGGGCATCTCTTTTCAAAAGGTTAAGCAGAGAAAAATAGCAGAAAAGTTGTTCATTGTGAGAGTCTAATAAGTTATGGAAGAGGGGAGGGATGCCCCATCATATAAACAAGCAGTTGAGAGTACACACACTTGTGGCAACTTATTACATACCATGATGTCCATTGGATGAAAAGGCACCAGATATCAATTGTCTGTGATGTCTATTCAGCCATTTTCATAATGCCTGCAACTTCTGATATTTTTGGGGGTTGGAATCAGAAAGACATTTGAGTGCTGTACCCAGGAAAATAACTGTCAGAAGCCCTTTGTTAGCTGTTGTTTGCCAGTATTGGAGGCAAAATTGTTAAATGTTGCATTGGAGACAAAAAATTGTTAAATATTGCAATTGGAGACAAATAATTGTTAAATATTGGTGTGCAAGGATTCTCCATGATGGTCAAAACAAAATAATATTCCATATGGGGGCACATGGCATAGATGGGCATTCAGATACCAAAATGGAATCTTGCTATCATGCAATTTTGTGTGAATTCAGGAACCACATTTTTGGTGTATGGATTGCTGTTCCCTGATTATTGTAGGTTATTTAAGTTCTGACACAACTTCTCTGATCACATAACACTCAATAGTTGTTTTGGTTTTGCATTATATTAAGGCATATTCTCCTTTTAAATATTAATGATAAAGTGAAGAGTGCATGGGATTTCACCATAATAAATGTTTCAGTACTCATGTATTCTGCTTCACATTTTAATCTGCAAAAATAGACTGTAATTCTTATTTCCCAAAACAACATTTGGTTTCTGAAACCTTCTGTTTAAATTAAGATGGTGTTTTCTCTATCATGACAACACTGATCATTTCAGTGCTGGTTCCTTGTTTCACCAATGTTGGAAGGAAAAGTAATGCTAAGGAAACCAGAGTGAATTATAAGGATGAAGGTTGTTGAATGACATTGTTTTATGCTTGCTACATTGAGATGTAGAAAATAAAGAAAGCATGTTCTTTGCCTTCTGTTACTTTATTGTTCAAAACTTCCATTGATCAGAAATGAACTGTTAATTGAGGTTGTATGTATGCATTTAATTCTGTATGTATTTTGATGGCTCCATATCTTTTCTCCTGCCAGCACTCAAGATGGTGTATGGTGAACAGAGATACTCCCATAAAAATAAAGGTTAAACAGTATCTTCTAGAAGTAAAGTTTTCTTATTGGTGGACTGCTTATGCAGCAGCTCACATAAAATAGTGATGAACACACATTTGTTGCTGCCCTTTGCAGAAATTGCAGCCAGTGCATATTGTTTAAATGCTGGTAAATTTGGCTGATATGAATGCTGTGAACCAAACAGCAGGCATTGGCTGCTGGTGTCATCCCACATTGTTGGACCCAGGGTCTGTTTCTTTGTATGATGCTTGTTTGAACCCCAGACCCAGTGCAGTGCTCAGAGCTGCTGAGACCAGCTGTTATCCCAAACATTATTCATTGTTCTCCTGAGTGGCCTTCTCGAATTATTTTTGGCCTCGTCAACGCCGAAACAATCTTCGAGTCAACATTAATGATGAGTTTCAAACCCAGTCAGTGCCAATACATTCAGGCTATTTAGTGCAGTAATTGTTTGATGTCCCGTCGTCGTCCGTGGTTGTCGGAGTCGTGTCGGCATTAGTGACTCCAGTTGACCTGATCAACATGTCGTAGACGAAGATTCGCTTCCACTTGGTGGGCGTCGGTGGTCATTGTCGGTTTGTTCATCTCTAGTTTCATCTCTTGGGGAAGCTGTGGCAAAACGATGTTCGGTATGGTGTAGACATGTCAGATTATTTCACGCTAGACGTCACGTGGGAAACGAAACATCGCCGCGATCGTCTGATCAAGGAATCCTCTCCGTTGATTAGCAGAGATCCACTGGTCGGGTCTCCGCCGTGACAGCAGTCAGCGGGGACTCGGCCATGTCAGAGCTGTCTCGGAGACCCGGATGTATTATAGCAGACAGTGCGGACCCGGCTGTGTGAAGTCAGCGGGGACCCAGGCCCAACATTTGGTTTGTCATTCGCCGGGTCGCGCGAGCAGTCCGCGGGGACCCATCTGTGTCAGAACATTCACGAGGTGTCAGAACAGTCGGCGCGGACCCGGCTCTGTGACAGAGCAGTTACCAGGTGTCAGAGCAGTCAGCGGAGACCCGGTCGTGTCAGTGCGGTCACGGCCCCGCCCTTGGGCCGCGTGACGTCAGCACAGCCGGTGACTCACCGGGCCGGCCGGCGGCGATCAATACGCGCAGTGTCTCAGGGCTCCCGAGGCGTCGGATCGGCGCCGGCCGCCGTCTCCGGCTTACTGACGGCGTCTCCTGCCCACTGGCGATGTCTGCTGTCCACTGACGGCATCTCGTGCCCTCTGGCGGCATATCCTGCCCAGTGACGATATCTTCTACCCACTGACGGCATCTCCTGCCCACTGGCGGCATGTCCTGCCCACTGGCGGTATCTGCTGTCCACTGGCGGTATCTTTTGCCCACTGATGGCATCTCCTGCCCACTGACTGTATCTCCTGCCCACTGACGGTACCTTCTTCTCACTAACGGTATTTCCAACCCATTAACGACATCGTCTACCCACTACCGGCATCTCCTGCCCACTGACGCGTCTCCTGCCCGCTGGCGGCATCTCCTACGCACCAAAGGCATCGCCAGCCCACTAACGGCGTCTCCGTCCATTGACGGGACAGATGACATTTCCCGCCCACTGACGGGACAGACCGTATCTGCCGCCCACTGATGGGACAGGTAGCATATCTTGCCCGCTGACGGGACAATGGGCATCTCCTGTCCACTGACGGGACAGGCGGCATCTCCTGCCCACTGACGGCATCTCCTGCCGACTAGCGGGACCATCTGGTGTTCCTTGGGGCCCATTACGGGACGTGATGACTTGCTTATCAGCGTGGCAGGGAAAACATACCGAGCTGGCAGAGAGGATCGATGACCAGTTCCCGCTTCGGCGGCGGTCTTGTCTCCAGTATCGCTGGCAGGCCCAAATTGTATCTGATGAAACTGGACGGACGCGTCGACTCACGGCCGAGAGGAGATAACCGCTATAGCCGCAGGTGTGGGCGGGCTCACAGCTTGGACCACGCTTTGCTGTGTTTTGTTGGTTCGCCTAGGCTGGGTCTATCGGGGCCGGGTGACGTGTGCCGACGGAATCAGACTGAAGCCCTGATTGCACTGGCAAGGCTTGGTTGATCTTAAAGAGCCATACGATGTGTCTGGTCGTACCGGTTTAATGCTGCCAAGTCTGTCCAAGTTCACTGACGGTATCTGTTTTATGGTCTCTTAGAGTTCGCCGCCATCGCCTTCCAGGCGTTTACAGGCTAACCGACTGGTCGTAGCTCATCGTGACACAGAGAAGAGCAAAACTGGCGTTTGATTTCGTGACCTGGTCGGGTCATTCCAGACCTCGCGACCAGGTGAACTGTGAGCGCGGGTCACGCGAACGAGCCTGGGCCATTCCTGCAAGCACGCTCTGTGCTTGAGTTTGCGTCGTCACATCATTGGATTCCATGAAAAGTCTGGCAGACTTGTAGATCAGTCAGTCTTTGAGGCGGATTGCTGTTTTGAGCCTTTGAAACTGTGGACTTTTGACCCTGATGGGTTTTGGGCAAGCTCTCTGACATCACCGAAACAATCGACTGCCGTCCAGCTCTGTCGCACGGTGTCGTTCACTAGTCGTTCTGTAGCCGTTCAGCTCCGTCTAACGGGACAGCGGAGCCTGTCATTGGGTGCTGCTGGAGCTGCTGGACTCTTTGCGCGGTCCGTGGTGGCGCCGCAGCCAGCGTGTTGGGCCGTCAGATCTGTTAATCCGTTCTTGGCAGAGGGGAATCCCTCGCAGCAGGACGGTCGATGTCTGCTCAGAGGATCGCCCGCTGATCTCGGGGATAGCAGCGGCACGAAGGGGTTCGTTTTGCTGAGCCGGCTGCTGAGCCGGCAGGGCCGGCTCACGGCTCAGCACTGCTCCAGTCCTCGGTCAGGCGGGCCCGGTCGTGGCGGCTTCTGGCGTCGCACTCCGGTGTCGGTCGTCCGGGTGTCTGGTGCCCGAGCGCGTCACGCGAGCCGGCCAAGCTACCAGTCCGCCATTTTGTAGAACCTTTAACTTACCACATTGATCGCGTGAATTATTTGTCGTGCTTTTGGCAGATGCCGTTTTCACGGTCCGTTTCAGCAAGTGCCCACTTATCGCCCGGTACATAGCGCTATTTTCGGCCGCTGTGCTTGACGTGAGCTGTGGATTCGGGGCGCTGAGTTGCCTCTACCGGCCAGTGCAGAGAACAATTTCCGGCTCACTGGCCGGTCACTGGGCGCCCGGACCGCCCGGCTGTTGCACCGTGTTTTGTGTCAGCACCGGGTGTCTTCGGACGAAGGAGCGCTCAGGCCGTGTGTTCAACTTGAAATAGCTTGCAAAGACGGCGGAAGGCTGCCTGATGTGATTCCATGAATTGGTGGTTGTTTGGTGGTTTTTTTTTTTTTTTTTGTTACTATTTGTCGTAAGCATTATCGAGTGAGAGCAAAATTCGTTGTGGATATATCGTCATTTTATTGTAATTTTGTCGGACATCATTGGACGGTAAGATGCTACAGCGATTTTTCTACCCACTTGTAACCACTAAGGCCCACTTCTAGGGTGTTCCTTTTTCAATGTGGGAACGTGATGATCGTCCGATGTGTAGATGGACGTGCGTTGAAGCGAAACGTGTCCTTCTCTACCACTACCATGCATTATGTAGTTCGAACCATTTTGTTTAACTAGAATTTTGGTGGTTTCCAGTTAAACTTGTTCGATTCTTATCGGTAATGCATGCATGAAGAGTCCTTTGCGAGATGCAGCATTGAAGCAGAAGTCTTCTTTGTACGATTTTTGGAGCAGTATTGCCGTCAAAATAGAGTGCCTACCCATCGCTCAGGCCCGAATGTGAGAGCTGTGGCGCACTCGAAGCAGTTGGTCGGTGAATTCGCGATCAGGCGGCGCCCATCATGCCTCCGGTCCGAACCTCCGAATCTCGGACTCTCCGGAAGAGGGTAACGGCGGACGGCAAAAACAATTGTTTTCCATCGTCACCAGTCAGATGCGGACCGGCTGGGCCGGCTCTTCAATGGCGCGTATGTTCGTGTTGATTGGCTCTCTTGGTATATCGACGTAGGGTGACCCCAGCCAACATTTTCAGTGAGCCCGCCGGAAATAAACACATTGTGCAAGACACTGCATCGCTGAAAACCTTTCGCAAGGCATGGAAGTGATTTATTGCAGAGCATGGGCGTGATGCACCAAACCACTGTTCATGAAAGGGAGCTTCAGATCCACCCAGTGTGACGACTTGAAACGTTTTAAACTATCTGCACAGTGGTTGCACCTGCATATGATGTTTTTTAACCGATATTCAAGAAGGAAAACTGGTTGGTTTATCGACTGCAGACCCTTTTAGCATCAGCTCATGCTTAAACAGTAAGCATAAGTCCACTCCTCGGAGAACTAGGTATCTGTGCTTATGTTGTCACGCCACTTCGTGATCTCTCTGGTTATAAAAGTGGCGTTCATCGACTTGAACTGCCTCGACTCCCCATCCTCAGCCGCATGTCGCCAATCATAGTGCTTAGTTGGGGTTAGGACATTTGGACGAATCGCCTGCCGATCTCCCTCTCACCGTCCTTCCAACATCCCAATGGGATGTTGGAAGGATCGGCATAATCTGATCACGGCTGTACCGCAGAGCTGCTGGGGATGCGGTACAGCCTACATGTACAGGCGTTGAGACCGGATGAAAATCTTACGTCCGGCGTCATTAGCTGTGCACAGGCATAGACATAGGTTCTCGTCCTGTTGGCAGTCATTTGTTGAAGAAAGCAAATTTCCTGCAGACATTTTGACAATCCTCTCTCACTGGTGGCGCGCATCGTTTTTTCTCATTGGTGACGATGGCATTTCGCGGATGGTGTTTAGAAGGCTGCAGCAGGGCTTTCGCTTTGTATTCTTTTGAGAGGGTCCTGGCCCACCCAATGTTGATTTGGGACCACCCAGTGTTGGTTTGGGCCCACCCAATATTTTGTGTTGGTTTTAAAGGGAAATGACTAATAGTAACGAAAAAAATATGGCCGTGCTAGATAAGAGACAGGCAGAAAGTTTAGAATAGAAAAGCTCAAAGCAGTGTGTCTATCTATCTTTCTATTTTCTTTCTATAGATATGCGTATAAACATGGGGGTAATTGCAACTTTTCATCCGATAAATAGCCACAAAAAACTTCAAAGTTTCCGTTGGTGAAAAAAGTGGCCTAAATCCGTTGAGAAACCCACTTTTGGGGGAAGGTTAGAGTGTCGGGCTCTCGGCTCGCCCCCCCCCCCCTCCCAATCATTTACGGAAATTGACGTCCCTGGCTGGCAGGTATGTGAAAAAACGATAGAGGGTTATATTGATATTTTTGCACAGAATTCTCCGACTTTGTAGTACGATTTCGTCGCTTTGAATGTAGATCTCTGACATACCTTTACAAAAATGCAAAAATGGAAAAACACCTCGAGTTTTATGCTGCTAGCCTGAGTTTAAGTCAACCCAGTTACCCAGCTGGCTGAAAGCCACCCTTCACTCAAAGTATAAGCCTCGAAAATTTACAGTGTGAAGACTGGTAGACAAAGGATGCCGGACTAAGTACCATGCGCAGATGTTCGTCCAAAGAAGCCCTCCGCATTTTGGGACTGACTCCGTTGGCTTTCTCCGGTGCTCGTGTCCCATAATTGGGATCTGGCCCGCGCTTGAGTGTATCCCCTGCTGGCAGCGGTCGCCGTCGCGGTCGTCGGGCGGATTAGACGGGTCGGCGGACGCCGTGGGTGGGGTGCGAATTGGCCGCGCCGAACGGCCTGAATGGAGTCGGGCCGGGTCGATAGCGCGGCGACGGGGCCCGATCGGTAGACGTCCGCCAGACTGGCGCCACCCACCTGGGGGCGGCGGCCCTCTGGCCTGCAGTCACAACACAACGGCCGAGCGCCGCCCCCTGGCCTGCCGTCGCAGCACTGCCACCTGGGGCGGCAGCCCTCGGCGTACATTCCGGGCGGACATGTCACATGTGTCAGAGTCTCCTCGTCTCTCATTGTGGCAGGCAGATTAAAGGGAATGTTCCATCGTAATGCGTATTTGAACTGGAATTACCAGGCTGTAGCTTGCAGTTTTAGAGGCCAATTTGTGAGGTACATTATGTCTCATATTCTACTCTTACCAATGTGTACCAAAGATTTACCACGGTTTTCCCGTTTGTTCGACGTATAGCGGGTGCCTGCCGTCACGATTGGGCACAAGCCAACGAACGTTTGCTTTGATCGGCCTGCGCATGCCCGTATTGCGTCATATTGGTGGATGACTGCGGAATATAGTTTTTAATTAATTACATTTTCTGAAGCTTCCACACAGTTTTCGGGAAATGAGTGGTGAAAACGTTATCAGGGGCATTTTTCGCACCAGCCAAGTCTGTGGAAAGTCGACCGGAGTTGAGCGTTTTCCTGAAAGACGCGGCCAGTTTCGTCCCCTGACCGAAGGCGTTGTGCCTGGTGGCCGTAGGTACCGAGTTCAGGGGAGCCGGGATACGCCGGTACATACTAAGTAGCCTAATATCAGGTACCAAGTCAAACGCAGGTACCGAGTGCAGCCGTCAGTGAGGGTACCTTCCGTAGCAGAGGCTTCAGAACGTTGCCTGGTGATCAGTAGCGTAGCCAGGATCTTGGTAAGGAGGTGTGAAGCCTGAAATAAAGGTGTTTGATACTGTTCTTACACTTTATTGCAAACACGAATAAACTGACCCAATCAAAAGCACACCCGCATATGTCGAAAATAGAAGTATATTACTTTTTAATTTAGATTTTGTCTGTTAAGCGCATTATTCTGGTAAATGACAATTTTTGGAAGCTTCCGACCTTAGGGGGAGGGTCAGTTGACCCCTCTGGCCCTCCTCTGGTCACGCTACTGCTGATTAGCCTTATTTGGGGGGTAAAAAGCGCGCACAACATTTTGATGGTGACCATGTTCCTGTCACAGCGGAATGACTTGTGCTTGTGGTGGTAGCACTGTTTGAGCGATGCACGCCAGGGCGTTTTGCTCGTGCATTCAGCTTGGTCATACAGAAGGCGAACTGAATTAACGGTCCATTACACCGCACCTGACCTCATATCTCCCTTAGGGGGTTAGCGCCGAGCTCGTGCGCCGCGCTAACGTGAGCTCTCAGCTTCCCTGAACCATCAGCTCCCGTGAGCCCGGCTCCCGCGAACCGTCGTGAGCTGTGATCATCGCGGCCCCGGTCTGTCATCCGCCCTGCCCGCCGCGCTGCCGTTAAAGCGGCGGAGGCGGCGGCGGCCGGCGGTGCCAGGCACCCGCTGCCGTCGCCGCGCGCTCGGCAGGCACGCCGGCACCGGCGGCGGCTGCTCGCGCCGCGTCGCCGCTGGCGGACGTCACGGTACCTGTCGGCTGGCCGGGTATCACTCATCAGACGGAACTGGGCGCGCGCCGCGGACGGCCGGCCAGCAGACCTGGGACGACTGGGATGGGGTTAGTCATGCTTGTACACTTTCGGCAAGTACGTGGTGAGGGGACTATCTGGGACATGGCTGGAGATATCCGAAAATTATTGGGGGCCCGCACGGGGTTTCAGACCGTTTCTTTCCAGTCATTGTTTTGCGCCTGATATTAAAATCCCTGAATATAGGGGGGGGGGTGAGGTACGCACCGCCGATCCCCCTGGCATTGCCAGCCACACCTGGAGATCATGAAATATTACAAGAATTTTGCAAAGTCACGGATGATAATTTGGTCAGTTTGTTTTTTTGTGTTGTCCTTTCTTCTCACTGACTATTTGTCTTGATCCAGAGTTAAACGTCTCCCGGAACGGGAACGTTTGTAATAAGCATTATGCCGTTATGAAGATAAATCGCATACGTGATATGGCGTCCACACGAATGACAAATCGTCATACACAAATGTTTAAAACAACAATAGCCATACCTCTACGCCTCTAATAACAGCACTCAGCATAAACAAATGTCCTAAAAAATGGAATTTGTTAGCAGCGTTGGCAAGCGCGACTATCGCTGACATGGTCTCTTGGAGTGGCATTCACCTGCGTTTTCTGCGGCCTCTCAAGCTGAGGGCGCTGGGTTGTCGTATTTGCTGTTGCTATTGATATATATCTAGAAGTGCCGGCTCCGCGGTTGTTTGCAGCCGGGCGGCGGCGTATGTCAGTTGGTCTGGGTTCTGGGAGGCTCGGGAGCCAGTCTTGTCATCGTTTTCTGCGGCCGTGCGGGTTCGAGGCGCCAGTTTGTGTGCGTTTTCTGCGGCCGTGCGAGCTGGGACGCCGGTTTTGTCTGCGCTTTCGGCGGCCGTGCGGGCTGGGACGCCAGTTTGTCCGCGTCTTCTGCGGCCGTGCGGCGCGTGTATCCGGAAGGCGCGGCGCCATCCGTCTACGGGACAGCCAGATTGTTTTTCCCGGCCGAATGCCGCGTCGTCTGGAAATGGCCGTCCGGGGAGCAGCCGGGGCCCGGTGATGGTCGGACGGCCGCCTCCGGCTGGCCGACGTGTCGGCTGCGAGAAGGCCGACTCGTCAGCCGCCGGCCCAATGGACGGCCGGTACCGGCGTGAAGGGAGTTCCGGGTTCTGGTGCTGAGCTTGTCACGAGGGCACGAGCTGGCGTGGCTGGGCTGGAGCAGTTATTTGTTTGGTGGTATTGGGAGATTTAGAAATTGATTACTTATGAACTTAAGCTAAAAAAACGGCAAATTTGTGAATCAGATGACACATTATTCGTTTACATGCGAGGTATGCCTTTACGGTTCTTGTTTCCAGTTACGTCGTTTGTTTGTATTTTGCAGCCGACAGAATTTTGTGCTCTTGCGATGAGAACAAAGTTCGAGTTTCTAGCCCCGTGGTGGGAACATCGCCAGTACGGCGCCGTCAGCGACGAAGGCAAGGATAGAAAGACGGGTAAGAGAGACCCGTACGGTACGCCTACTTGATTGCTTTTCCACAGAGGCGGAGGCCACTTGGCCAGTCCTTAATGAATCGCGTCTTGAAGCTGGTTAGATGTTGCGGTGTTCGCGGACAGTCAGAGTGAGAGTAATTGCCCGCCCCGAGCGCGGCGGGAACCAGCGAAACAGGCGGTATTTGCAGGCAGCTTATCTCAGTGTTCGATCCTGCTCTCAGTCGCTATCCGACCCCGGCCAGACTGCTGGCTGCGGTGGCTCCGTCTGAGAGCCGATAACCATGGTGCGCGGGTAGCGGCCGGTGACTCAGGTCTCTCTCCGGTCGTGTCTGCTGGTCCCTGACGGGGTCCGGCCGGTCGGGACGGACCTCGGCCGACAGCGGGCCGTCTGGACGTCTCGGGCGGCCGGCCCGGGCGGGGAGGGGGCGGCCGAGCCGCGCAGCTCGCGCCGCCGCCTCCTGGATCAATAGCGGCGGCCGGCGGTGGCGCCGCCCGGCGGCCGGCAGCCCCGGCCGGCCCGGCCAGCGCCAGTGACGGGGCGCGAGGGCGAGCGAGCCGTGACCTGACCGTGTCAGCCGGCCGGTCACACGCCGGCCCGGGGAGCTGCAGCAAGCCGACCGCTTGGTGAGCGCCGCGGGCCGGGCCTGGCCGAAGGGTTTTGTCCGGGCGCCCGCGGGGACTGTGTGTGTCGGTAGCCCGGGTCTGGAGCGGCTTGTGATCTGACGGCCGTGGTCGGCGGCCAGCGCTGGACCTGCTGTTGTTCTTGGCCTCAGACAATCTGAGCCAAGGATTGGGCTCGCCAGGGCTTTGCACGGTTGCCTAATCCGCGATCCGGCAGGTTTTCGTGGATCTTTGGTCTTAGAGTCACGCCGTTGCTGTCCATGTTGGCAGGCGTTCTTTGAACGTCTTTGAGCATGCGACTCTTTTCTGAAGCGCTTGTTTGGCACGCTCTGCAGGTATTCCAACGTCTGGTCGTCTGCCATGTATCTTGATGTGGGACGGTTCTCGTTGTTCGGTGGCGGGAAATGACCGGTTCCCGTGTTTGGTCAGTGCTCCCGTTGAAGGGTTATTAAGTGGAATGTGGGGCTGGGGACTACTGATGATTGCAGTGTGCATCGGCTCGGTTCTGAGGCATGGCGCTGCGTTTGATGCATCCGCCACGTTTGCGTGTACGCTGCAGAGTGTGGCACGTGCAGGGTGGTTTTCTTGAAACAAGCGCCCTGTGATTTTTCCAGTTCTTATTGGATGCAACACATTTTTTCGTCGACTGGTGGATGAAGAGCCACAGCATCGTGGTAGCTGATTAGATGTTTATTTAGTTTGAGGATCCTCATTTGTATGCACGTGAAACGAACTATCCTGCTTTTCTGAGATTGATTCAAGATGATCCGGCTGATACCTCGGAGTTGGTTTGACGTAATGCCGCGATGTCGTATAAAAGATAATGCTCTTAAATGTCTTCGCGTTATTTTTCGTTTTATTTGTGTTGTTTGTTTTTTCAGGAAGACTTAAAATCGCACAAAAGCGTTATGAGGTGCAAAAAGGGTGAAGGTTTGCCTTATGGTTTTCAGCAGACACATATAGTAGTTCCCCCATTAATCTCTCTGGTTTCCGAGTCGCGTGCGGTGCTGTTCATTTTTGTAGTGCTCCGTGCCTCCGTCAGATCCATTTCCAGCCGTTTGTGGGAGCAGAAGCGCCGACCGGTAGCGGCTCATGCACTATTTCTGGGAGCGTGAACTTCAGGCGGACTGGAATGGTCTGATTCCAGGCGCATCACGCGACGTGCATTATTAAGGCCTCCCTTCGCCCACACCTCTTGACCCGGTACACTGGATTTTAAGCGCCCTCTGTTGGACTCTGTCGGAGTGTTGCGGGCATGATGTCAGTCACACTCCTGGTGGACTGCGTTGGGAGATGCTGGGATTAGTTTCAGTCGCTCCCCTGGTGGACTGGGACGGGAAATACTGGAAGTTGTTTCAGTCGATTTCCTAGTGGATTGGGACGGGGAGTGCTGGAAGTTGTTTCAGTCATGCCTCCGGTGGACTGGGACCGGGGATGCTGGAAGTTGTTTTATTTATGCCTCTGGTGGACTGGGACGGGGAGTGCTGGGAGCCGTTTTAGTCGCACCTCTGGAGGATTGATCGGTAGAGTGCCGCATCTGGCTCTGGCAGAGTCCCACCCTCCAGTGGCCTGGGCAGGGGGGTGGGGGTGCTGTAAATCGTCTCCGCTGGGCCTGGGTGTGCCGGGAGTAGTGGCAGTCGGACCGCTGGCAGACGGCCTGGGCCCGGAAGCTCTGGCCATCCGGCCCGCCCGTCGACACCGGTCGGCACTTAGCCGCGGCTGCCGCCGAGCCCGGCTGCTGCCGCCGGCGCCGGCAGACCAGCGGCAGGGCGGCTCCTGGCCACTCGGCTGCCGGCGCCGGCAGACCAGCGGCAGGGCGGCTCCTGGCCACTCGGCTGCCGGCGCCGGCAGACCAGCGGCAGGGCGGCTCCTGGCCACTCGGCTGCCGGTGCCGGCAGACCAGCGGCAGAGCGGCTCCTGGCCACTCGGCTGCCGGTGCCGGCAGACCAGCGGCAGAGCGGCTCCCGGCCACTCGGCTGCCGGTGCCGGCAGACCAGCGGCAGGGCGGCTCCTGGCCACTTGGCTGCAGGCTGCCGTTTGGCTGCCGTGCTGTACATTGCGTGCAGCACGGCGCACGTCGGTCCCGAAAGACATCGAAATGGTGCGCGAATGCGTCTGCCCCAAAGCGACGTCCCTTGGAGCCACCTTGCAATGGAAAAATGCGGCCGACTGGATCCGGCTCAGTGGAACCCCGCGAACTAGCTCACGATGATGCAACCCCTTCGCCGAATTGTCTTTCCCTCGACATCGCGTGTGCGGTGCGCATAGACGGGGCGCTTAACCGCCCCTGATACTTGACCTTAAAGACAACCCGCGTTCAGGTGGCGCTGGCCCTGTTGACGGAGCGGCTCAGTTCCGACGTCATCCGTTCTGCAAGCACGGCTTAGTCTAACGAACCGTTCCAGTCTTCTTTGCGTAGTGCGTAGAACCCTCAGTCAGAGCCCGAACGTTGTGTGGAGCTTTGTGCGGCTTTAGCGGTTGCAGTGCGCCGTCGCGTGCTGCAGTTACGTTGTTTTGAAATTCCGCCACCACGTGCGGGATAACTGTTGATGGATATTGCGAATGGCGAATCACCGATATCAGTTTCGGAACGGTTGCAGCGGGGTAACGGAGCTTTGGGTAATCCATCAGCCGCCTGCCGTAACACGACAGCGGGTGGGTGCAACTGATGCACGCCTGGCTCGTGTCAGCAGCTGCACTCGAGCGGTCGCGTGCCGCAGCGCCGGCTGACTCACGCGGCAAGATCAGGCGGTTGCGTTCCGTGCGGCGCTGGCGCCTCGCTCGTGCCACCGTCCACAGAGGGCCCGCACGCGGTCGGCGGACGTCGGGCGGGCACTACTCTGACGTTGTGCAGGTCATGCACTAGCAGCGCGCACGGCTGGCGCTGATTAAAAACTACGCCGGCATGCAAACGACGGTACGAGCTGGACTTGAAAACGATCCGGCACCGCCTGGCGTGGGAGGTTCGCTCCTGGGAGCGGATCGCTCGTGGCGGTGAGCAAACGGTCGCCACGGCACCCGCCGTCTGGCTTGTCGTCTGCTGCTGACGTCAGCGCTGACGATGACTGGGGAGGGTCGGTCTGTGACGGTCTTGCAGAGGCTGCGGCCGTCGGTTGGCCTGCCGCTGACGTCACCAGGCACCAGAAGTCGGTCAGCAGGCACCAGGAGCGGCGACGGTCCGGTCTGGCACGGTCACGGCGGGACGCTGCCGTCCAAGCTCTGGTCCCGCTCGGACGATGGAAAGGCCCGCCAGCGGCGTCCCTGTCTGCTGAGAGAAAGAGAGAGATGATCAGGGGTTTATGGGCGATTCGTCCCCCGACCAACGACAGCGTGATGGATGTAATGGGATTCAGTCGTTTTGCGAGAACGGAGATGGTAGCGAGCGGGCTCGGATAGTCTCAGTCCCATTTTATGGCAGCTTTCTGCAGGACAATCGGGATGCACCGCTTTTGTCAAGGAGTTCATCATCCGATCTGGCTACTTTAGGCTGTCACATTGTTTAAGGAGGCTGGAGTCTTCTAAGAGGAAGGAGAAGTGGCAGTTGATAACTCTTCAGGATGGAGCCCACACATCCGTCGTGTTGACTTCAGCGTAACGATGAAAAATTTACTGAACGAAAAACTGCGTGAAAAGATGATGGTTTGTGATGATGAGCCGAAGCCTTGTTGGTTCAACACTTTTCTTTGTTTTTTCGTGTCGTAGGGTTTATGTGTTCCTCATTTTTACGCCTTCGTGCCTTTTCTTTTCTTTCTTATGGCTTTGCAGGTGTTTGGATTCGACTTCATGCCATTCAGACGTTCCTCGCTTGGGTACTTAGAACTACAAAAAGAAACAGCTTCGTGTTTTGCTTGTCGTGAGTCGGCGTCGCCTCCTGGTTCAAGAAGCTCGATATGTCGATCACTGTAGCATATGATTGTGCCGTAGCACACTGAAGGCTGACGTAGTGTTGCTGGCCATTATTTGTATCTACTCTGACATTCCCACACAAAAAAAATTCAAGGCCCTTGGCTGATTCTCGTTTCTGCAGCATAGCAATCCATACCAAATTTTGGAGAGTTTCTCGTGTTCATGAAACGTTTTGCTGCAGCATTAAAAAATGTGTTACGAGAAAGCATTCTATATTGGTTTCACAATTAAGTGATTGCTTTCTTTTCTCGCCTAGTGCAAATTGTGTGCTTTGCATGTTCAGTGTCAGGATTATACGTTGTGTCCCTTGCTGTGCTATATTTGGAAGTTCCAAATGACACCTACTCGTTGAAAGCTATCGTTTCCGTTCCTGTTACACCGAATCGGGGATTTCCAAATACAGTGGCGTGACATCTGTCGCTAGCGCGTTCCTGAAAGAGTGGTTCCTGGAAGGCGTCAAAGGCTTTTTTGTCGAAGATTCTGGAAGGCTGAGTCCGTCTCGATCCGGTGACCGCTACAGAAACCGCCGGGTGCGTGCCGTCCGGTGCTGAGAACGCTGTCAAGTGCAGGGCTGCGGAGCGGTCCGAGTTTGTCGGGAGCACAGAGCTCTTCATTCCCGTCGAGGCCTGCTAAACCCTGCCTCACCGATGCATTCTGAGAGCGCCCAGCTCCCTCGAAGTTCGAGAGTTTCCGAGAAGTCGGGCGACTTCGTTTCTGGGAAAGTTATGCCGTATCTGAAACCGTCCCCAGCGGAGACCCCGTCCTGCCGTTCTCACTCGGGTCACGTCCTGGCCACGTGATGGCGGCAATGCGTGCCTGGTCCGCTCCAGAATGGTCCCTGGAATGGTCTCCCGGTGGCTAGAGGTGCCATGGGATGCAGGCCGGCAGCCGTTCACGTTTAAGCTAATGGCCGCCAGACGTCGTCCGCGACGCATCAAGACATTTTGCCGTTTCAGAAAGCAACGCCTTGGTCGCTCGCTTTGGCTTACACGGGCGCGGACATGCGCAGTTGCTGCATTAACCATTGTACGAAGAGCTCGGGCGGGCTTTTGTGCGTTGTGCAGGTATTGACAGAGCGGCGCGCGCCACGCCGCACGCTCCGACCGCAGCCCTGTTGCATGCGCAGCAGTCTGTTGACGGCCGGCTGCCGGGCGAGGCTCGCGCCGCGCCGGGCCGCCTGCAGCGGTCGGAGGGGGGGGGGGGGGGGACTGGCGCCGGCGGGACGGGCGCCGGTCCTGAATCGATGCGTGAGGCCGCGCCGACCTGTCGTGGCCCGGTCGACGGGGCAGTGCGGGTCCGGACAGCGCCAGGTGCCGGCCGCTGGGTCCGCACGCCGCCCTGGCCTGGTCGGGGACGGCTGCCGCTGCTGGCCGCGGACGCCGCCGCCCGCCCGGAGAAGGCTGAGCGGGAGCGATTTGGCGAAACTGGGCGGTCGCTGTAAGGATGTGTTGCCACCTTGTGCGTGGCTAACGCTTTGTCTTATGGTTTATAGAAGTTCACGCCGCGCAGTGGTGCGCAGTGGTGTGTTTTGGGGGGACGTAGTGAATTTGAAGTGCCGGACGTCGGTGTAGGAGGTCCATGATGGATAGCAAGGCTTTGTGAACGATCGTCGTTCGCGAGAATGTTTCTCTGATCTCTGACCGTCATTGTAGACCAGTTCGGATGCTTGTGCCGATCTGGACTACCATAACTGTTTCGGTTTCGCGTATACTCGATTCCCGCCAGTCACTGGTCTTCCTCGAGCCATCCCGCCATCCTCTGACCTCAATGTCTGTCATAGTAGTGCTCGTGGGCTTCGCCAAAACGGGAGGGGAGATACGAGGTGCTTCCATCGTCCTTTGCTGAGTTACGTATCACACATGAATGAGGTATTACCATGAAAAAGGACTTATTTGAAACATCCAAATTTCCCGATGTGTATCCCGTGGCATAGCTCCTGGCCACAATACCAAGATACTGCCGTTAGGTAATCAGCGTTTCGGTTTCCCTTTGGTCTGTGGCTGTGTCTTATCTCACCTTCAACAGACACTAATCCGTTTCTGCCTGCCCCCCGCCACTCTGTAATCTACCTCTGCCCTGCCCCGCCCCAGACCATCCCCCCAATCACAAAGCCGCCTCCGCCGAGGCTCCGGTTCCGGATGGGGCTGCCGGGGCCAAATAATGGCGAACACAGGATGCCCGGAGCCCCGATTAGCACCGAACGGCGCCGTAAACGCCACCGGCCGAGCGTCGTTTGCCCCGTGTTTACGGCGATGCATCTGGCCGCGACCTTTCGGTCTCGTTAGCGGCGGCGGCTTAGCGGCGGCGGCCGGCTCCGGCTCCGGCTCGTGCCGGCCTACCGCTGACGTCACGGCCCGCTGACGTCACGGCTGTCGGCCGCCGGGCGTGCCCGGCCCTTCGCCGCGGGCGAGATTGCTGCCGGCGCTGTTCGCGAGCCGGCAGACGCCACCGGCGCGCCGACGGCCGTAATGGCTGCCGGCGGCGGCCGCGCCGGGTCGAGATAAGCCGAGCTCATTAGGCGGGAGGTGATTGCGCGGACCGGCCGGCGTCCGGAGGTGCCGCGTCCGGCGGAGACACACGGAGACGCCGGCGGAGACGCTGAGCGGAGACGCCGGCACTGTTGACGCCGCCGCCGCCGGCGCCGGTGGTGACGTGGGCAGGACCAGTGACGTCCGGCCAGTGCAGGTCTCGGTGCCGGGGATGGACCGGTGTCTGGGCTGCGGTTGCTGCCTGTCCGGCGGCGACATCTGGCGGTCATGTGGCGCGTCGGTGTAGTTCCACGAGGTTTGCAGGCCTTGTGGTTACTAGGATTCGAACCAGGAATATGGTGCTTGGGCGAACTGGTTACTCAGACCATGAGAAGATTCCTTCCTTCCTTCCAGAGCCCATTTCGTTTTGATTTGACTGATTATGTGGTTGCTGTCGTTTCCTAGTTCAGTACTGAAACGCATTTCGCCCTCCTGAGCTAGAAATATCGTGCAGAGTGAAAAGTAGCCACGGGACGGGTTCTATAATCCGTAGAGGAAAATGTGGTGAAATGTGGAGGAAAGATGGTCATAGGACGGATTGTTCGCCGTTTTATTTCGTGCGTTTGATTTGTTTTTGCGTTGTTTTTCTCGGGTGACGGAAGTCGAGTTTGGCGTCACGGTCGCGTTCCGTGCCCTTTCCGTGCTCAAACAGGGAATGCATGTCGAGGTGTGGGCGTGCTCAAGAGAACTTCTGAACTGGCTTGGGACCGGACGGGCAGGTGATACCTGGGACCGACGTCCCCGAGGGACCTGCCCCCGCTCGGTCAGGCGGTCCGGTCGGGTTCGGACGAGTCGCCGGACGCCGCCGACGCCCGGCTGACGTCATCAGGGCGACGCGGCGCCGGAAACCGGCGCCGACAGCCGGATGTCTGTCGGGTGCCGGCGCCGACCGCCGGCCGGCGCGGCCGCTCCGTCGGGTCCCGCCGGAACCGGCCGTGTCGCGTGACCCGGCCGCACGACAAAGACCCGTCCGCGGCCGCCGCCGGTCCCGGGGGCACGCGGCGGCGGCGGCGGCGCATTGTGCGCTTTGTGGCGCGCCGGCCGGCCGCGATCAATATCCGGCGCCGGCGGCGGCAGCGGCCCGGTCGGATAATGCGCCGCTGGTGGCCGACCTTGTGCCGCCGGGTGTTTTCAAGCCGCGGCCGCGCTCCGACCCGCTGTCGTCTGGCGCTGGAGCGGGGCAGCGGCGCCCGCCGCCGTCCGGGAGCCGGACCCCCGCCCGGGCGGCGCCGAGTTTGGTGCCGCCCGGGCGGAGAGTGGCTGACCCCGGGCGGAAGAGCGGTGTTGGTGATAAGCTTGGCGGTATGGCTTGGTCAGTTCATTGTGCTGTTGGCTTCGCGAGGATTCTGGCTGTTCTGGTGGGATGGGAACATTCGTGAAGGTTATATGGTCCGTTTGCCCGCCTCGCCATACTGAAATGGAAGTTGATCTCATCGAGTCGTGTCAGATTTCATCTGGCATGCCAAGTTATTTCAGGAATGTTTGCAGTGGTTTTCGCAAGCATGAAACAACATTGCTAGTTTAAAGTTAGAACTGAATGGAATATGCTCTGAATAGGTCGATAAATCGCCGCGATGTGTGAGTTTGCCAAGAGCATGTAAGAGCGTGCAGATTTCTCGGGACGCGGCATCTTGGGACCCCTCCTCGTGCCGTGAACGAGCTATTTGATCACCTGAATCGCGAATCAAAGCACGCCTTGAAGACTCGTTAACCCTATCCCGTGCTCCTCGGTATGTACGGATTCCGTGCTGGGGGGAGGCAGATTCTGCCCCCGTCATCTCGAAAAGTGTTGGTCCCATTTCCTAGCAGAAAACGTCGTTTGATAGCCCGTAGTGATAACTGCATTTCCGAGAAAAATATTGAAAATTTTGAGAGGAGGATGTAGTCAGAATGCGGGCATAAGTAAGGGTTTATTTATATGAGTTCTCTGACCACAGTTTGTTTTCGATTTTGTTTTACCTCATGTCGTTCTTTTGAGAATGGATGGGTCTCATATGTTGGAAGAGGTCACTTTTCAAACATAGGCGCATAGGGGCATCCTGGGCGCTTTAAAGGGGCATGCGTTTTTGGAAAAAAGTTAGTTCATTCTGCAACATATTTTGAGTGTGGCGAGCTCGTTTGTGTTCGGAAAACATTTCCATATGCGTCACATACCGTATCATATATATGTATATGACAGATGTCCTAGACGGATCCAGTTACCAGAAAGGTGGGGCAGCTTTCTGCATGGTGAACGTTTGGTAACTGCCTATCATATTGAAGGCTATTATGAACAATATTTTGTTTTGTATTGCAAGTTCGCATTTTGAGATTATGACCGCTCAACATTTTAAAATATTTCTATAGGCATGACGAGCCACAGCAAAGTGGATACTTTTTGGGGAAATATTAGGTTTTTTGTTATACATTCTGAATCTGGTGAGCATCTGTGTGTCAAGGAAACATTTCCATGTGTGTCACATACCATATTATGTATCATTGGAAGTGTTCACAAGCGGATTCGGGTGCGGGAAGAAGAGGGGTCATTGTGATTGCTGGGCTTTGTTCCGTAAATCGAGTCACAATTTTTCAGGAGTACAGGAGTAAGAATAAATAAATTGCCCTTTTTACACTACCCTGCCCCACCTCTGGTTTTATTTTCACCGAAATATATGGTATTGGTCGTAATGTATGTGGAAAAACTAAACCAATCACACAGGTTCCCTTTTTACATGACCCTGGATGGGCCATTGGCCGAAATTTTTTCAAAAAATACTTTGAAGTTCGAAGGTTACAAATTTTTCGATTGTTTGAAGAGTCTGTGATAATATAAAAGACACCAAAATAGTACATGACCACGTCGAAGTGCGCGATCTCCAGAAAGTGTATTCCTCAAATATGCCTCCTAAAGACGTGTACTGCAACCACCGCTGGAGGAGGGCAGTTTCTGAGATTTTGTCACAACACGTAAAAAAACTTATTTGGGAAAAGTCGCTTGTTATCGGAGCAAAATGGCCTTAGTAGTCGGCGCGCCCGCAAACACCATTAAACAACAGTGGGAAAAGTCGCTAAGTTTCGTGAAGCATTTCCCCAAAGCCCGAGAATGGCGAATAAAAACCGTAGGGGAGTGCGGAGTCTGCCTGTCTGGAGCGCGGAGAGGGTTAAAGGAAACAGCGATCTAGAAAATGAGGAGGGTAAGGCCTGACAGATTTTAGCGTCCGTTCTTATCCTGCAGCGTCGCAGAAGTTACGCTGACAGTTCACAAGACGTGGGCCCGCGGAGGTGGCGACCATGTTGCCACCTCGTGCTCGATCCTCAGCCGCTACTGCGCCGCCTGGCAGGCCTGAGCCGACTCAATAAACGTATGCTTGTGGACCAGCCCAATTTTGATCCATTTCAGTTTTGTTCCCCATACCGGTCATTATAACGCCGCAGGCATGTGCAGTTATTCGTCAGCATGAACAAATGAACCCGTTGTTTGTCGGCAGCGATGTTATGAATGACAGCTGTTGGACGAAATGGGATCGTAGGTGTACACCTCATGCCCTTATGGACAGATCTCTTGAGCCTCTTCATCAATTGGTTACGACTTGATTACTATGTTTGCGTGGTATAAGTATGTTGATTATTTGACATCATAGGTAAAACTTGTTAGTTCCGATCCTCAGAAACTTTCCGGGTCATGAAGGATGCGGTTATTTTCCACGGTTCTGTCTCGTGCAGCAGATGTTGATTTAAGGTTTCGTCGGGATAAAACAGACGAAGATTTTCATTTTACCCTTCTAAGGGTATTCGCACTCGCAGACCAGTTATTCCCTGCTGATCTCGTTTTCAGAATCTGCCGTTCGGGTTGTGGTCGTCCAATCGCTGGGCCTCGTAATCTCTCCGTTCCCAGGATTTGCCGTTGCCAGCGTCACGCTCTGGCCGGCTGCAATGCATTTCAATCAGTCGGAACGTCGCCGTTGATCCGCCCAGTTCCGGAACATTCGGCTCCTGCCCGCCCGATCGGCGGCTAACGACGCCGTCTCCCTCTGTTCCAGCTGTGACTATGGTTTAAGCTATGGAGTGGGAGAAACGGATCCAGCCGGCTCCAGCGCAAAGCAGCGCCCCTAGCGGTGAGTACTCGCACCGAGCCGACGGTCTCCCTTTTTCCGATTTTTTCCTCGCTTTTTCCCTGGGCGGCGTTAGTTTTCCAGTTCGGTCGCCGTCGCTGCCGGTCTGTCACGCGGCCGTCTTCGTTAGCGCCGCTGCGCGTCGGCGGCCGAATCTGGGGAGGCGCTGCGCCCATTACCCGGCCTGCCGAGCGCCGCCACCCCGGCTGGCGCGCATGCCGGCGCCCTGTTATGGCTCCGCCACCGACTGTTTGCTCTGCGGCGCAGCGGAAAACCACCGGCCAACGCGCCGCCTCCCCGGGGGGCCGCCGCCCGGCCGGCCGGAGGGCCCGAGCCGGAGCTGGCGCAGCCGCGGCTGTGTTTACCCGGCAGCCCCGGGCCGCGCACGGCGGCTCGATAGTGCCACCGCCGGCGGCAGGGGTGGGATCGCCCCTGCTCCTGCACGGCCGCGCGGCGTCGGACGGTCCCGTAACGCTGCTCGGAAAGCCCGGCTGGAAAACTGCTTTGATGCCGGTCGTTCGCTTCTGTGTAAACTTGTTTATACCAGCGGCGTGGGCTATGCTCGCATTAGCAGAAACAGCACGTGATGAAAGTAACGATGATTTGGAAGGCACGGAAGGATAATTTTACTGATGTGCATTTCCACCCACCACACATTGCTGTTGGAATTCTGCGGGCGTCCTTCCGGCCCAGGTATTGATTCGATTCTGTTCCACCCCATCGGCGGGCTCAAAACGGGGTCGTCTCTGGATGCGTCATCAGTCATGCCGTAGATGAAAGGTAGTTTTCGGTTAGGACGGTCGTATTTCAAAGTGCCGAAATTGACAGGGAAACAAATTGCTCGCGTTATGCCTCGCGAAGTTCGCTGTGACATCTGCGCCAGCCGTGTTCATTCCTTGCCTATGGCTCGCGAGAAATTGCATCTCGCACATAAAGCGGAGTAAGTGATCACCGTCAAGAGCTGCTGGTTTGCCCTTTGCGGCCGAATGCTGGAAGGGCTTGTGTCCTTGCGCTCATCTCGACTCGCGCCCGGTAATTCCCTCCTTGCACACAATGGGCTCCGTTCTGTCCGCGTTGTGGGTGGATCAGCGGTGATCATTGTCTCTGAATGGGTGCTGAGTGAATAAGACTCGTGGCCGGCTGCGGAAGAGGGGACTGAGGAACCTCGCCTGAGAAGCGCGACCAATACGTGTCGGTCACCGGCACCCGCACCTCTCACTTCGCATCAGGTCGACAGAAACCACGTGCCGCAGTGATCCGAAGCGGACGAAACTCAGTCGGAGAGAGGCTTCTCAGTGCCGGACAATTTCGCCGATTTGTTGGTTTGCGGCGACTATCGCTGGTTTCCCGGATCCAGTTATGGTCACGGACTCGCGTGTCTGACAGCCGTTGACCTGCTGCTCAGTCAGCCACTGACCCAGAGCCCTGCCAGTCACTGAACCGGGGCTCTGTCAGCTAGTAACCCGGGGTTCTGTCAACCACTGACCCAGAGCTCTGTCAGTCATTGACCTGGGGCTTTGTCAGCCACCGACCTGCTCTGTCAGCCACTGACCCGCTGCTCTGCCAGCGACGGACCCGGAGCTCTGTCAGCCACTGACCTGCTGCCCTGTCAGCCACTGACCCAGAGCTCTGTCAGCCACTGACCTGCTCTGTCAGCCACTGACCCGCTGCTCTGCCAGCGACGGACCCGGAGCTCTGTCAGCCACTGACCTGCTGCCCTGTCAGCCACTGACCCAGAGCTCTGTCAGCCACTGACCCGCTGCTGTGTCAGCGACGGACCCGGAGCTCTGTCAGCCACTGGCCTGCTGCTCTGTCAGCCACTGACCCAGAGCTCTTGTCGGCAACTGACCTGCTGCTCTGCCAGCCACTGACCTGGGGCTTTTTCAACCACTGACCCGCGGCTCTGTCAGCCCCTGACCCGCGGCTCTCCAGAGCGCTTGCCGCGGGCTGTGTGCGGCTCTAGAATCTGCCTGCCGCGCGGTCCGGCGGCCGGTGCCGGTCCGGCGCTGCGACACCCTGCCCGGTCCTCAGCCGTGGGCGGCTCAGTGCAGCCGGCGGCCGTCATCTCGGCCGGCGGCCGGCGGTCGATGCGCCGCCGCTGTCAGCTCGCAGCCCGGCGGCGGTGCGGCCGGCCGGCTCCCGGAACTGCAGCCCGGCGGCAGCGACCGGCCGAGGTCAGGCAGAGGTCACTGGCCGCCTCCCGGAGGGCGGGCCCGGCCCGGCGCCGACGGAGCTGCCGCCGCGTCGGTGGGCCGTGCTCTCGGCGCTGCCCGGTCCTTCCCGGGTGGCCGCGGCTGCCGATGGTCAGTTCGTCTGCGGTCTGAGTTTGCGGCAGATGCCCCGGCCGCTGATGGATACGGCATAGGCAGGACCGCGCCCAGTCCCCTGCCGATGCTCCGCGGTGGCACCGGGCGCCCTCCGGTATCGGACCTGTCACCAGCTGTGCACTGTACTTGATCGGTTCGCTGCTGCGCTATGTCGTCTATTATCGGACTACCTGGCTACTTCCCGGCCTCCGCCTCCCAGCTGGCAACCCAGCTAGCCACTCAGCTAGCTACCCAGTTAGCCATTCAGCTGCTACCCGCTGGCTGCCGCAGCGCTCGGCCATACACCATGGCCTTGGAGCTTTCTGCAGGCGAGATCGATGGCTGGCGGCTAATGCTATCTGCTGCGGCGGCAGCCGACCGGGTCGGAGGCAGCAGAACCGCCGGCGGCGATCAGCCGGCGCCGACCGCGCCGCGCCAGAGGTCAGGCCCCAAGGTCAAGTCTGGAACAGCTCTGGTCGGCTTTTATTCGTATTTCTATTTGTCGAATGTGGGAAGCAGACACTGTAAAGTTTTTGAAATATCGCCAGCGCTTCATTGCCTGCTACCACGTCAAGTTTAGATCGCGGGACCGTCGAGGTCATCTTCGTCGAAGTACTGTGCATTTTTCATCAAAGGGGTATCCGATAAAAGGCCGAGACACTTCCATGTGTCATACCAGCCGCCCTGACATGATGTCGTTCCGCTGCGACCTCTGCCGACATTGCCACGAGCGGCTTCATCAGGATATCGGCCGGATTCGGCGCCTCTGCGCTCAATATCCTCAGAGAGCGGCGGCTGCCCAGTGTCCGCGGCCGAGTAGCGTGTGCTCCGTCTGCTCAATATCCGGCCGTGCTGGCCGGAGGGATTCGGGCGGCGTCCGGCACTGGCCGGCCCGGCCCTGCCCGGAGACGGTGACCGGGTCCGGCGGACGCCGCTCTGTCGCCGCCCGGCCGGGCGACGTGCGCGGTCGATGCTGGTCTGCCGGCCGTGTCGGCGCTGGGTCGACGTCCGGTCTGGCGCCGCCGCTGCCGCCCGGCATTCAGGCGCCGCTGCCGGCTGCCGGATTCGGGCAAACTTTAGGCGGCCAGAGCGACCGGCCGGGCTCTGAGCCCATCGTCGCTCGTCTGTCGCGGCGGCAGATTCCAGAGCCGCGCGGCGGTCGGCGTCGGCCGGAAAGTCCGCCGCCGGCCGAGCTGTGCGTGGATCGCTATTGACCTCGGACCGGGACTGGCGCCGGCCGGACGGCCCCGCGCTGACGTCACGACGCCGGCCTATCGAGCGCCGCCCGGGGGCGGCCAGCCGAGGTCACCGTCAGCGGCCAGCCCGCCTCACCAGGTCTACGCTGACCTCACCGCTGTACCGGGGCGGCGGGCATTTCTCAGGCCTTGCGCAAGCCCTTAGGTACTTCTTGGGCATCACCAAAGCCACGCGATCAGCTCTTGAATACCGCTGGAAAATTGCAGTGACCCCGTACACCTCACTCCACGTCTGCTGCCATTTCTTACGTCTCGCCCAAGGTTCGCTGCTACTTCTTCAGTGTCACATTAGGGCTGCCGCCGCCTGTGAAACTTTTCCCCAAGACAGTAGCTTCTTCGTCGCCACCCCAGAGTCAGTCATCTCATCGGCACCGCTCAGGGGCGGTAGTGCGGTCTCACTTTGACGGCACTTTTCTTGATCGTCGCCTGGCGACCGTCTGTCCGCCGTCACGGCGTCAGTACAGATCCGCTGGGCCGACGTGTTCTGGCTGGGGCCTATCTCGGCTGGTGGTGAAATACTGTTGACATTTATTGGATCTTGGGGTGGCTGTGGCGGAACCTGTCGGGGTTAATCAGGGCCGTCAGATGCGGTCAGATCCAGCATTGGGCGCCGATTGATTCGACCGTCGGCGTTTATTGGGCTTGATGTTGAGGTGAGAGAGGATCAGTTGAGTCTGGCCATTGGATGTTTAATCAGCCAGCGGATGGACAGTTGCCGATTTTTCAGTGTCCACCCTCTGGCCTGGTGCAGTAGGTCTCTCAAGGGGCCTCTCGTCGGGAAAGTATGACCAGTTTCGTCTGGGGGCTCAGTTAGAGCCTTTCTGTGTACATGCCGGCATGGCAGAGTACCACACATTCGAGACATTGAACGCTCGGCGGCATCTGTAATTCATCGTCTTTCCCGGGAGAGTGCGGGTGTCTGTCCTCCTTTCGACATGTCAGGCTGGTCCAGACCGGGGACGGGCATTGTATCGCGGCGACTCGCTGCACCCGTTCGGCGGAGCTGCTCCAGGCGCCGGTCCGTGGAGGAGGCGCCGGGTCCACGTGTCGCGCCGGACGTCGCCATTTAGCCGGCGCCGGAGCGCGACGCCGCTCCAGAGAGCTGTAACCAGGCGTCGGCCGCGGACGAAGATGGATGGCGTCCGGCCAGCGGCGCCGGCAGCGCTGCACGTCAGCCCGGCCCGCTAATGGTGCAAAATGGCTCGGCGGCGGCCGACGCCAGCGCGCTGGAGGTCCACGGGGACGCGGCGGAAGGGTCCCAACAGCGCCTCCTCCGCCGTGGGCGGCCGGCCGGCGCCGCTGACCGGCCCCGGCACGCGCGTCGCGCCGGCCGCCGCCTCTTGACGTCGCCGTCAGCGGCCGCCCGGGCGGCGTTGTTCGGGAGCGGTCCGGCCGGCGGCGGCCGCGCATTGTTCCGCGCCGGAGCCGGGCCGGCCGGCGCCGCCCGCCGATCAGATCGTGACCCGGCCGCCGGACTGTGACGGAAGCCGTCTGACCGGACGTCGGACGCGGGCCGGGCGCCCCGCACCCTGCGGACGGCTCCCGATAGCGGTCAGACGGCCGCGCGGCCGTGCTCTGGCTGTCAGCGGCCGAACGGAAACTCGGCGCGGCAAATTTACGACCGAACGAATCGTGCCGGCGGTGGCTCCGGTTTTCGTTTGAGGCGCGGGGTTTCGCGGCTGATCGGCATTCGGAGCCAGCCTCGGCGCCGGTCAATGCGGCGTCCGCTGTGAAACGGGTCGGGGTCAGACGCTGCCGGCCTTTGGGGCCATCCATCCGAGCACTGGCGAACGGGAATTACGATCCGGATGGCGGAAGATTGTCTGCCGGACGGCTGCGGTCAAGAACGCGTGGAGCGGTTATGGAGAAGCATGTTTCACGGTCGCTTTGGTTCCGGTCTCTCATGTGACCGCCCCGAACTCTGTCCGGGCGTCTGGACGTGGTCCGTCGGCCTGAAGTATCGGAGCGTCTGGACGTGGTCTGTAGGCCGGAAATCAGACTCGTCTAGATCCTGACTTTTGACCGGTCTGAAACGGAAAGTGCTCATGAGTCAACTAATCAGGACTTGCTTTCGCTGATTGCATTTGCGAAATGTCATTAGGAACGGCTCCCCGCTCGTATCCTTCTATGGCTAATACCAGCCGCCTGTGGTGGCTGGTGATAAATTTTGCTGCCATTCGGCATCGTCGAAAGGTCGGTGTAACCAGGGGTCATGACTTACGTTGTAAGAGACCCTAAAAATGTTACACGCTGAGAATGCAACCTGAAAGTTATTTAGCGTTGGTCCCTGCCTTTTAAAGTTAAATCATGGGCGGCTGTCACGGTACAGCGTCATTTCTGGAGTTCTGCTTGCCGTAGGATGACCGTACTTGTGCATGACCATTTGTTCTCGGGGCTACTGGTACCTGAATGATGTAATCGCCCTCCGCTGTTGTTTGAGTGTTTATTTCAGGAACACGTTGGCTTCAAGAAATGAAATTGTTCCGTGTCTTGGCGATTCTAACCGCCACGACACGCAAGCAGAAACACACGCATTTGGTTGTAGCAAGATTTTCCATATTTTTAAAAGACGTCTCAGGAGAGTAGGAAGAATGGTGTGAAATGGTGTAAGACCCCGATTGAATCAGCTTGTGATGACTGTCGGATGACGTAGAGTTTGAAAGACGTCTCAAGAGAGTGAAATGGATAGTGTGAAAGGGCGTGAGACTTCGATCGAATTAGTTTGTCGTGATGTGTCGTTGGCCGTAGAGACTAGCTATGGGCGATAATATGTTGCAAGTCAAGGCGAAATTTGGCTTTAGCTGTTTTCCCTATGTTTGGTTATGTTCTGTGTCGGCACATTTGTTTCATGTACTTGAGAAATTTCCGAAAATCTATCTCCAGCACAGCGTTAAGCGGATTTAAAAAATGAATTGAGCTGGTTGGCCTTCACTGATTGTGTCCGCGTGATTGCTCGCTTCACAACGAAGAAGTCTTCTCAGAGGCATTTTAGGCGTGCGTTTGATCGCGCTGGTTGTCATGGCGCATGGTGCCCTGAACCAATGACTAGTTATTTGGTCTGTCAATAGGTGGCGGGCCGAGTAAATATTAGCCCGGACTTGGAATGCTGAGCGGCGGGCACGGAGCGCCATAACTCTGGAAAACATGCTGCTCAATGGCAGCGCTAATTTTTGTCCGTCAAATGGGCGATAAGCGGGCAGTTTCCTTTCGTGGCCTCAGGAGCGATGTCCCACGCTCGGGAGCGAGCTCACTGATTGGTCAATTTGCGACAGCCAACACCGGCGGTCAATTTAAAGACCTTGGGCCCCCGACTGAGCGGGCGCCGGCCCGGCTGTGGCCGTCGAGGAGGGTGCGGAGGACACGGGGCGCAGTGTGACGCCGCTCCGGCCGGTCTGAAGGCTGAGCGGCTGCCGTCGGCCGACGTAGAGCGAGGCGGCCGCCGGCGCTGGCGGTGTCGCCTGGCCTTCGCGGCGGCGGCCGCCGCCAGTGGAGGGGCCGCGCCCCCGACCCGGCTCGGGCCGGTGTCCTTCGCCGAGGACGGTGTGAGTGGGAGGCTCGTGAGGGTGGGACGGCCGGCCAGAGGAGGACGCGAGTGGGCGGCGCGAAAAAAACGACGTCGGCACTGGCGTTCTCCGCCGAGCTTCGAACTTAGGAGGGCGCGCCCGACCGTGTCGTCTGCCTCGGACCGTTCCCCTGCCGAGAGTAGCCGGCCGAACGCGACGGCGGCGGCGGCTGTGCGTCTCTTCCAGGCCGGGCCGCCGCCGCCGACCCGGCGCGCCGCTCGTGACGTCCGCCGATGACGGATGACATGGCGACGCCGTCATCTCCCGTTGTGTGCGGCGCCTGGCACGCGCCGCGCGCTGAGCGATGACGCCGGCGCGGCGGGTTCGCGGCTGCCGTGGCGCGGCTGCGGCGTGACGCGGCGCCTCCGCGCGGGCCGCCGCCGGCCGCGGCCGTCAGCTCCGCCGCCGCCGCCGCTCCGTCAGGGCTGACGCGGCGTAATGCCGGGTCCGGTCCGCCGCGCTGCCGAGCCGTTTATTTGGCCCGCTCGCGGTGGAAGGCGCCCGCCCTCCGCGCCGGCCGGCGGGTCCGACTCTGGCCTGTTTTCTGTCCGGTA
This sequence comes from Capitulum mitella, assembly GCA_030062745.1. Taxonomy (NCBI): domain Eukaryota; kingdom Metazoa; phylum Arthropoda; class Thecostraca; order Pollicipedomorpha; family Pollicipedidae; genus Capitulum; species Capitulum mitella. The sequence continues at coordinate 7,389,004 of CP099842.1, forward strand.
ACCTTCGGGAACTCCTGTGGCGTGACCGCTTCTACGACGGTCGCCTCGCGGCCTCTTGTCGTATCGTGAACCGGCTGACCGGGTGGCCGAGTGCTGGCATCTCTGGCACTCCATCTGGAGCGTGCCTCCCATGACTGGAGATCCTCTGCTGGCGCACCTGGCCGTGGCGGCGGCCAGCTGTTCCCGGCTGGCCCGGTGGCAGACCGGCGCCCGATCTCCGGCTGGCAGACTCCGGCGCCCGGCCGCCGGCGGCCGGTGGCCTCCGCCGGGCCCGGGCCGACTGACCCGACCTTGCGCGGCGCATACCGGAGCTGCGGCGCGTGCACGCTTATCAGCCGATCACATCACGCGGCCGGCCAGCCGCATTCGTCAACACCGCCCTGCCCACCGGCCGGGCGGCAAGACAAACAGCGTGTCGCAACGCGTAACGAGCCCCATTTCTCGGCCGTCTGGAATGCGTCAGCGCTGCTGAATGCGCCGCTGAATGCGCTGCTGAGTCGGCCACTGAGTCGGCTCCCGAGTCCGCCGCTGAGTCCGCCGCCGAGTCGGCCACTGGGTCGGCTCGGCCGCGCAGGGGCGTCTCCCGCTGGCGGCACGTCTGGCGGGCCGGGTCGCCGCCGGCGGCGGTACAGTTAGCGGCCGGCCGGCCGACGGGTTACGCCCGGCCCGACCCGGCTAACTGGATGGCGACCGCACATAACGCGGCCGGCTTCCGTGTTCCGCGCGTCGCCCGCGCCCTTTATTGGCCGTGACGCGGCGCGCTCGCGGCCTCTTCCAGCGGGCCGCGGCCGCCCGGGGATCCGCGCCGCCCCGGCCGTGCCCGTCGACCCGGCTGCCGAGCCCGGGTACCGCTAGCGGCGTTTGCGTTCCAGTGCGGCGGTTCCGCTTGGTTGTTCGCAACCCAATTTCGGGCGAGCTTGAAGCGTGCAGCGCCGGCGAGGGAGTGGAAAACATCTGCAGTCGACCCCGCCTCCTGGGTGAATTGTATCATCTGGGAACAGACTCTTGTGGGCGGCGGCAATTGTCATTGGTAGGCCGCCGAGGGAATTGCTTCCAGCGAAGGCTGGACTGACCAAGAACGTATCCTTTGACTTCAGGCCGAAATATATAAATACTAGAGGCGTTGAGAATAATGGAAGGATATTGGGACGTTCCCGGTTCTTCTGTATATTCCCACCCCCTCAGATGTCTTACTCAATATGTTTGCCTCGCATATTTCCATCACATTTCCATCAGTAAAGGATGTTCGTCGACAAACCATCCAACCCAAAAAGGGAAGGTCATCAAGCCCAAAGAGCATCGACCTGCGCTGTGGCGGGCCTCCGATCTTTTAATTTAAAGTCTTCGATGTGACTGATGACCCTGCCAAATTTGTTTTCGTTTAATGCGACGAAGATGGTCGGCATTACGGGTAAATTGTTTTACTCCGATAACACTGAACCACTTTCCTTGTCCGGGCTGTGCAAAAGTCTATGTTTGTTCATACATATCGCTATGTATGTCTTTGCCTCCTGTATGCCAAAGTGGATGATTTCACCTCTTCTCATGCAAAACTAAGCCCTGACACTTCTCATCCGTCAAGGGAAACACCCAAGTTCCGCTCATGGACTGATTGTTGATTTTTGCACGGCTCTTGCGCAGCTTGGCTTCGGCGAAGTTGTGCTGCGCTTCTGTGGGGCTCGCTCGGTTGGCGCGGTAAGCTCCTCCACGTGTTTCGGCTGAAGGTGACCTCTGACGCTACCGACGCGGCCTCCTGGGCCCATTAGCCGCGCCTGATTCAGACTTCCAATGTATCAGGCGTGCCGCCGTGCATAGGGTCCGCGCGGTCGACTCTGCGGAAGGGCGTTTCTTTGTGCGCCGATTGCAGGCAATTGTCGCTAAACGCAGGATACTATGAGCGCCGTTGTTCGGTGCGGCAGACGGCGGTGTTTTATGGTCTTCCTGTGCCGGCCCGGCGGCGGCGGCGGCGGCCGTCGCGGCGAGGCGGCCGCCGTCAGCGCCTCTCTGGAGTGTGTGCTGCCGGCGGCGCGCGGCTCCCATGGCTGCGCGGCGGCAGGCACGGCGCGGCCTTGACCCCCGGCTGATGGATGGACACGCGCCGGCCGCCGGGGAGCGGCCGCCGCCGGCCGCTGCTCGCAGCCTCGCGCCGCGTCGTCCGCCGCCGGCGGCGCTCTGGCAGTGACGACTCCGGCCGTGCCGCGGCGGACCGACGCCAGCGGCGACGTGCGCCGTCCGTCCGCCAGTCAGGCTGACGAGCTCCGCCGGGCCCGGCCGTGCTGACGGCGCCCGGATTCGGAGAACGGCCGGCCCGGCCGCCGGCAGCCGGCACGAACCGGCCGTTTGTCGGCGGTCGTGTCGCTTACGTGGCGAAATTGCCGGCCCGTTTATCTTGGCGATGGCGGCCCATCTGGCATGCGGCGACATGAGCCTCTCGACGGCGCTCGAGTGGCGCGTGCGGCCGGCCGGCGGCCGCGGATTTGGCGACCCCCGACCTGTGGCGATCGGTCCGCCGGGACCGTTCGACGCGTGTCGGCCCCGGAATAGCCGGCGTTCGGCCGCCAGGATGCGGAGCGGGACGACTCCCGCGCGGGCGTTCGTGTCGGCGGACTTCCGCACGTCCCAGGAGCGGTCTTTCGCCAGTCAGAGAGACCAGGCGCGCCGTTTCGCGGGTCGGAGGACGGGTGCGGAGACCGCGCGGACCGGCCCAGTCGGTCGCCGCGGACCGGGAACATTAGATCGGTTTCTGGCGGCCGGCGGTCGGCGCGGAATCGTCTGTTTGAAGGTCAGCGCCGTTCCGGCCGAGCGGCCGCCGCCGCCGCCGCCGCCGCGCCGCCGCTGCCGCCGCCGCTCAGTGCGCCGCCAGTGACGGCGCCGCTACCACTGGTGAGCGGCCGCCCGCGCCCGCACCGAGCCGCCGCCGCCGCCGCCGCCGCGCGCGCGCGCCATGTGAACAGTCGAGCTCGCGCCGCCGGCCTGCGAGCACTGTGGCGATGTGAGGTGGGCGCGGGCCGCCAGCGCGCCGCAGCCATGACGCAGAACACGAGCACGCCGCGCCGCAAGATATCGCCGCGCATCCGCGAGCTGCAGACGCGCCTGTTGAAGGTGGTGCCGGCGCCGCCGCCGGCCGGCGCGGCCGCTGACGAGCGGCGGCGCTGGGCCGTCGGCCGGCGCTCGGCCGAGTGCGTGTGCCTGACCCAGGAGCTGGAACACCCGGCGGCGCTGACCGGCCGCCAGCTGGCGGACGGCGACCGGACGGACGGTCCGGCGCCGGGTCGGCCACGAGCGCGCCTCGAGCGCTCCAAGATCATCACCAAACACTGGGAGCGGCCCGACCTGTTCGTGCGCCACGAGGAAGTGCGCCGCTCCAGCCGCACGCTCGGCTCGGCTGACGACCTGGACAAGATGGACAGGGTGGAGGGCATGCAGCGGTGGGTGAGAAACTTTGACCACGTCCCGGACGGATCGCCGTTGATGTCGGGCGCGTTCTCGCGGTCGCGGGACTCGTTGGTGACGAGCCGGCCGCGGTCGCACGACGCGCCGCCGGACCAGCCGCGCCGGCCGCGCGAGCGCTCCTCGGGACGGTACTCAAAATCGCGCGACCCCACGCCGGACGGCGGCCTGGCGCCGCGCGACGCTTCGACCGGGCGCCGGCGACGGGCGCGGGACCCGACCCCGGAGGGCCACCGCAGGCCGCGCGACGACGCGCCGCACGGCGACCGCAGGTCACGCGAGCGGCCGCGCCAGCCGGACCGGACTCAGGACTGGGCGGCCGAGGAGCGCGCCCGGCCGCGCGGCCGCCGCGCCGAGCCGGCCGACGCCGACGAGGCCGAGGCGCAGCAGCGGCGCAGCAAGAGCGTGGTGCGCTTCTTCGAGGAGGGAGGCGCCCGCGAGCCGGAGCGTCGCCGCCGCAGCCGCTCCACGGACGTGGCGGCGCGCCGGCCGCAGCGCGGCAGCGCGCTGCGCACCAGCGCCGGCGCCGGCCGCCGCGCGCGCGTCTCCTTCCTCGAGCTGGGCGACGGCACCGTGCTCAACGACGGCTGGGACAGCAGCGACGACACGGACTCGCCGGCCGGCGAGCCGGGCCACACGGTCGCTCCCGACCTGCTCGACCGCTTCTTCTACCCGAGCGACGGCTACTTCGACGACTACTTTCGGCAGTCCGGCCCGGTGTCGCTGCCGGAGGGTCGGCGCGAGCGGCCGCGACCGGCCGCCGGCCCGCCGCGACCCGGCTCGGCCGCCGGCCTGGCCGTTGAGCCGCCGCCCGGCCGCCGCTACCGCCGCCACCGCACGCCCGATCGCAACAACAACCGCTACCGCGCCAAGAGCGAGGCGCGCACGCAGAGCCGGCCGGCCCGGCCGCAGCCGCGCCAGGCGGCCGGCCGCGGCCCGGACGGCCAGGCCGACTACCGGCGCAGCTGGGACGCCATCGGGCAGCGCGCGGCGCCGCTGGTCGGCAAGAGGTCGCGGGTGCAGTTCGGTAAGTGCCGCGGTCGCGCTGCACGCCGCCCTAACAGTTTAATGGGCGGGCGGGCCGGCCGGGCGGACGGGTCGCACGGCCGTCCGCCGTCTCCGGGGTCTCGGCCAGCCCGCGACGGCGGGCGAGGGCGGTCGGAAGGGTTTCCGCCCGGCCGCTGAGAGGCTTCTCCGGTTTCCGCTGCGCTTGCGGCCCCGGCGTAAACAGGTCCCTCTCCGTGTACCAGACACGCCACTTGTTGGCTCGGGCGGCATCCTAAGCTGCTTCCGGTCTTCGGTAAGATTCTTTTCACACGCGGCGATTCATTGCGCGGTATGGCTCGGTTCCCGAGAGCATTCGAAGCCGTCGGTAAAGCGACCCGCTGCCGGCCGTGCGCCGCGGCGGGCCGGCGTTCTCACGTCTGCTGGCCGGGCCGGGCCGGCGGGTGCCATCCGCAGTGACCCCGACCTTGGCGGCGCTGCACGGCCGCGCTTTATGGCCGCGGCCGGCCTGTGTAGTCCCGCCATGTGCCTGTAGCGCCGCCGGACGGTTCGGCGGTTCTCCTGTGGGCGCCGCCGGACGGTCCGGCCGTCTTCCTGTCAGCGCCGCCGGACGGTCCGGCCGTCCTCCTATCAGCGTCTCCGTAGGGTCCGACCGTCCTCCTATCAACACCGCCGGACGGTCCGGCCGTCCTCCTGTCAGCGCCGCCGGACGGTCAGGCCATCCTGTCAGCGTCGCCGGAGGTCCGGCCAGTCCGGCGGCGCTCCGAGCGGGCCCCACGCCGCCGGCGGCGGTGTGATTTGTGACGCCGGTGTCACTGCGCAGCGCGCCCGCTCGCTGCTCGTTCGGGCCGCTGATGGCTCCGAAAACGACCCGGCCGAAATGCCGACTGCAGCCGGACATGTTAGCGGCGTCTGCAGGATGACGGCCCCGCCGGACCCGGCCCGGCCTGCGCTGCGCCGGCTCGAGCGCGAGCGCCGGAATCGGCGGCCGACGGCCGGCCGACCGCCGCTCGGAACGCTTCCGGCGCCGGCAATTACCGTCCAGCGGCGGCGCCCGAGCCCGAGGCGCCGCGCGCGAGCAGTGTGGTGACCGCGGCCGCGGGCGCCGCTCGCCGCCCGTGCTGGGTAACGGAGTCGGCACGGGCGGCATTGCCGGCGCGTCTCCCATGTGCTGGCCAGCTGCCTGGCCGGGCTTGATGAACAATTGGGTAAAGCCCCGACAAAACCGTTCGGCTCGGTAATTGGTCGTAAACGGGCGCCGAGTTAGGTGGCGGCGCTTGGAGTGGCGAATTCCGGGCGCGTGTGGGGTTTGGACGGACCGTTCTCTTCATGGTGTCGTTGGCAGTTCGACTCCGGAACCTACTGTTTGTGAGAGCGCGGAGAGAGACATTAGCAGCGCCAGAGCTCTAGGCTGAGCGGCGTCACTCATCGTTTGCGAGCTCTGACTGGAGCCTCTCTCTTGATGATCATCGGCAAACGAATACTATCCCTCTTCCTGGCCCTGATCGAGCGCCTGCTCCTGCCGATCGATCTATCGGCAGCCGATTTTGACCGGTATCGCTCCTGATCCGTCCGACAGCGCGCCATCAGTCAGCGGGGTCCCTCTCCGGCCGGTCACCATCAGGAGGGCGTGCCTGGCTGGCCGTCTGGGGCGGAGTTCGCGGTCCTGTCGCCGCGCCGTCGCCGCCCGGGGCTTGCGGTGACCCCGAGGGACCCGGCCAGTCCTTGGGCGCCGCCCCCCGGCCCGAGCCGGGCCGCCGGCCGCCGGCGGACGGCCGCCGCAACCACTCGCTAATGAATACGAATCCCTGATCGTATTCATGCCGGTGATCCGTCTTTGGCCGGGCTCGAGGTCAACGCGCGATTTATGATGGTTTGTTAGCTCTGCGATTCGGCGCCCGCGTCGCCGGCGGAGGCGGCCGATTTTGCCGCGCGGTAAAAAGCCGCTCCGTAGCGGTGGCTGCGGCGGCTCGGCGGGATCGCTGGCTGCCGGACGGCCGGGGGAGCCGGCGTCCGGCAGCGGTGACGGCCGCCGGCGCCGCCGTCGCTGTCATCTCGGCGGCGGCCGCGGCGCCGCCGGCAGAGGCGCCGACACGCCAATTACGGCGACCGGTGAACGTATGGTCGGACCGCGCCGCTCGGCCGGCCGCGCGCCGGGACTGACTGATGGTGGCCGTCGCTGCGGGGGTGTTTAAGGCTGTCGGCTGTCGAGCTGGGCCGGCTGACGGCAGCGGCGGTGTGCTTAGACGTCGCCGCTCGGTGAAGTATGATGCTGAGCGGAGCGCTGTCGCCGTCCGGCCGGACCGCGGCCGTTTGGCCTCTGATTGATTTCGGCGCCGCCCGGAGCCGCCGCTCGGCCGCTCTCTGACCGCCCGCCGGGCGCTCCGCGTTATCGGCGCAGGCGGCGGCCGCCGTCCAATCAGAGCTCCTCCATTACGGCTGCCGGCTGCCGGCGGCCGGCCGGCCGCGGCTACTCAGCACTAAATCAATGGCGGCACGGAGGCGGCGCCGCTGCCGCGGCCGGCCGGCACCGCCGCCGTTCGGACGTCCGTGTTTGCTTCTCTTCAGCACCGGATGCCCGCCCGAACCGGCCCGCAAACAGCTGCCGAGCCGTCCAATTAGCCGGGCTGAACCGGCGTGTGCGGGCCGCTCAGTGGGTGAACCGGAGAATGAAGGGAGAATGGTGGCCTTTTTCACGCTTCGTCTTGCCCGGGCTCGGCCGCAATTAGGGAGTGTGCAGAGGTCGTTAGCGAATCATGCTGAGAGACGGGAGGCGACGCTGCTGGAGCGCGCGGCCCCGGCTCGAACCCGGCCGGCGTCTTTGGCGTGTCATTGAAGTCTCGTTAAGTTGCGGCGCAGCCTGCCCGCTGACCTTCGGCGTCGCAGTCGCCGCCGGCCGCCGGGAACTTCAATCGGCGGTCCATATGTAACCAGGTGCGGCGACGTCGGGCCGTCGGCGAGCCACTTTCTCCGGCGGCCGCGCCGGGCGGAGCCGGACGCTGCGGTGGCCGGCGGCGGCGCCGGCGCCGGCGGCCGCTCCCTCCGCGGCGTGTCCGTCTCCGACCCGGCCCGCCGCCCCCGCCGACGCCGCGCTCATCTCCATAGAGGGACGATCGGCGCCGCGGCCGCCACGCCGGCTAATTGCCGGCGTGTTTACCGAGCCGGCCTGGCGGCGGCGGCGGCGGCGGCGGCGCGGTGACGGGCCGCCGCCGCCGCCGCCGCCGCTCATTCATCTGCGCTGACGGCTGCCGGAGCGGCCGCGTGTCGGCTCGGGCGGCCGTCCGTCCTGCTGCGGCTGCCGTCAGACGCTGGTGGTGCGGAGCGGCCGGCCGTCACAGGTGGGCCGGGTCGGACAGGTGGGCGTGTCGCCGAACTGGCCGGAGACAGAGCGACCGGCCGCCGGACGCTGGTCGAACTGACGTGACACCGGCCGTGCACTGATGATCAGGGCGCGACAGGCGGTCGTCAAGAATGGTTGAACGGCCGAATAGATGCGATGCGATTGGCCATTCATCCGATACAGAGTGGGTCATAGAGTTTTGAGTGTTAGCGCTGGGTTTGGAGTAGCCTGGATCTGTATAATTTTGAAACTTGGCATTTGGTTAATTTATTGATATTTACCAATGCAAGTGTTGACAAATATGAAACGTCACCAACCTATGGCTCATGGATGCAGGATCTGAAACCACTGTCGGCGTGGCAGTTATCCGCACCGGGTGCGAACGGAGCCCAAATAGTAGACACACTTGGATGGCGGTGTCTTGGCGTTTCGCCCTCTCCCCCTCCCGCATGCCCTTTCTTATCTGCCTCCCGTCCTTCAGAGAAGGCGGAGGCTGCCGGCCATCAGGCAAGCGGCTGCCGGCCGAGCGGTCACCGTCAGCCGAATGGTGACCGTCAGCCGAGAGGCTGCCGGCCGAGTGGTCACCGTCAGCCGAATGGTGACCGTCAGCCGAGGAGTGGCTGCCGGGTCGGATGGTCCCCGCCAGCCGAATGGTGACCGTCAACCGAACGGTTGCCGGACCGGGTGGTCCCTGTCAGCCCAGTGGTCACCGTCAGCCAAGCGGCCGCCGGGCCGAGTGGTCACTGTCAGCCGAGCGGCTGCCTGCCGTGCGCCGCTCACACCCAATTTCTCGCTAATTCACACGAATGGCCGCCTCCCACGCCGTTTTCTGCCAAACGGCGTCCGGCACGGGCGCCGTCTCGCTCCACGTGAGTCACGCCAACGGTCTTCCGGCCGGCACGTCCTTCAGCGCTACGGCCGCCCGTGCAGCCGCCGATGCCGCCCGCAGAGGGAACCGCGCGGGCCTCGTGGACGGGCACGAAAGTTTCGACTCCGATGGGACGTTTCGTGGCGGTTCTTCATTTGCGGGCGGTGTTGGCTGGGGCGGCGGCGAGCTCGCGTGGTTTGGGATTCGGCTCGAACTGAGCGGGCGGGATGGGAAGCGATGGGTCTGGCCGCGGGCGTTTCCCCTGAGGCCTGCGGTCGCCCTCTGTCCCAGTCGCCGAGCCGCCGGTGAACGTTCGGAGCGCTTTCGCCACTCTCCCGTTCCCCCGCTGAATATGGCTGCGATGGAAACCTGCAATGCGTTCCGTGGAGCCGTTGCCGCGGAACGGCACCCGCGACGAACGGCCTCATCTCACGATCGCGGCGGCGTCGAAAGCAAGAGCGCCGCCCGCGCCGCCCGCGCCGCGCTCCGTTGGCCGCCCGCGATATTCCGCCGCAGGAAGTGGAAAGCGTCGCGCGAGCCGCAAACTGCCCGGCGTGATGCCCGGATCGAGCGCGCGGCGCTGTCACGCCGGCGCGCGGCGGTAACGGAGCCGGGCGGCGGCGCCGTGCCGGGCGTGACGCGGCCGCCGGTAACGGCGCCGAGTCGGCGGCGACGGCCCGCCGACGGCGGAACGACCGGGCATTCCGGGTCGGCGGGCGCCGCCGCCGGGACGAGACAGTTGGCCGGTCCCGGCGGAGCTCGTGCGGGTCCGAGCCGCGCCGGCCATTTGTCGCCGCGCCGTCGTCTTTGTCCGGCCTAATGATATTGCGGCGACGCCCGCATCGATTATTGTCCTCTTACCGGCTTCCGCCGTCGCGCTCGCAGGCCGGCGACAAGAACGGCCGAAATGGACGGCGGGCGAGAAAGAACGAAACTGGTGCATCGGATGGGGGCGGTCGATGCGGCGAGGAAGGACGGAAAAAATCGCGTAAAAACGTGTCGAAGTCGGTCAGAGCCGGGTCGGAGCCAGTGGCCTCCGGCGGTTCGTGACGCTGTCCCGCGTCCTCGCCGAGCTCGACCCACGCCGGCGCCGCCGCCGGGCCGCCGCGGCCGACGCTTTTGAGGCGTGCGATCAGCATGCGAATGGCGCGGCGGCGGCGGCGGCGGCGGCGGCGGCGCCAGCGCGCCATTGGGCCGTGCTCGCGGACCGAGGCCGGCCGCCGCGCGGCGCCGCGCTGCAGCCGACAATAGCGCCGGCCGGCCGCGGGCGCACGCAACGGCGTCATCGGCGGCGGCGGCGGCGGCGCCGGTCACGTCAGCCGGCCGCCCCGCCCCCGCTGCAGCCGGCTATTGACCGGGCGGCCAGCTCAGCTCACTCGGGCACCGCGAGATGAGCGACCGTGTGCGGGCGCAGTGACAGCGTATGACGGCTGATCATGCCGTCTGCCGGCGCGGTCACGGCGTCTGCGGCTGGTACAGGCGACGGCGGCTGGGCCGCTCTCGAGCGCGCCAGCCCCACTGTCCCAGAACGGGCTCGTTTCCTCGCAGGTCACGCCCGGCCAGCACTGCCGCAATTTCGGGTTCCACGCATCAGTCATTCCGGGCCCTTTTTAATGGGTTATTGCTAATGAGCCGAGCGTGGGGCAATCAACATAGCCGGAGTGGGCCGTTCGCGAGCACGCTCTGCCTGTCAGGGGACGGGTTTGAGCCCGCCCCTCCGTTCCAATTTTTACGGCCGTTCGCGCAGGGGCAGGCGATGTCCGGTCAGGGTCGCCAGAGTCCCTGACGGTCCCTGCCAGAGACCGTCGGGGAAGACATCGGTTGCTCCGTTGCGCCGCCCGTGTTTGGCGGCCCGGCGGGCGGCCGCCCGGACGGCCACGGCCGGGCGGAGCGCGCACGACCCCGGCGGGCGGACCGCCGCCAGCGTGGCGGGTGGCCGCCGGCTCCGAGCCGCCGCCGCCGCCGCCGCCGCCGCCGCCGCCGCCGCCGCCGCCGCCCACGGGACGGCTCGAGGCCGCCCCGGGGAAGTGGACGCCGAGGTCAGGTCTGAGTCTGAGCGGCCGTGACGGACCGTCAGGCTCTGTGTTGCTCTGGGTTCAGAGCGTGGCCGTGCGCCGCAGTCGGGTTCATCGGGCGGTGCCCAGGTCGGAGACGAAGCCCGCGGTCTGCCGCCAGAGCCGGCCACCGATGCGGGCGGGCAGTCGGCCGGGGTCCGGCCGGCCGGGGACCGCCGGCCGTCGGCGGCGATCAAACGTCCGGCCCGACCTGCTCCCGAGCGGCGCTCCGTCACAGTCGCCGCGCCCGCTGCGCACTGTTGGAGCCCGGCCGGCGCTCATCGCGAACTGAGATCGCTCACCGTCCGAGCGGCTTCCCGCCCGGGCTGGCGGCGGCCGGCGGCTGCGGCCTCCGGACGCGGCCGGCGGCGGGGCGCGGTGTGCGCCGCTGACCTCGTCACAGTAGCGACCGGGCGTGCAGCGTCGCCGCCGGCGGCCGGGCGGGACCGGGTGGTCTGCAAACGCGCCGCGGCGCCGCGGAATGTTGCGCGAGAGGCCGCGTTCACAGCGCGTGGTGAAAGGCGAGCCGGCGGCCCGGGCCTCCGGTGATCTGCCTTCCCGGGCCTCCGGTGATCTGCCTTCCCATGGCCCACGCTCGGGGCGACAGAGAGCGAGTGTCAAAGGCCTCGCAGCGCATAGAATGTAGGTTAGATTGACAGCTAAGCACGCGGTGTAAGCGCTGCCAAATGCGTTCGTCGCTATGTTGTATGGTTGTTTGAAGCTTTGGTCCGTGATTCTTTTATTTGCGTTCGTTTGCGAGTAGTTTAATTTTTGAAGGAACTTTTCAACAACAGTGTAAATATCTCAGACGTAAATGAGCTACACGATCTAGCGTATCTCGCAAGCGGCCACAGCTTTTGTAGGCACGAGTCGCACGCCGGTCGACCGGCACCGAGCCGCAGGCAGCTCTGCCCGGGAATCCCCCCTTCCTCTGCAGCTGAACGTCATGGGCGGGCCGGGACAGCAGCTGGACGGCCGGCCGGGCTCTGGCGGATGGCGCGGCGCCACGGCACAGCTGCCTCCGCACGGGGCCGCCGGCGCCCGCCGCGCCGCCCGTGGGAACGAAGCCCCGCAGGCCGGCGCAGCCTTGACCGCGCCGCCGCCGCCGCCGCCGTCGTCCGGCCGCTCCGGGCGGTCCCTCGCGGCCGGCGGACGGCTGGAAGAAGTTTGCGCCGTCAATATTTGATCGGCTGACCGCGCCATCTCCCGCCTGTGACCTATCGGCAGGGCGACGCCGCCGTTGCTGGCGGCGCCTCGGTCGGCATTGATCCTGACCGCGCTCAGCGCGCCGGCCCGGCGCAACTGCAGCTGATAAGTGGTCTCGGACGGCGTAATGCGATTGCCGGTGTTTTGGCGCCGCCCCGAGACGGGACGGCGCGGCGCGAACCGCGTCCCCGGAGCCGGCCGCCCTGCCGGCCGGGAAATTTCCAGCCGTTTCCGGCCGAGCGGCCGCCTGGTCGGCCGCTGTCGTGCGAGATCCGGCCGCCGACGACGAGCCGGCGCTGACTCGCGCCAACTCCGGCGCCGCCGCGGCCGGTCGGCCGGAGCCCGGCCCCGCCCCCGGGCGGCAGCAGCCGGCCGCCACTGACTCCCGCTCCGTCCGCAGGCGAGGTGTCCCTGACGCGCGACCTGGACGAGGTCAACTGCAACCCGGCCGGCGTGCTGGACGAGCTGTACGAGGAACTGGAACGGTTCTCCCGGCAGCCGTCGGTCCGGTCGTCCACGCGCCGCGCCTACGCCAGCCTGGATGTGGGCTCCATGGGCGTAGACCTGAGCTCTGGCCCGGTCATCAGCAGGTCAGTGGCAGCGTGTCAGCTCTGGTCGGGTCATCAGCAGGTGAGTCGCAGCTGGAGCCCAGTTCGGGCTTCAGTAGGTTGAGCTCAGCAGTCCCAGCCCTGGTCCAGTCTTCAGGCTAGTCATGGATAGAGCAGAGCTCAGTCCCGGTCATCGTCAGACCGGTGGCTGCTCAGCTGAGCTGAAGTCGAGTATCGGCAGGTCGGTCGCTGATCCGGTGAGTTCATATTCGAAGCTCACCCGGAGTCATGAATCGCGAATGATTTAATGATTTGCGATCCTCGGAAATCAGTAGGTCATTCACGACCACGGTCCGTTTCAACATCACAAGACCGCCATAGGTGCATGCAGCTCCGTTTCGTTGCAGCTGAAGTTCAGTTCAGTCCGTGTTGTCATGAGGTAAGTTGAGCTTCAGCGCAGCTGGATCTCGGTCATCACCAGATCGTAGTCACAGATCGGCCCAGCTTCAGCCTCGGGCATCAGAAGGCTGACTCAGCTGTAGCTGAGGCCCCGTGATGGCCGGAGCTCAGCGTCAGCCGGGTCATCACCAGGTCAGTCACCTTCCGATTCGGCTACCTTGACCCGTCCTTGCCCCCGTGGGCCGAGACATTCCCTCTTCGGTATTAAGTAGCGTGTAAAGTCATCGCCGTGTGATAAGTCTGGATAATTCCGTCAATGAGAATTACGTGCCAGGATGGGTCAGGCGAAGCGAACCCTGATGGCTCTCCTTGCAAAGGGCTAATCGATGTAATGGCCTTTCGTAGCCACTTACCGGACACTTCTCCGGGCGCGTTTTCTCAGGTTTATTAGAGCGCGCCGCGCCGGTGGCCCGGGCGATGGGCCGGGTCGGGAAGGCAGAGCGCTGCGCCCCGGACCGGAACTCCCTCCCGCCGCCCGCCGCATCACTCTCGCCGCGAACACGTCACCGGGAGCCCATCTGACCGCGCCGGGCGGACTGGAGCGGCCGTTACGCGGCGCCGGCCGGCGATAGATCCGTATTTGCGCGCGGCCAGTGTTCCCCGGTGGCGGTCCGGTTCCGTCGGCGGTCGTTGCGGCGGCCTGGCGCGTGAGAGCCAGGCCGGCGGCCGCACGAGGCCCCGGGGAGACACTGGTTGTGGTGCCGCCACCGCGTGGGACGCAGCAGTTTGGCCGCCTCGCGACGGCGGTGTGGTAAACAGCCGGACGATCTGGGACTGACGTCAGACATCATTTGGGGATCCAGGAGACCTGTGCATTTGAATTTAGGCGAAAAGTATGTAACGTGTCGAGGGTAAGTTTACTTTGGGGCGTCGGAGTCTTTAATAGGATTTGAGGGTTTTAAAAGGGAAACGGAATTAAAGGACCATTCAACATTACGCCGCAGTCACGCGAATCGCATCAGAAAGTCTGCTGATCTTTTGACATTGAAAACGTCTCTCGCTCGTTTGGCCGAGGCCCAGTAATCATTTGCCGTCTGTTTGATATTGAGATTCCGTCTGTCGTCAGATTGGCCCGCCCCTATACCGCCGGCCGGCCGCTGGTAAAACCAGGCCGGGCCGGCCGGGCGGCGCGTGCGGGCGCTGCGGGTCGGCCGTCGGCTGTCGGTCGTCGGGTCGCCTCAGTTCCGGTCGACCTCCCGGACATTGTCGCAGACGCCTAACGGCTCCGGCCGGGCATTGTCTGTCGCGGGCGGCGCCGGGCGACGTGCCGGAGACTGGCCGGCGCCGATCCGTGGAGAGGCCGGGTCATACTGGGCGGTGTAGGACTGTGGAGGGACCGGGTCATACTGGGCGGTGTAGGACTGTGGAGGGGCCGGGTCATACTGGGCGGTGTAGGACTGGGGAGGGGCTGGGTCATACTGGGCGGTGTAGGACTGGGGAGGGGCCGGGTCATACCGGGCGGTGTAGGACTGGGGAGGGGCCGGGTCATACCGGGCGATGTAGGACTGTGGAGAGGCCGGGTCATACCGGGCGGTGTAGGACTGGGGAGGGGCCGAGTCATACTGGGCGGCGTAGGATTGTGGAGGGACCGGGTCATACTGGGCGGTGTAGGACTGGGGAGGGGCCGGGTCATACCGGGCGATGTAGGACTGTGGAGAGGCCGGGTCATACCGGGCGGTGTAGGACTGGGGAGGGGCCGGGTCATACCGGGCGGTGTAGGACTGTGGAGGGGCCGGGTCATACCGGGCGGTGTAGGACTGGGGAGGGGCCGGGTCATACCGGGCGGTGTAAGACCGGAGAGAGGCCGGGTCATACTTGGCGGTGCAGGACTGGAGAGAAGCCGGGACATACCGGGTGGTGTAGGACTTGGGAGAGGACTTGTCAGACCGAGCGGTGTAGGACTGTGGAAAGGCTAGGTCAGACCGGCCGGTGTAGGACTGTGTACAGGCCGGGGTGGAACCGACAGGGACGGATTCTGCTGCGCGACATGGTTAGACCGGTCCGTACGGCCGGCGACTCTGAAGCCTGAACCAGATCAGATCAGACGGGGCGAGCCGGGAGCGGCTCGTTTCGGCCGCTCTGGGCCGGGACCGGCGCCGACCAGCCGGGGTATGTGCCGCGCGGGGTCAGCTGCGTGCCTCCACCGCCGCCGCCGGACCCTTTACCTTTTACCACGGCCGCCGCCGTGGGAAAGGGTCGAACTGGGCCGCATTTCTCCCGCACATGCTGCGTGCCTTTCGGTTTCCGTGGTAGTGGTTGTTTCATTAGGTTTGACGCAGAGCAGCTGTTTGAAATTTGTTCAGTTTAAGCTGGGATCCCGCGATTTGATGCGTCCATTGTGGAGCCGGCTGGATGTTTAATCGCGTCTGCGCCCGCCGGCTATGAACCCTGCATTAATTTCTCCCGTAAACGTAACGAAAAAAGCTGTTTGGCATGCATTGGAGTGCGCTGCGGCTGGTTATTAAGGCGTCGGCCGTTATCGACGGAGCGCCGCTTGGCGCGGCGACGCTGAACCGCCGCTATCGATCCCGACGTCCCCTGGCCGACCTCGGCCGCCGCCGGCGCGGCGTCTGCGCGCCCGCTGCTAACCTGACGCGGCGCTACACAAACCGGCGCGGCCCGGCACGAACCCGACGCGTGCGAGCCGCCCGGCCCCGACGCTCGGCGGTGACCGCGTTCGCTTTCGGATGGCGCGCAAAAACACCGTTCGGCGCGGACCGCAGCCGTCTGCCGAGTCCGCGGGCGGACGGGTGGCGGCCGGCCGGCGGTCGCCGCGGCGGCTGCGGCCGCGCTGCGTGCGGCCCGCCCCCGGCAGTGACGGATTTGTTCCGACGCTGCCGGCAGCAGTTCTGGCCTTGTGACGTCGAGCTTCCGTCCTGGTGACGTCAGCAGGATGTCACCGCCAGCCGGCGTCCTGTGTGGACTTGACGGGAAGGCAGGAGACACGAGAGCTCCTGGGGAGGGAGGCAGCCCTGTCGGGGTTGGCTGAAGTTTCCGGAGGGACTGCCGGGGCAGAACGCAGGCACGCGGCGGTACTTCGGACGTGACGCGGCCAGCCGTGCCGGCCGTGCCCGTTTGCCATTGTCTCGCCTGCCTGCTGGACCGGTCCGGCCTTTCGTCGACTCGCCCAGGCACCCAGGACGTGCGGACAAATTCTACCCGTTTTTTTTAGCGACGCATAAGGAGCAGAGCTTTCAGTAATTTTTCACTTGTCCTCACGTGCTCCCAATTCGCGCACCGGCTGGCCGCGGGTCGGCTCCGATTGTGCGCGATATCTGTGATATCTCCGCTCCGGCCCTGCGGCGGGCCGTGAGAGCGCGCCGGCGGCGGCCGCTGGCCGCTGGCCGGTCGTGCGGCCGGCCGTCAGGAGGCGGCGCCGCCCGCTCTTCCGACGACACCGGCTGACGGCCACGAGCGGCTGCCGGATCGGCACGACGAAACCCCCGACAGAACGGCCGAATCACATCTGCAAACGGCGCCGGCGAGAGCGTGCGATCGCGTGCCGGCGAGGGAAACTTCACCGATAGCGGTAGTTTGGGACGAGATGACGTCTCGGTTATTTGTCTCGGCGAGAGCGCGGCACGAGCCGCGTGCGCGGCGCGCGCGTCAAGGCGAGCGCCCGCAGCCGGCGCGTCCAGCCCCGATGCCGGGCAGACGACTGGCTAATTGCCGGTGCGTCTGCGCCTGGCCCCTGCCGAGGTGGACGACTCGGCGACTCTGGCTGGCCGAGCGGTCGGCGCGGCTGGGAACCGTCGCCGGCCGTAATTGGTGTGTCCCACGAGTACCTTTGGCGGTAATTCGACGCGACTGGCAGCCGTCGCCGTCCGAGCGTCGGCCGCGCTAATTCAACAATAGTTCATCAGCGCGGCGCGGCCGGCGGTGCGGAGGGTCGCTCGCCGGCCGCGCCGTGTCAAGGCCGCGCCGGAGCGGCGACAATTATCCGCGCGGCCCGAGCTGGAGCTGCGGCGGCCGCGGCGGACGCAGCCCGGCGCTGGGAGCCGGCCGCAGCGCGCTCCCAGCCCTTGAACTGGATCGGGTGCGGGACCGGCGCGGCGCGGCCGGAGCGCGCGGTCGGGGCGGAGACGGAGACGTGGCGGCGGGTTTTTTCGTTTTGGGAAGTTTGCTGAGTTGTTTGCACTGGAGGAGATGATCTCGTGAGCTTTATGTGGTCGGCAAAACAGCCGCAAACACAAAAGAAAACACGGGAACGGTCTTAGCGTCATCGCAGTTTTCTGAGCCGCCGCATCTTACGAGGTACTGTGATCCCATTCGAGCTCGGCGAGCCTGTGATGATGCGACTCGAGCGGGCCATCAGCGAGCGGACGGCTCCTCCCCGCACCGTGCTGACGGCCGCCTGCGTTTCAGCGATTTCGACGAGAACGTAGCGAACAACAACATGGGACGACGCACGCACGGCGACGGCGTGTCCGGCCCGGAGGCGGCCGACCCCGTGCCGCCGGACCTGATCGGCTCCCTGGACGACAACCGACGCCTGCCGGCCGACGCGTGAGTCATCCCCCTCCGATGCGGTGACGTCACCGTGCCGGCCGACACTGAGCAGCTCCGGCCGGTGTGTGAGTGCTGGCCCCGCCTTTGGTAGTGTGACGTCGCCACGCCACTGCTGACACTGCCCTTTCCGCGTAGGCATGAGTGTTGGGCTTGCCTCGAATACTGCGATGTTGCCATGTCACTGCCGACATGGCACTGTGACGACTGGCACGTGACGGTTGCACCCTCGTCCCCACCCCGTGACATCAGCTGGTGACATCAGTTTGTCAGTCGGGAACGGCGCGGCTGTTGGACCATTGGACAATTGGACAGTTGGACTAAAGGACAAACGGCCGGGCGTTTCGTCTGTTGCCCGACTTTTGCGCGTGGCTTGAAGACGTTCTGGTTTTGCTACGGCAGACTTGTGTTACTCCTGCCCCTACCACCACAGCCGACCTTCTGACATCGTGCGTTTTAGGTTCGCACGCTGCGACTTTGACACGCCGTGTTTGGCCCGTTTGAAATGGCGTCACTCCGACCCGCCCTTGAGTGAATTCAGAGCGTTTGTTCGCGAAGTGAACCCACTTACGGCTGCCGTAGGCCTACCGTCAGCACGTTAAAAGCGCTATGAAGGTCGATAATGTTCACAGGCCCGATGACGGTCCAGAACCACTCTTGGTAAACGAAAGCCTGCGAAATCGTTTCATCGCCGTTGGCGTCTCATGTTGACGCCTAATGAACGCTTCGGTGACATCAGCACCGATAACGAATGTGTCAGCCATTTCACAGCTGTTTGCATCCAGTTGCACGACCGAGCGAGTCCCTTTGATCCTTCTCTGAGTCAGCCCTGCCTGTGATATTCCAAGCAGCGCCCGGCGCGTGTTCAAACGTGCATGGGTGGTCGTCGCCGCGTGTCGCCCTGCATATTCGTGTCGAGTCGGGCCTGTCCGGCCGAACAGACCGGGTGGTGCTCCCCGGACCCGCCCCTGCGCGCCGGCCGCGACCCGCCGACGCAGCCGCCGCTTCCGCCTCCGTCCCGCCGACGCCCCCGGATTCAATAAGCGTTTTACGTCGCATTAAAAATCAAGCGCATTAATGAGACATGATGAACGATGACTCGTGATGACCTGGTAATCCGGCCCGGTGCCGGCCGGCCGGCCGCGGCGGAGCGGCCTCCTCCGCCAAATCGCCTTTAAAACGCGGGAACACGAACGCCGGGCGATTCATCTCCGGACGGTCGCGCATTATGCGGCCGCCGTACATTCCCGACTAATTGTGTTCGCCCACTGCGCGCGGCGCCGATCGGTCCGATGGCCGGGCGCCGACCGCCGCACCGGCTCGGCGACCCCGCGTGACTGGGACTCCGACTCAGCGGCGGTCTGACTGACGGAGCGGAGGCGACGCTGAGCAGCGTTTGCCACGCATCCGGGCGAAGTTGGCTTTTCTGCGTGATAACTCTCGAGCAGCACCACCGCAAACCTGCTTAAGTGGTGCAGTTGAGTTTGCCCCATTACCGTCTTCCGGACGAGCCGTCGCCGCCGGGCCGGACCACAGGTGTTATAGAGGAGTTCCTCAGGAGAGGCTGCCGCGCGGCCGGCCGCCAGCTGCGACCTCACCCTCCCTCCCAGGGACTGCCTGGTGGGTCTGCCGTCAGTGCAGCCCTGCGGCGAGGGCGGCGCCCGGCCGCCGGGGACCGCTGGCGGCGTGCTCATCAGTGCAGAGGAGCCGCTCGGCGGTCGGCCGACCTCGCGCCGTCCCCGGGGGGCCGGGGCGGGGGCAGCCGCCGCCGGCAGGGACCGGCAGCGGCTCGCCTGTGGTGCCAGAAGACAACACGCCGCTCAGAGAGCTGCAGGGAGACACCTGAGATAGACGGCCGCGGCTGGCGCGGCGCGGCGCGGCCCTGGACCGCTCCGGCGCCGCGGCGGACAACGCTGGCCCGGCCGGCACGGCTTTGTGCCGCTGGACTGCGGATGGAAATTCAGCCGCCGTGTGGGTTGCGAAAGACCATTCATTTTGCATTGGGCTGTTCCGCTTTCAGGTGGCCCTATTTGTCAGCTGTTGCGCCTGTGTATTTTGGTTGGAGTAATTTGCCCTTTTAGAGCAAACACCACATTTGCTGTCCCTAGGAACGCGTTGTTCAGGAACAACCTTTTCACCTTACAGGTCGTTTATTTATGTTCCTCATTTAGCGGGGAAAAATGAGTTTCTCGGCAATCAATATTAGTCAGAACCGAAACAATGGGCGTGGGCGCACGTCGTCATTTTGGATGCCCTTGAACCGAACAATGGTCGTGGCGGAAGAAATTACAGGGCCCGTTGCACACCAGGCGAGTCACGGGTGCCATCCTGTCGCGGCGGCTGCGTGACGAAGACGCTCCGGCCCCCTTCCCGGGCCTCCTGAGCCCGATACTGCACCACGGCCGCCGGCCCCCCGGCCTCCTGGTCCGACAGCGCACCAAAGCCGCCCGCCGCCGGCGGAACCGAACGGAACCGAGGTGGAGATAATACAGTTGAAGCGAGCAGACCCGAATCGTACCGGGCCAGACCGGACCGTGTCGGACTAGACCGGACGGAACTGGACCGGACCGGACCGCACCGGACCGCACCGGACCGCACCGAACCGAACCGAACCGAACCGGACCGGACCGGACCGGACCGGACCGGACCGGACCGGACCGGACCGGACCGGACCGGACTGGACCGGACTGGACCGGACTGGACTGGACTGGACCGGACCGGACCGGACCGGACCGGACCGGACTGGACCGACCGGACTGGACTGGACTGGACCAGACCGGACCGGACCGGACCGGACCGGACCGGACCGGACCGGACCGGACCGGACCGAACCGAACCGAACCGGACCGGACCGGACCGGACCGGACCGGACCGGACCTTACCAGACCACAGACCAGACCTGACTGTAGACCAGACCAGACCGGACCGGACCAGACCTGACCAGACCAGACCATACCGGACCAGACCAGACCAGACCAGACCAGACCAGACCAGACCAGACCACAGACCCGGCAAGACCAGAACAGACCACACCAGATCAAACCAGGACGAACTGAATAAGACCCGAACCGGACCCAACCGAGATGCATCGGAACATCCGAAACCAAACTCAGGTGACCTCGCCCGATCGAACACCGCCTAACTCGATCCGATCCGGCTCGGCCGACCGGAACTAGCCACCTCTGCCGATGACCCTCCGTCGGCAGCGACGCGGACGCCGTCGGTGCGGGCAGGACGCGGCCTGCCGACGCAGGCGGTCTGACGGCTCGAGCTCGGCTGGACGGCCCGTGAGGAGTGGAATGTGCCGGCCGTCGAGCCGTCCGATCGCCACGCGGGGCTCCCTGTAAAAGGAATTCGCCCGGCCGGCACCGCTGTCGCCGGCGGAAGGCTTAGCGCGGCTTTGATCGTGGATTACTGGGACAAAATGACGGCATATCGCATGTAAATAACGCTAATGGCGGTAGCTTCGTTTCGGCATTCACTATCGATGAATCAGTTGTCGAGGCTGGTAATGGAGCTGAGGAAGGGCTCCGGGCAATGGCGGCCGAAGAAAGCCGGGAGCAGTATATCAGGTCATCAGAAACGTTCCACAGAGCCGGTATGATTGTTTGTTCGGCACACAACCTGTATGTTAACCGTAATTTTCTGAAACTATGCCAGTACCTGATGAGTGCCGGCTAGGTATCCGACTGGCCAGGAGACCTCTGGTCTTTGTAAAAAGTGGTGTCTAAATTGTCCAGCATGCGGATTATGCCGTTTTTTGTCGCCGTTTTTCTTCTTGTTTTACCTTTGGCACCGGCGTAACCATTAGATTCCGAACGACTTAATAAAGTCCGCGCAGTTCTGAGGTCCCGAATCGCTTTCTGAGCCATCCCGTCCGTCCGGTATCTCTTCAAGAACGTTTTCTGGTGTCCATTCTTCTTCTAGCCATTCCTGGTCACTGTTTACGTCCTGTATCCCGCCAGGTCCTGTTTCCTGGTGTGTGCCGTGCCCGCCAATCCATTCCCGGAACTCCATCCCGCATCCCGCCGGCCCCAGTGCCTCTCCCGTGAGCGCCTTCAATCTCCGGCCGCGGGCGAGCGAGCCGACGCCGGCCGCCAATCAGCCCGAGCACCCTTCCCGGGCGGCGGCACCGCCGTCTGACTGGCGGACAAACAGACGGAGGTGAGCGGTCCACCCGGCAGCCGGGCACGGATCGGCCGCCCTCCGTCTCCCGGCCGGGCGTCACGGGCCGACCGTCCGCCCTCCCGGCCGGATAGCACGGGTCGGCCGCCCTCTGCGGCTCAGTCTCCGCCTCCGGCTCACAGTGACGGCTGCCGACGGCTGTCCTCCTCCAGCACCGGCCGATTTTTAGGTGCCCGCAGTGTCCGGGAGTATAGGACCGTTTGAGTCTGTGTTGTCTGCACGCGGCCATTCCTCAGAAAATGCCGCGGTATCGACGGCTGTGTGACCGCCGGTGTCCGCGGCATTTACGGCTGACTGTTCCCCAGAAGAGTCCGCAGTGTCCACGGCCGTGTGGTCCGTGGGCGGTGGGAGTCGGCGCAGTCTGCAGTTGTTTGTGTGCCCTCAGCTTCGTGAGAGAAGCACGAACCGCCGTGTTGACGACGTCAGCATGCGCGGACGCCCGTTGACGGGCGGCCCGGTTTCTCACGACTTGTTGTCGTGGCAGCCTTTCGTTCCCAGCGTCTGCGGCAGCCCTCCTGCCCGCTGAGCCGCCGCCCCGTGTCGCCGCCAGGTCCCCGAAGCAGCTCTACCACTCGGACATCCCGCACTTCACCGGCGAGCTGACCGACGACCTGTACGCCCTGCCGGTGAAGAAGGCGACCGCCGAGGAGGGGGCGCGCGAGCCGGCCGGAGGCGCCGACCCGGACCAGCTGCCGCCCGGCTGGGAGAAACACGAAGGTGCGTCGCCGGGGAGAAATGGTGCCGGCTGCGTGGCCGAGGATGGTCGGGCTGAAATGTGACACTCGCGCCGTATGGTAAATGAGGCGCGATCTGTTATAATTGGGCCTAACTTGCCATGCAATCGACGCACCCTAAAACGTAATCACATGCACACATGCCCATGTATTATTGCAGAATCTTGCAAATTTACGCGTGATTTAACAGTGCAGGATTATATTTGCGATCCCTATTTATGGTCTTATTCTTCTATAAATCCATTACATGTGTATATATTCCATATGTGATGCCACACAACGCCTCACATTCGTGAGACCCACAGCCGGGGCGCTACGCAGGCCCCGGCTGTGGGCCGGCCGTCGTCCGCACCGTTCTGACGGTCTGTTTATCGGCGCGTCAGGCGGGCCGCCCACTGTTGCCGTCTTCACGGCTGTCTCCGGCGGCCCCGCCCCGCCCGCCCGGCCGAGGCCGAGGCGGCTCGTTTCACGCGCCGTGCGCTAATGGCTCGTTTCACGGGCGGCCCGCGGACGCATTGTTTCGGGCCTGGCCGGCGGCGGCCGGCTGTTTGCGCGCCGCTCCGGTCGGCGTGCCGGCGGCCGCGCCGGCCGGGCCCGTTGTGCAATACGTGCCGGCTGACGGCCGATCGGCGGCGCCGGCCGGCCGCCGCTCCCCCGCGGCGACCGGACCACGCGCCCACAGCGGCTGGCAGGGGCGTGTGGGGAGGGGGAGCGGGTGTCGATGGTGCTGCTCACAGCTCGGAGTAGCGACGGCTCCGTGGAAGTAGATCGTGACATTGCCTTGGTATGCGCGGAATGTGCTAGCATGACTCTTCTGAACCTCGTTTTTCCGGGATATTTTTTGTGTCCTCGCCGGGAAAAATACGACTGCATCCTGCAAGGACCGTCCGTAGCCGGAGCGTTGTTCATATTTGGCTGTAAACGGCCAGGCCGTCCGCGCTGCGCCGGCGGCTGTCATCCAGGAGGCGGGTGCTGTGCGCGGACGGGCGCCTGCCGGCCGAGGGCCGTTCTGAAGGGCGTGTGCCGGCTCTCCGTTTCAGACAATGACGGCCCGTACTACTGGCACATAAAGAGCGGCACCATTCAGCGCGAGCCGCCGCCCACGCCGGCCGACGACGGCCGCCGGCCGCCCGCCAAAGACAGCGAGTCGGTACGTCACGCGGCCGGACGGTGACGTCACGGCCGGCTGCCGGAGATGGCCCGATGGTGCCCCCCGGGTCCCGTGTTGCCGTGATGAGCGGTGTCGGATTTTATCTGACGCTCGCGCGGCCATTGCCGCCCGGTTAAAGCGGTCGTTTTACGGCGTCTGACACCCTGGCAGGGTGTTATTGTTGACGTCCTTGGTGGCGGCGGCGGGATCAGGCGATCTCGGTTTTTGTGCCGGTTGGCCGGCCGGCGCGGCGCTGTTTTCAGACACCTCGTGCGGCGCCGACGGAAGACCGACCGGCTAACGGGGTCTGACGTGGCCCTCCGCCGCGCTGCTGTGACAATGTGCCCCGCACGCGCGCGCACCATGTCACGCGTGAAACTGTGGACAGAGATCGGCAATGGCCTGATCTGACCTGACCTGGCCTGCCCCGCAGAGCTCGGGCATCTCGAGCGGCAGCGCCGGCTCGGGTGTGACGCGCAGCAGCACCAGCTCGGCGCTGGCCGACCTGGACCGTCGACACGTCGAATACGCCGACAAGTGAGTTCCCGGTCCGGTCCGGCCCGGCTCGGCTCGGCTCGGCTCGGCCTGAGTCGACGCCGGCCCGGCGCGTCAGCGGCGTGACGACGGTCGGCGTTGTGTATATCGCAGGCAGGCTGATTCTGCTTGGGCAGAATGCAGTGCGGAGGCAGTTAAGCTGTTGAGGTTGCTGCTAGTAGTGTTTGGCGATGACGGCTGTCGTTAAAACTGTCAGACTTGAAATCTTAAGGGTCTGCTTCATGTTTTGCAGTTTGTGGGAAAGGTGGAAAGCGTTGTTGATACTGGTTTTGTTTCTGGTTATATGGAGGCGAGGTTTCTTGAATGATATCCGCACATGTCAAAGCAAAGGTGAAGACCTTTTCCACGCAATTTGTGCGTCCGCGGTATCTTGACGCATGAACACCACAACCACAGGGTTGAACAAATCTCCGCAAGGGGGAAGTAGGTTTGGGGGCCTTGAAGTATGTGTGACGTGCGATACAGGAAGAAACCGGGACACAGTCGTCTGATTGCACTGGTGACTACCCTGTAATACGGAGGTCTTCGTCGACTGTTGTTCAGAGCACTTTCACACGCGGCAACCCTGACCTGGGACGCTTCAGATCATGACCCCGCACTGCTCGGTCGTCCGCCTCGTTGGGTGGTAAAAGAGCGCCGGGCGTTATGTGTGTATGTGTGTGTGGCCTTCAGTCTAAATGCCACCGGTCTCCTCGCGTTTTCACGTTGTAAGTGGCCTGAATTTGATGTCTTATTCGTTAAGGCTGGGAGGGAACGAGAGAGAGAGGGAGAGAGAGAGAGAGAGAGAGAGAGAGAGAGAGAGAGAGAGAGAGAGAGAGAGAGAGAGAGAGAGAGAGAGAGAGAGAGAGAGAGAGAGAGAGAGACAGACAGACAGACAGACAGACAGACAGACAGACAGACAGACAGACAGACAGACAGACAGACAGACAGAGATTGGGGGAGAAGGAGAGAGAGAGAGAGAGAGAGAGAGAGAGAGAGAGAGAGAGAGAGAGAGAGAGAGAGAGAGAGAGAGAGAGAGAGAGAGAGAGAGAGAGAGAGAGAGACAGACAGACAGACAGACAGACAGACAGACAGACAGACAGACAGACAGACAGAGATTGGGGGAGAAGGAGAGAGAGAGAGAGAGAGAGAGGGGGGGGGAGGGCGGCGGACTCTAATTCCGTCATTAAGTGCCGCGTGGTTCGGCCGCCGCGGAGCAGATCTGGGCGGCGGCGCTCCAGATTGTATCCGCGGCCGGGCGTGGGCCGGCCCAGTGCCGCCGCTGCGCCGCCGACCGGCCCTCCCGCCGGCCGCTCTGATGGCAGCCGGCGGCGGCCGGCGTCGTCACAGCCCCGGCTCCCCGGCGCACCTGATAGACGGGCTGATCGGCAGTCCCGACACCCCGGCGCCCTCCTGCCGACCGAGCGCGCCGGGTGGCTCGGAGGCGGCCTGTGTACGCCAGCGAGACTCGGCCGTTTGCACCCACTGATGCTCGAGCCGCAGTTTAGGCGGACCGTGACGATTGGCTTCCGAGATTAGGTTTTCATTTGGCAACTTGTTTACCGAGCGTACTTCGGCTTAAATATCCCACGATTGCATGAGAGGTTTTTGTTAAGCTGGCTCTACAGCGTATTACCCATGTACTTGCAGTGCCGGATCTCACCCTGTAGTTTAGCACACCAGCGGAGTGCACAATAGAAAACAGCCAGTGACTTTAGTTGAGGGTCGACTTTAGTAATTGTGAGTGGGCTTTAGCTGACCCGTCTGACCCAGACAGCGACCTCGGCGGCCGCAGACGGTGTCCGCAGCCGCCGCGGGGGCGACCTGACCCGACCTGGGCTGACTGCGGGGGCGGAACGCTCGGCCGACGTGCGGCGCTGACGTAACCGCGTCGCCCCGGGCAGCGCCCGCGCCTGCCGCGGAATTCGGAATAGCGTTGCGCCACCCCAGAATGTGAGACCGGCCGCGTCCGCCCCAGTTGACGGCGCACGCCAGATCGGCAGCTCGGCCGATCCGCGATTCACGCGCAGCCGCGCGGTTGCCCAAGCCCGCGACGGATCCTTCCGGCCGGCGCCGGCGGCGGCGGCCGCGCACTGACGCGGCACCTGGCCGGCGGCCGGCTCCGGTCCGGGGCCCGGTTCTCAGCGCGCGGCCGGCGGCGCGTGTGCGTGCCGGCCGCACGCGTGGACCGGGGGCCCCGTTTTTGCCGTCGGCGCTCTCGGGAGGGAACTGGCGGCGGCTGCGCTGCGCCGGCCGCGATCCCGCTGTCCGGCGGGCGGCGTTCCCAGCGCGGCGCCGGCGACCCTCGGCGCCCCGATGTCGAAAACGGCCGCCGTAATGGATGTGGTAATTTGGCCCGAGGCGCGAAAAATGTGCGAAAGCCCCGGCCAAAAGTCGCACACGGCAATCTCGGCCGATGGCGAGACGTGATTTGCCTAATGGCTGAGCGGTTCGGCGCGGTCGGTTTGTTATTCTCGGACGTCTGTGTCACTGGCCGGGCGGCGTTGGCATTCAGAGCAGGGGCTGTGGGCCCGCGCTTGGGACGGACTGGGAAAGGTTCCATTTCATTTTGACTGCGCTGCCGTCTTGTGCGGAATATTTCTGCATTTTTCGCGTCAGGTTATTCATTTGGCCGGCCGGGATGAATCCATTTTCTACTGAAAGCCCAGAAACATTTTCAGGTCTTGTGGCGCAGCGTCTTTGTTTTAAACTCAGTTCAGTGAAAAGTAATATAAGTAAACGAAAACGTTCCAGCCTACCGCTGAAATCCACCTCTGTCGTACTAATAGCCTCTTGTGCGGTGTAGGAGCAGGTTACGTAATGCGGTGGGGAGAGAGATGGGTGGCCGCTGGTGCAAGACAGCCGTCATAATCCTACCTGAAACGAACCAGTCATCCTCCAGCCTTGCGCCACAGCCGCTGGTTGTTGTGCGTTTTTCGTATCATGGTTGCGACGACAGTTTGCCATTTGCGGTCAGCCCCGACGGATGCTGACCGCGCATTACGCGCCTCTCACCCAGGGATGGAACGTTCGGAGAAAACGATGGCGGGAGACAAATGAGGTTTTGGAACCCATTCTTTCCAATCAGCGTCCATAGTGCCCATGTTGAATCTCAGCAGCTTGGGGAGTGGGAGCACGTGCCTCTCTAAAGTATATTACAGTTCCATCCCTGCTCTCACCCATTGAGCCGTCCACTGAGATCTACCTCATGCTGCGTAAGCTCCCACTGGCACTGCCCCGTGCCCTGTGCACCTCCAATGGCAGTGCTCCGTGTCCTGTGAGCCCCCACTAAGCCTGCGCGGTGCCCGGCAGGAGGAAGAGTTTCCCGGCGCGGCCGGACCAGGAACCGAACGACTCGCGGCGCGTGCGGTTCGCCGTGCGCTCGCTCGGCTGGGTGGAGATCGCCGAGCCGGACCTGACGCCCGACCGCAGCAGCAAGGCCGTCAACAAGTGCATCGTCGACCTGTCGCTGGGCAGGAACGACGTCGTCTCGGACGCCGTCGGCCGCTGGGGAGACGTGAGTGCCGGCTGCCGCACCTCTGGGCGTGTCGAGGGTTTGGGGCTGGGGGTCGGGAGCCCTCGGGAGGCTGTGGGGCGTGGGATGTTGTGTGCCCGAAGAGCCGGGATATGCATTGCGTGGAGCGGTGTCCACTGTGGGGCGTGGGATACCGTGTGTCCGGAGAGCCAGGGTGTGCATTGCGTGATGCGGTGTCCTTGGAGACGTGTCCGGCCCAGCGGAGCAGTGGTTCTTCCCGGTGGTCCCTGGCGCCCTTGGATGGGCCACTATCCCGCCGTGTGGAATATGACCCCTTGCCGCTGTGAGGACCGGGCTGTTGTCCGTCACGGTGAAGCCGGCCGGCCGCTGTCTGCCGGTGCGGGATGCTCCGCCGCGTGTCGAACGTCTCGGGGCTCATTCGTCCGGCCGATTCGTCTCTTCACGGGCGCTGCGGTGTCGTCACTAGTCGGGGCGGCGTCTGAGGCGTCGCCTGGCCACCCTGAAGAGCGCCGCAGCCGGCTTATGGTGACGCCATCAGACGCAGCCGTTCTCCGATTTTGTCACGTGACCGCGGCCTGCGCGGTCAGCCAGTTTCACCACGGACTTGTAGCAGACGTGGCGTAGACCAAAGTGGCCAGTGCGGTGTAAAAATAGTTCGAACAAACGGGTTGTTTCTGGAATTGTTGCGAGATTGGGTCACTGACTCTCATACGTGTAAAAAACGAAAACCAGATGATGTCGAGCCTTTGCACAGCGTTGAAACGAAGATTTCGCAACGCAGTGCTTGACGACATGGTAGAACCATTCGTCCAGCATTGCTTTTGAACTACGCTTTTACCATGTCGTCAAGCATTGCGTTGCGAAGGCTTCGTTTGGACGCTGTGCAAAGGTTCGGCGTCATCTGGTTTTCGTTTTTACAAGCATGGGAGTCACTGACCGAGTGATCATACTTTGCAGTCTGCACTACGTGAAACGCTGTCACCCTGGTGACATATGCCTTGCGCCGTGTCCACACGTGGCCGGAATGCCGCCCAGTTTGGCGGGAGGGCAGGCGCTGCCGCGGTCCATGCGGCTTACCATTACGGCCGCCGCGTGTCGCGGCATTGATGAATGGGTTGCCACCACGCGGCGGAAGTTCGTGTGACGGCGTGAATGACGCCGATGACAATCGCGAAAGGTCTCGGCCGAAGGCGCACATAACGAGGCGCAGAGTGACTCGGAGAACCTTTGTAGTGGCGCGTCGCAGGCGGCCTGGGGGTTCACAGCGCGTCGTGCCGCGTTTTCTGACGGGAAATGACTCCGTCCCGGCGCCGGGCAGATGTAGTCGTCAGCCATGGCGCTGTCGCCGTTCGTGGAGGCCGCGCCGCGGCTGTAAGCCGCCGATTCCCGTCCCTTCTGGCGCTGCCGCCGTCGGCTTGTTGCCGTCCGCTGTTGAGTGGATTCGCAGCCACTGCGGCTTAGCGCCCACTCGAAGCCGAGAGTGTTCGGAAGCCTTTGATCTGCACGGGCCAGTGGGCACAATGGCCTCGGATATCCAGGCGTCGAAGTGCCGGTGACAGGGCTCACCTGGCATTCTGCTTCTGAGCGGAAATTGCTGGCCTGATTGCCTCAGCGCCGGCTGGGATTGGACGTGTCCGTATAGATCGTCTCGACCACGTTCGTGACCCGCGACGGTCGCGCCTTTTGCCGGCGATGTCGCCGTTCAGTCCGGACCGGGGCCGATTCTCATCACGGCATGCCGAGACCCCCCCCCCCCATCCGGACTGCAGCCGAACTCAGCCACGGCGAGACGCCGGCCTCCCGCGCGGCGGCGCCGGCACGCCCGCCGGTGCCCTCGCGCGCCGTCCCTGAAGGCTGCTGTTTGCATTGTGACCCACATCTGGCGCGCTGCTATCTGGACGATCGCCGGTGCGAATCGCAGACATTGTTTGCCCTGCCTCGAGTGCAGACAATGTGGCGTTTGCTCACACGCTGTAGGTCAGTGATACGGATTTTTGTGGCATACTGTATTACGCCTCCGTGTGCGGATATGTCTGCTTGTTGTCTTAGCGTCAGGTGGCGTACATTGTGCTCCTCTCTGTTCGTGTATGCTCAAGGGATGGGCAAAGCCCGGGACGCTCCTGTGAAGAGTGCCTGTGAGTGTCGCCATGTGCCTCTAACGCCGACCTCTGCCGCGCCGCAGGGCAAGGACCTGTTCATGGACTTGGACGAGGGCTCTCTGAAGCTGCTGGACCCGGAGAGCCTGACGCTGCTGAACACGCAGCCGATTCACACCATCCGCGTCTGGGGCGTCGGACGCGACAACGGAAAGTGAGTGTCGTCACCGCGCACGCAGTCAGACTGACTGACCTTGACTGCATGACAACGATCTGGCGTCGCCGTGTAGGTGCGCCGGTCCACGGGCGTGTCGACGTGTTCAGACGGCAGAGTAATGCGCACCGATATCAGTAACTCTGTACAGGTCGGCCGATCCGTGGCCGTGTCGCCTGCTTCGGACGGTCGAGTAATGAGCGCGGCCGTGCGTAGCTCTGCCGCCGGGGGTCGCCGCCGTCAGTGTCGGGTCAGGGTCGCGCGTCGGCGGCGCACCGCCGGCGACGCCGCCAATTGATTCGCTCGGCGGCGCGGTGTGCCGTGCGCCGGCCGCCGGCGGCCGATTAGCCGTGACGCGGCGGCGACCGGCTGCCGCCCCCGCGGCGGCGGCGGAGGCATCTCCCGCCGCCGGCCGCTGCCGGCCGGCCGGCGCCCGCGTGCGCGCCCCGCCGCCTGACGATTACTAACGAGTCCGCCGTTCCGCCCGCCGCCGCCGACCGACAGAGAAAGGTAACGAGTGCCGGCCTCTCCGCCGGCCGCCGCGCCGCCGCCGGGGCCCGAGCATGCCGCACGCGGGCGCCGGCCGGCCGGACGCCCGGCACGGTTTGGAAAGCGCGCGGTCGCCCGCCGTTGTGACACGGCCCTGTGCAGCGTGCATGCGTCGCCCGCGGTCGGCCGGCGGCGCCTCCCGCCGCCGTCAGCGGCTGGACTTTACGCTTCACGCTCGTAGCGCGCACACGCCAGTCCACCGCGACCGCGCCGGGCCCGGAATGCAGTAGTGGCCCGGCCGTGGCGCGGTCGGTTTCCAGCCGGCGCGGCGGCGGTATGTTTCGGTTTCGACACGTTCCCTGGGGAAGTGCAGCTGAGGGCATCGGTCGTCGGCCCGTGCCGGGGGACGCGGCCCGGCATGCGTGAGAAAGTGGCGACGCCGCTGCGGTGTTGCATACCCTGTGCGGTAGCTTTGCGGTGCTGTCGGCGATTAGTAACTCGATAAAGGAGTATTATCTGGTCTTGGAGCGTAGGTCCATGGAAAAAGGCTAATAGGTGTCGGTTGTTCCAGGCATTGTTGTAAAATATGTTTTTTCACAAGCACGCGGAAGCGGGCTCTATCTTCCTGTTGTTCTGAGAGGTGCAATGAAAACCAGCAAAAAAATATCGCAATACTACAAGAGTTCAACGTTCAGTGAACCGAGAGTATGTTGACCCTCAGCAAAGATTGCAAGGCCGTGCTGTGCCTTTGTTTACCCCGGATGTCACGAAAACTTCAGAAAGTCGGAGTCGGTATGGACTCGTAATGGACTCTGCATGGGCCTGCATGCCTGTCTGTCGTATCTTGCTGCTCGGTTGCCGTACCTAGCCGTCGTCAGTAGCCGTCGCTCCCTGAATGAACCGTTGTTCTTTGACACGATTCTGCTGGCGTCGATCTGCGGATCGAACGGGATCGAGATCGGCAAGTCGCAGGCGTCAGAGATCTGCGTTACCTCGTCTCCGTGGTTGACCAGTGACCCAAGCCCGGATACTTGCCCTGCATTTCACGCGTATCCCTACCCTTTGACCCTTCTGCCCCGTGTTGAACGCGTGCGCGGACCTGCGCTACCTCCTGCTGCGTCTGACCGGTAGCCCGAGTCCCACCACCTCCGTCCCGTGCTCCGCACGTGTCTCCGCCGCGTGTTTCACACCTGTCCCTTACCCGCTCCGCCCGTTTCACACGTGTCGGCCGGCGCGGCGCCGCCGGCCGCGCGGACTGACGCGCCGCTCGGCCGTCCAAGGACACGGCGCCGCCGGCCTCCCATGACGGGCCGAATTTCGCGCACGCTCATTACACCGCAAACTGGATCAGCCGGCCCGTCCGGCGCCGCGGTCACGAGGTCGCGGCGCGCCGACCCGCTGCGACGTCTTCGTTACCATCACAATCGGCTCTGTCGCGAGCTCAGTGTCCGGCCTTGCGGCGGCCGGCGCGGCGCCGCGGCGGCCGGGGGCTCCGGCGGCGGCGCGCCTCCGTCGCACGGGGGGCCGCTCAGGGTGGTGTCGCGTCCTGCTACCGGCCGCCATGGGCGCCGGGCCGACCGTTGTGGGAACCAGGCGACTGGGTAGTCCTGTGCAACGTGTCACGCGCTCCACGGCTGCCGCCGTGCGGCCGGATGACTCAGCCAGAGGGCTTTGGAGTCTCCGGGTCGGCTCCTTGCAACGGTGGAAGCTGTTGAAAGTTATGTGGGAACGGTCAGTGGGAAATGCCCACGATCTTTCCGAGGCTGGCCTGTTTTATCTAATTTCTGACACATTGCCATGCTGTCACACTCGATTCAAGGTTTGCATTAATTGCTCGTCAGAATCAGGAAAAATCCCACGTACTTTTTTCCGCTTACGCTTGAAACGGTAAGCAATGGATATCAAACACGCAAAACGGGGTCTGGGAATGAATGGTCCGGCTCTTGGACGTCATCCTATTAAGCTCTCACAGTAACCGGTTCTGCGATTTATCCCCGGCATGCATGCTGACGTCCTGTTATAGGCCTTGTATTACCACCTGGCCTGGGAGAGTTTAAAGGTGTTGCGCACCGAACAAACGTGTGCAGCGCGACTTAATATGAACTCCAAGGTATTTAAGCCTGCCCTGACTTTATGCTGCGACCTTCATTGTTGGCCCCTCCGTGGTAAGCGGCCGACGCTCGGGTGTGGACCTCTACCGGTCCTTGCGTGCACTGACGGCCCGCCGCCGCCGCCGACAGGGACTTCGCCTACGTGGCGCGTGACCGCGTCACACGCAAGCACATGTGTCACGTGTTCCGGTGCGACACCCCGGCGCGGATCATCTCCAACACGCTGCGGGACATCTGCAAGAAGATAATGATCGAGCGCAGCCTGGCGCAGGGCGCCGGTCGCCTCACGGAGCCAGGTCAGTTCCCGGCGTGGCCGGCTTCAGGAACGTGACGGTGAAGCCGGAAGGGAGCTTGACGATTGTGGCAGCGTTCCAGCGGCTCCCCTGCCGATGCGCGGCGTAGAATATGACGCGCTCCGTCAGACACCTGCCGGCTCCCACAGACATCGTCGGCTTACAACACAACATCTGAAGCTCATGGATGTCCCAATCATCATTAATAATAAGCTCGGCGCTGTTTAAAGCCGTGCCTGCAATTGAAAGTCTTTATTCTATTAGTGAGCGTTTTACGGTCGACGTTCTCCATGTGTTATGACCATTACGGGCGAAAGACTGCAGCTAGCGGTGGGCTGCGCTGGTATTAAGCGCCGCGCGGGCTTGAATCCCGCTCTGATCGTTCGACTGACGTCTCGCGGTCCAGTGAGTGACCCTATATAGGCTGCCGGGCAGAGATAGGCCGACAGGCGCGGCAGAGCACGTCCTGACCCTCCTGCGGCGTTCCTGCAGGAATGGGAGGCGCCGGCGGCCGCCTCACGCGGCCCACCTCCCTAGCCGTGGACCAGAGGCGGGCGCTGAAGGCGCCGCAGCCGCCGCTCACGCGTGAGTCGCCGCCGGCCGCCGCTGGTCGGCCGGGGTCGGCGCTCGGTGCCGGCGACCAGCGCTGGCGTTGCCGAGTGGAACAGGACTTCCAGTGCGAGGGGCGCCAAGTGACCTAGTTGCCGACGTGGCCAGAAGTCCCATTACTATCAACAAAAACTGGCTGCTACGTGTTTTTGTGTATTGTGGGTACAGTTTTTAGAAGTCATCCTCGTGACTAGTTGAATGAGTGAAGCTTTCATAAAGGACGGGTTCTTTTTCCCCACATATGCTTTTTCAAAGCATTACGATTTTTCCCACTCATGTCGCCCTACGTTTCCTGTTCTTTTTCGCGCCTGGTGCAAAAACGAACACCAGCGTGATTGGGTTTGGCCTGTCCTTATTAAGGCCCTAGGTGTTCTGATTCATGTCAATCAGTCGTTTCCCGTCGCGCAGTATGGCGTTTTTTGTTTCGGTAATAACGCGGTGCGATTCCGGCTAATTATGGGCTCAGTTTCGCAACGGCGGGCAGCTGGCTGCAGCCGCCAGCTGGCCCGCCGTCCGCCAGCGACCATCCCGTGACCGGCCCGTGCGCGCGCCGACAGTGGGCAGCCAGAGCTTTCCCACGCCGATGGAGGAGCCCAAGCGGACGCTGCAGGCCATCTACATGGGCTGCACGCCGGTGCCGAAGCCGAGTGGGATCGACGTTCTGAACGCGGCGCTCACCAAGCTGTGCGGCCAGACGGCGCCGCACGAGTGGCGCGCCGTCAACGTCTCGGTGGCGCCGTCCACCGTCACCGTCACGGACGCCACGGTCAGTCGGAGGACTGACGGCGTCCGGCGGTCCGCGCCGGACGCCGCGGGCTGCAGATGGCCGCCGTATGGCCGTGTGGTTTGTGCCCCGTTTGCCCTGTACCCGGCCGCAGAAGCTGTGAAGAAGCGCAGCGAGGGGCCCCAGGGGTCGCGTTGTGGTGTCGAGAGCGGGTTGGTGGTGGCCGGATGTTGTTTGTAAGTGTCCTGTTTAGTCAGGCTCTGCAGCTGTCTCCCGGCAGGTGGCAGCCAGAGCATGGAAGCGATACGTCAGATGGACAGCGTGGTACGGGGACTTCAGCTCTCTATGAATCATAGACCATGACCATGGCCGAGACGCTGGGATGTTCGTAGTTGCAGAACGTTTGCACTTTTGTGAAAGCATTGACAGCCGGCGAGCCTTGGCATAAAAACAGGCTCTGTGTATAAGTATGGCCGTTTCTGCCATGCTAACGCCATGTCGCCGTTGTGCATGTGATACGTCCGCGCGTCGTCGGCGTGTCGGTCCAGACTGACGTTCCTGTCGCTATGCCGGCGCCCGCAGACGGAGGAGCCGGTGGTGGAGTGTCGCGTGCGTTTTCTCTCGTTCCTGGGCATCGGCCGCGACGTGCAGCAGTGCGGCATCATCGTGCACACCTCGCAGGACGTGTTCATCGCGCACGGCTTCTCGTGCCCGACCTCCGCCGGCCCGCTCTGCAAGACCATCGAGGCCGCGTGCAAGGTGCGCTCCCGCCGCCGCCGGGGCGGGGTCGCTCGATTTCGAGCCTCCCGCGCGGCCGGCCTGTCGTAACGGCGTGGGACGGACGAACGCTGCGATCGGCCGCCGGTGGCCGCCCGGCCGCGGGCTGTCGGTCGATGGAACGCCGCGGGGCCGTGTGTCCCTGGTAGCGCCAGTGCCTGTCACCGTCCCACCTCCTCCCCCCCCCCCGCCCCCGCCCCCGCCCCCGGCCCACCAGGCCGCCAGGTACTTGACGGATGGTCTGTAAATGCCCCTTCATTAATGCAGTTTTTCCACGACCGTGTTCGGCGCGACGCCGTGAATGAAGAGGTGTCGTGAAAAATGGACGCTGGACATGCTCGCGCGGTCATCGTTGCATGAATGACGTTCTCCGTGGGTATCAATCGCTGGTTGATCTCAGAATAGCTACGCGGTGATGATGCTCAGAATAGCGGCACGGTGATGACGCCAGGGTAATTGTGCGCTGATCCTAGCGCACCTGTGCGTTAATTCCAGTGGAGCCATGGATTGATGAGCTCGGGCAGTCCTGTGCAGGGTTTAGTCCCTCAGCTCGTGAGTCCTGTACGCCAGGTTATCGTTATCCCGCCGCGGCGTGTCCGACTGACCGGTGTCCGTGCCTCTGTCTCCAGCTGCGCTACCAGAAGTGTCTGGACGCGGTGCCGGGCGGCGGCGCCGGTCGCGGCGCCCCGGCCCAGCCGCGCTCCTTCGGCCAGACCCTGAAGTCGGTGATCGGCTCATTAGCCGGCCGGCGGCTGCGCAGTATGGACTCCTGAGACACAGCCTCACCTCCGCAGGTCGGTGTGAACTCCTTAGATGCACGCTTTTATTTTGTTTATATGAAAATACGCGGTCGTTACAGTGAAGCATGAAAATGTGCCATCGTCTTCAGTTATCACTGGCTTGTTTGTCCAACAGCATCCGTTCTGACTTCATAAATACTTCAGTAGTTTTGCGTGGTTGACGTATGTTGTCCGTTTCAGTACGAGCTGACCCTGCCTGTGGAGTGTGAGGTGATCCCCCATCGTCATCTGGTCAGCCGCCGGCCGCCGGCCGACGAGGAGGCGTCGCCGCTGAGCCAGCAGCTGGCGGCGCTGGTGTCGCCCGACCGGCCGCTGCCGGCCTTCCTGGCCGGCTCGCACACCGTCTGCGCGGTGACGACGCCGCTGCGCGTGCCGGCCGACTGGCCGGAGCCGCAGTACAGCTGGTGCCAGCCGGCCACCAGCCCGGAGGCGGCGCTGCGCCGGCTGCAGCTGGGCTGAGCGGCGGCCCGGCCGGCCGGCGCCGGCTCCGGCGCCGCCGGGGCCCAGACAAGTGCCATGCATGCCGGCAGAGAGCGAGAGTGCGCGCGCGTGTGATCCGTGTGACATATCTGTGCAGCTTCGGTCAGCCGTCGGCCCGCAATACACCCGTGTCGCCCCGTGTACATAGGCCGAGATGTATCACATTCCGTGTGTGCGCCGCCGCGGCGGGCCGGGCCGGGCCGGGCCGCCGGCTCGCCGGTCCGCCCGGCCGGCCGCCGCCGCGTCAGTGTCGGACGCCGGCACCGAGCCGCCCCGCTGTTCCCCGCACCCCGCCATGTGCCGCAGCTATCGAGAACCTCTCACCTCCGCCAGTTCCGTTTCATCTTCTAGCGCGACGTCCTGCGTTTAGCCGAGACACGTTAGCTCCAGCGTCCTGTATTGTCCTACATACGACGCCGACTATCGGCCTTCTCGCAGCTCTTTACGGCTTGTAGAGAATGCACTACATTAGCTTTAAACATGTAACAGAGTCAATAAAATACGTTATGTTAAATATACTGTCTGTGGCGGACTCTCGAGATCAATGACTGGACGCGTCGGACGACTGCAAAGGACGCTCATGACAGGAGTAAATTTGGATACGCCAATAAACAGCAATGTCACCAACCGCCATGGTATGCACCAACGCCACCGGAGCAAAACAGGTAGACATACAAGCCAAGAACGTATACGGCACACTGGAGCCCAACAGTGCATACTAATTAAGACTCTGCGTCGCGTTCGAGAACCGAATTTGCCCGGTTTACCTCCCGCTTCAGAGTGGCAATCTGCAGTCCGACCGCTTTGAAACCCAATGCAGACGGTGAAAACTGTTTAATTATGACGGACACATGACGTCACCGACTTAGGCAGTTCAGTTCTCGAACGGGCCATTGACCACTTAGAAAACATTTATGTTGTGCATCATAATAGGCATAAGTTATGGGAAACACATACCACTAAGTGGGCATACAACCGTACGCATTTTTATACTCCCGGCTCCCGGCGATCCACAGGACTGCTCTAGCATCACATGCGCGAGCCAACGATATTCAGGTATCGATGCCACTACTTCCACGTGCAATGCTGCCGCGCGCACCGCGAATGACGATGAAATGAAAAGCGGCAGCTAACAATAGTCTCAACTGCCTCCCACCTCTCGAGTATCCCCGCAAGAGGCTCTGGCCTTGAAGCCGGCATGCTAATGCTCCGACACCTGTTCCGAGAAAACAAAACATGAACTGCGCTCCACTCCGGCGGAGCCGGCGACGACGGAGAGTATGTACAGTGAGCCGGTCCCGGCAGCGGCGGCGCTCAGCTGGCGCTGGGGAACGAGGTGCCGATCGTCTTCATCATGCTGAAGCAGTCCCTGAGCCGGCGCTTGTCGCCGATCTTCTCGAGCGTGGCGGCCGCCTCGGTCAGCATGCCGGCCCGCTCGCCCGGGCACGAGATCAGGTCCTCGGGCAGGTGTTTGCAGGCCATCATCAGCGCGATCGCGTGCTCCCGCTCCCCGACGTACTGGTGCGGCTGTTTCTCGCTGCCTGCGGGACCGGCGCAAGACGGTTACACCCCCAGACAACGGCTCCCGAAACAACAGCCTGCAACATGTACGAACTAAACAAACGGCTGAGTAATGCTGGGATGCGACGAACATCACTTCACGACCCCTCCGGGGATATGTGCCAGGATCTCGACGGAATGCAAGATTTCTCCGAGTTGTATTCAACCCCTCGTTGACTTGGGCGGGTTACTGTTCTCGGAAAGGTCATCTCGGAAAGGTCGTGTCCCTCCGGGGCAAAGCGGTGTCCAGGTGATGCAACACTTACCCACGTCAGCTTAGAATCCGACGCAAAACGAGGATAACTTGCATTCCATCGGGATCCTGGCACGAATCTGCCACCACAGCGCATTTTTTCTTTTTGTTTTGGACAAGGTAATGGTACAGAAGTCAGTCTGCTGTGTAATGGTAGACGTACTATTGAGGCCAAACTGTTGTTCTTGGTTGAAAAATTCAAGTCGGTTTAACATTCTGCCATTCACGCATCGCGTGGAATGCAGTGTTTCGCTGAACGCAACGTAAGTCGGCTATGGTACAGACCAGCACCCTGCCGACCCGGACGCCGCGCCGGCGTCCGGCGTCGGCCGCCACTGACCGCAGATGACGGACGAGTAGGTGCGGCCGTTCCTGTGGCGCAGCGAGCGCTCGAGCAGCTGCTGCGTGCGCGCCGGCGCCGCGCCGGCCATCATGCGCACGGTGGCCTCGTGCAGGAAGACGCGGCTGAGCGCGGACGGCAGCCGGACGGAGACGGCGCGCAGGCAGCCGAGCGTCTGCTGGAACTCGGCCAGCTGGCGGCCGGCCGGCGGCACGCGCCGCGACTGCTCCCAGACGGCGGTGCGCGTCTGCAGCAGCAGGTCGCAGACCAGCAGCTGCAGGTGCTGTAACAGCGCGCCGCACGATCAGACGGGCCGGGTCGGGTCCGGTCACGGCGCTGCGGCTGAACACGGAAAGGCCGGACCAAGCCGAAGCCACAGACGTCGCTGGAGAGAATCAGACCGTTCACTGATAACGTTGGACGGTGAAAGAACGTACCCGCGTGTCGCATGACCCTTACTGAAACTGGCCGACTCAAAGAGACGGCTTCCAGTGAAAGGAACATTTAGGCACGAGCGTCGCTGCTCGCAGTTCGAACAAGTCTATAATACTTTCGCAAGAAACACCGACGGACGTATGTACGAGGCCGGAAGGCCGCTGCGCTGTCGATTTGACCCATCGGAATGCTGCAATGCAGATGCATTGCACTTTTCAAGCACGTGCAATGCAACTACAATGCACCAACCCAATGGATCGGTGCGCTGCGGCGAGCGGGCCGGACACTGTTCAGTGCGCTCGCGGATCCTCAGCCGGACGGCCCCGCCCCTCAGTGCCCCGGCGGCGCCACTGACCTGCGTGGCCACGCTGGTGGTGCCGGTGCAGCCGCTGTGTGTGATGCTCTCCTCGAGCAGGGCGCCGGCCACGCGGCAGGCGGGCAGCACCAGGTCCGGTCCGCCGCCTCGCGCCTGGCTCCGCCACGCCTGCACGGCGACCCGCACGGCGCGCGGCAGCGGGTCCTCGGTGTCGTGCAGCGGCGCCGGCAGCGCCTCCACGCGGCCGAACACCTGGTCGGCGCGCTCGTCCTGGCCCAGCCACCAGACGGCCACCAGCTCGGCCACGGCCGCCCACCAGCGCACGGCCGCGTCGTCGGCGGCGGCCGGCCCGTCGGCGCCGCGGCCGCCGGCCTCGGTCGTGTCCATGATCAGCTGGCAGTAGCGCAGCGCGTCCGTCACGTGGCTGCGCCGCAGCAGGTCCGTGTCGCAGACGTCCACGCAGCGCGAGCCCGGCATGGTCAGCGTCTGCAGGGTGCGCTCCAGCAGGTGCTCGTGGAACAGCTGCGGATAACGACAGACTTGGTACTGCGCCCAGGTGGACTTGAAATATGCCATTACTCAAGGGAGAAACGTGGAAAATGCACTGACGAAATCAAAACTGTCGACTAACAAATTAAACATTCCATAAGGCTGGTAAGTACCTCACCAGTCCCCACGAAAAGGAAGACACATGACCGTATTTACAGCGTGCATTTGTTATTTGTGGTGACGTAAGTAGACAACAATGAGACACCACAAATTTTTCCACGCTGAACGTTATCTTCCCCTCAATGTGCGCCCTACCCTCGTCACAACCTCGCCGGCGCCCACCTGTCGGACGTAGAAGAGCGGACTGGCCGGCGGCGCCGACGAGAACATGCTGCTGCGCTCCTTCTCGTACGTCCACTTGTGCTCCATGAAGAAGCGCATGCCGTCGGCGGTGGTGAGCCAGCGCAGGCTGGCCGGCACCGTCTCGCGGCCGTGCAGGCCCTTGGCCATGATGACGCGCGCCAGCCAGGCCAGCAGGTCGGGCAGCGACTGCTTCAGCTGGAGCGCGGCGCAGGCGAACGTCTCGGCGCGGCAGCTCGGCGAGAGCGCGCCGCCGGCCACCTCGGCGTAGTTGAGCGCCGCCAGCGAGAGCGTGAGGCCCGGCACGCGGCCGGCCGGCCCGTGGCCGGACAGGCTCAGCTGGTGCAGCCGGTGGTAGACGCGCGCGTAGCCGGCCGACATCATGTACAGATCCTCCCGCTCCCGTCTGCCGGCGGCGATACAGCGCGTCAGACGGGGCCGGCCGCCACCCGACCGCCGGCGCGAGCTCGAAACCCGCTTTAAAGAACGCTGGCCTCCACCGATAATGACGATCTGGACATCCCACTGGAGCGAAATTACGTCGGATCTACATTGCAGTCCTGACAGCTAAAACCGTCTGCCCCAGTACAACCAACACTCCCGACCCCACATGCTCGCTCGAGCGGACAAAACTCCTAAACTGAACCCGATCAAGCTCGTCACGCTCGGCAGAGGGGTTTGCACCGCGCCATCGCTCCGAGCTGCGGCCGTCGGGAGCCGGGACCACGCTGTCCGCCGGGCCCGGCCGTACCTGGACATGAGGATGCGGTGTCCGCGGCGCGCCAGCCACAGGCCGCCGGGGATGTGATGCGACGCCTGGCGGAACACCTGCCAGCCGAGCGCCACCAGCCAGTTGAGCCGAGACGACGGCACCGGCTTGCCGATGTAGCGCAGGCTGCGCGTCAGGTGGTCGCTCGCCTCCGAGATCCGGCCCTGGCGGACGGCCGCGGAGCGAGGTCAGGTCACGACAGCGAAAACTGCAGAAAATCTCACAGATGGTTCATGCCATATGCTTATTCCAAACACCATAGCGTGAAATGTTTCAACTGCGTCGGTGGAAAAGCGTTGATGGGCAAATTGTTCCCATGGACCCGCAATATCGTATTCAATGCACACATGAAATCTCAACTAAACAAGACTAAGGATTACAAAGGGAAAACCCATGAGTAATACCATAAAAATACCACGAGCCATGATAAAAGTTGCCTGCTTCCTTACATTTCGGTGGTCTTTTTCGCCCTGTTCCTTCATCTTCCAGAAGGCCTGGGCGGCGCTGCAGTGCAGTGCGCTACCTTCGGCTCGCCATAGATGAATATGTTCAGCAGGCAGACGAGGAAGATGACGACGTTGGTCACCCAAACCGTGACCGGCGAGAAAAGCACGCTCCACCACGGGCTGCTCTCTGCACGTGGAACATATCAAGGTAAAAAGCGACAAGGACCAGCAGGTGAGGAAACTAGCAGTCACAACTGTTGCTCAATGCAAGTCTGGCAAACATGGCACACTTGCATCGAAAACTCACGCAACAAACGTCGCGATATTAACGACACACATATATTAAATCACAAGAAGCTATGAGAAGAATGAAATGTAAACATAAACAGCAAGCTTTTCACATTCCAACCTTAACGATTCCACAGCAAGCATTACTACAAGTTCAGGAACTATTCGGGCCGGTCGCGTGCGTACGGGGCGACCAGTGGAATCATAAGGCGACTGCCAGACCAAGGTCCCCAGCGGCCCCGGCCGGGGCACGTACCCTGCTCGGCCGACAGCATGGTGCGGCCGGCCACGGGCGCGTCCATCGAGCCGGGCACCAGCGAGTCGCGGCCCCACTCGGTCACCTGGCGCACCGGGTTGAACGCCAGGAACGCCAGCAGGAACATGCAGAGCGTGACGCGCGTGCGGTCCGACAGGCCCGGCGGGCTGGGCAGGCCGAACTCGAACGACTGACGCTGAAAACCAGGCCGGACGCCGAGGTCAGATGAGGCCGGCCCAGCGGGCTGCCACGAACTGATGCAAGCGTGGTTTGTCTCAATGTAATCGCCACGTTTTCATCAGTATGTAAAGCGGTGAAGAGCACAGCCAATTACTTTAACTAAGCGCCATCCGTACTATTAATGTACGCCACACAGAGAACTTGCTCTATTTTGCCAGAGCAAAAAAAAATTGATGGACTGGAGTACAGTAGCAAACCGCTACAGCAGGAAGAAGTCCAACACGCAGGCGGCGTGACACCGACCTGGCGACGACGGAGCTCCGTCCAGCACGCGCCCCCATCGCGGCCAGCCTCTCACCTCGTACTCGGCGGGCGCCGGCGGCGGCGAGGCGGCGGCCGCCGTCTGTCCGGCGGCCGGGGAGCCCGGCGAACCGCTCGGCTCCGAGTGGATGCCCTCCTCCGGGCTGGACGGGCCAGAGTCGGTGTGCGGCGGGCTGCTCCAGACCGACGGCCGCAGCAGGTCCTCCAGCCGCGCCGTCGACGGGTCCAGCGGCTTGCGCAGCAGGCGCAGCTCCTCGCGGAACCGCTGGTTCTGGTGCCGCAGGAACCGGATGTAGTCGATGGCTTTCTTCAGGATCGCCGATTTGGTCATCTGAAACAGAAAAGGGTGGGAGCGTCGCGGTTAATTCGGCAGGTTCTGATTTTATATTCAGGTCATCTGAAAAGAACAGGGTGAGGGCGTTGCGGTTAATTCAACTGGTTCTGCTTCCATACTAAAACGACATAAAATGATGCGCACGCACCAAACTGAGAACTACAATGTCATCAAATGCCAACTCTCCACCCTGAGCCTATTCTTGGAAGACTACTTCTAATTCAACACACAACCCACCACGTCAGCCCAACATCCACGTCAACCCACCTTGGCGTCGCTCTCGGGCCCGCACACCAGGATGCGCATGTCCTGGATCTTGTCGTTGATGCTGGTGCGGTAGCGCTTTTCGATGGCGTTATGCGAGCTCTTGCGCGGCGGCTCTTCTGTGCTGGAGGAGCTGGTGCTGTGTGGTCGGCCGCCGGACGACGGCGAGAGTTTGCTGATGGGCAGCCGGTCGGCGTCGACCAGCAGCGGGATGCCAGAGGCCAGCAGGGTGGGCACGGTCACTGGCCCGCTGGCCAACACCTGGGACGACACCGTGCTGTAGATCACCGGCGAGCCGGAGACGGTCGTCTGGAACCGGGCGACACTGTCAGACACCGCGACGGAGGCGATCGTATGCAGCCGCGACACGACTGATTATTATAGCCGGGAACGGGAAGGGATGGTTAGAGGCTGCCGATGGCGACGACAGCGGCGACGGCACCAAATCCCAACCACAGCACAAGTGTTTCCCCATTCTCCAATTAGAAGCTAAGGCAACGGCGATGACCACGGCGCGTCGCGCCTTCTCCGGGAGAGACGCCGGCCCCGCTCTGCCGCCACTCACCAGCGCGTGCTGCTCCGGCTTGATGACGCGGCCCTGCTGCGTGACGGCCGTCGCCACCGTGCCGTTGATGACATACGTCTTGCCGTCGATGACGACCGGCGCCGGCCGGGCGTCGGCGGCCGAGCTGAGCACCACCGGCTGCAGCTGCTGCACGGCCTGCGGCCGCACCGGCTGGACGGGCCGCGTCAGCACGGCCACGGCCGGCGCCGGCTGCTGGGCGGCCGCCGGCGCCGGCGCCGGCTTCTGCCGCGCAGGCGAGGCGGCCGGCGGCCGCGGCGGCGGCGGCGGCGCCGCCAGCAGCGGCTGCTGCTGCCGCTGCGGCGAGCCCGCCTCCTGCTTCACGGGCACCTCCAGAGGCGGCCAGCCGGGCTCGGGCTCGGACGCAGCCGGTGCCGGCGGCGCCAGGTCCATGGTGGTGTCATCGATGCTATCCAGCAGCGACGACTCGTCGCCCAGGTTGCCAATGATGTCTGCAGGTTGGAGAGTCTATTATATGCATGCGCTCAAACAAAGGTACATGTATAAAACAGTGAAGGTAACCAATGGTTCAATGCTTCAGTCATTCTTCAATCTGATAGTTACGGCAGACGAAGACGTAATAAAACAGGACATACATCCAAAAAAAAAGTTTAAAAATCCTGAAAAACTAAAAACACAAGTCATGAAGGTGCCAGCAACTGTGAACACAAGACAACCATAACATAACATTTACCAAATCCTACCTGCTCCTTGATTAAAATCTGCCACAACAAATATTCTTACCCTCAAGAGTCAGGTTAAAATTCTGACTACACCAGTCATGAATGTCTTCAGAAGTCATGCCTGTAGATTCCAGAGGCCAAAGAGTCAGGTATCAAGAAGACTCTTTTTCATGGACCAGGTCTATGAAACCCCTGGAAAACACATTCTCCTGTCATTAATCTGCACTAGAGATACATTGCTATCAAGTTTTCATGGTTTCAGCTCAGGTTTACTGAATGAAGATTTCCCCACCCCACATGAGCC
The DNA here is from genome assembly GCA_030062745.1 of Capitulum mitella. NCBI lineage: Eukaryota > Metazoa > Arthropoda > Thecostraca > Pollicipedomorpha > Pollicipedidae > Capitulum > Capitulum mitella. Next base: position 7,433,313 of record CP099842.1, read on the forward strand.
AAAAGTGAAATGAAATAGGATTTAGAACTGATGCATGGAAAATTTCAAAACTATGTTGGCAGATTGTTTTGTCTTCTCTGTGCCACCAATTATTGTCAAGGATGCCATGTTCATAGGTTTTGTGTTCCTGTTTCTATTCTCATTTCTGAATCAGCAGTTTTCTGACATCACTGTTTGATGACTGATGCATACAAGGATTCTAAATGCTTCTCTTTCATCCATCCTATCTCCATAACTGGTTTCACATTTTTGCTATCAGGGACAAAAGTGGAAATGGTAAATCAAAAAGATTATGACAACCAAAATATTTTCCTGTAAAACAATGAAATAAACAGAGTAAAAATATGCCACTCATCAATGTTCAGAATACTACATATCATGCAACAAACCACAGAGATCAATGCAATAATTTTGAAAATATGACAAAAAATAATGCTTCAACACAGAAGGAATTTAAGAAACAATGTAGGACACAAATATGGAGAAATATCACAGAAATGCCAAAATCAATCACACAAATTATGCATGCAATGATGCAAAAAAGGAAGCAAATTACAGCAGTTTCTCAACATGGGTGTGGTTGTCATATCAGGACAAAATATGTTTCAGTACACTAAATGACAGCATGCTTAACATTGATTACATGATTACTAATATTCCATGAAATGTTTATTCATGATTCAACATGCATAATTTATAAATTTGGGTTACCTTAAATGCACATGTATTAATAAATATGCCTTAATAATGCTTCAAACTATTCTACTACTCATTATACACAACACTTGTTGTTGCTGACTGGGCTTATGGGTGCTTGAACTTCTGGGTTAGTGCCCATTTACATATTAAATGAACAAAATGTTTTTTTCTGTGGTAATGCCATGGATTGCAGCAATGCTGTCAAACCTTATTGGATTGGTATGCAGAACTTGTGCACAATGATCCTTACACCCTACTATGCAATTCCAGGTAACAACTTTTTTGGAGTCAAAAGTGAGGCATGCATCAGTGCAGCAGCCAGCAGTCAGCATGAGCTTTGCTGACCAGATAACAGATTATATGTAGTTTAATATTAAGCTCAGGGGCAACCTTAGCCCATTTTGCCAGGATGGGAAAATCATGGCCCTAACCAACTGATCTAACCCTGGTGGCCTTTTATTATTTTGGGATTTCATGCATAAATTGCTTTCCATATTTCTTGTGCTTTACATATTTCTTGTAACTGATATTACAACTTATTTCCATACTATTTTATTTTCCTTTATTCACAGCCCCACCTAAAAAACAGCCATGCCCACATCATAATTTGGATACAACATGGAAGGGCAAAGGCACTTATCATTCCTGGATACACCAATCAGAGCAAACATGCACTCATGAACTCAATGTAAAGGCATGAGATGCATAGGCATGGGGGCCATGGGGCCTCTCAAAATTCTCTCAAATTTGACAATGACCCCATAGGCATTGACTGGAAAGAAATGACCCAAAATACTTCTTGCCCCCCCCTCCCAGCTGACAAGGGGTTCCCATGCCTCTTGTAATAAGTTCTTGGCAAACCTGCAAACATGACATCTTCAGTAACTGCAAGGGGCCTGGCAATGTCACAAGCAAGGTTGGTAAAGGTGTTTCTTTTCAGTGTTGAGAAATGCCAGAAACTTTGCACTCCAAAAACATTTCATGCTCAAAGGCTTGATCTTGTATATCCATCAGAGAGCTACATAATTACCACCATGACTAGTTCTTACCTCTGAAAACAAAGGACTCTGTCTCCAGTCAGTAAGATGCAGTTATGATGTAATAACTGACATACACCATGAATGCCAACTTCAACCAGTATTACTCTTGGCAAAATTGTATGTTCTAAAGGAAAAATTGGCCACACATCACATTTTCACCAGATGGTGAAAAACAACATAAATGGCATAAAAATCAGACATGGACAGTTCTAAGGCAAATATCTGTGATCAGGCTGCTGCATTATACCATACCAAGGTGAACAAGGTGAAAAAATACCAAATAATATTGCCATGTCATTTGTCAGTGACCACTGCACCACTTGTCTGACTTCTGCTGTGACTCAATGGCAACAAAGTAAAAAAGGGCAATTCCCAAGGCAAAGGTATTTTGGGAATAATAATGTCATCAGTATAACCTAAATAATGAAAAACAAACAAGATAACTGACCTAACCTAACCTAACCTAACCTAACCTAACCCAACATAACCTTTTTGGTCAAATGACCTAACCTCTGTTGGACAGAGTCAAGTCTGATCACATCCTTTATCAGCCAATGGCCTCTAGTATCCTATACTGCACCTCTGGTGCAGGGTTGCACCAAAGGCCCAACCCCGCACTCTATGTAATGCCCCATGAATATCCGTTTATCAGACTGCAGCCTCTAGTATCATTTACTGATGTCATCAAATGTCACACAGTACACAGGGCATCCCTGAAGCAAAGGCAGTGTAAACAAGATGGCACCACCCTTTCCAGTTGCATTTGCTCCAGGTGAAATAGAACTCCATTTCCTTCAGACACCATAATGGTAGTGTAAGCATTCCTTGCCTTTCGTGGGAAAGTTTATGAGCTTTCCTGTATCATAAGCAAAGCAAAAGTGGTCTGCACAAAGATGAAAAAGATGTGTTGTCCAAAAATTACACTATGACAAAAAGAACACAAAACAACTTTCCAACACTGGTTACGAGTTCCATGCAACTTAACATCCTCCCTGCAAATGCATGTTTTCAATTCTGATTCACATCAATAGATTAGTAATTTGGAGTACATCTCCAAACAATTTTTTGCCAAAATCGAGTACGCTTTTCCTTCTCCTGCATCATGTAGGCACACAATTGCAGGACATTGTGACCCACTGCCCGTGCGTGCACAGTTGGTTGCAATTGTCACAATGTCAACAGACATTTTTGCCATGCGTTAAGACCATTCATCTCGGTTAAAATATACACCGAATAAAAAAATCCATAAAACCACATCGTAACGCACGTGCAGATCGGAGGGCCATAAAACGGTACCGTACATTACCGTGACTGCTCTCCCATTGAGATACAATTTGTGCCGAGCAGTAAAATCTACGCGAATTACCGCCATGAGCGCTCCTTTCAAACATACTTCCAATAACCTTCACTGCACACACACACCAACAAGAAAGAAAATACATTCCTTGCCTTACCTGAATAAAAACAACCAGTTCGCGATCACGCGATTGCACCTCCCAGAGAACGAATGATGATGCAAGGTTGATGGACCTTTGATTGTTTCATCAAATCCAGAAGGAAAAGTCAGCTGATTCGACACGACCCTGAAACAAAAATTATGTGTAAAAAATTAAGCACGCTATTGCTAGTTCTAGAATATTGTAAAATACTTCATTTATATAAAAATAGGTAGTGTTTCAATCATTCACGCTTCTTATCGGATGTTCTAAGAACATTCCAGTTTATTCGTCGTTTACCTAAACTTAACAGCACTAATCAGCTGACTGACCTGGGGCTGTTGGCTTTTCGCGAGTTCACACAAGGAGCTACCCCGAACCAGCCAGCAGAACCAAACCAAAGCGGTCCACTCGCGCGTTTCACGCCACCCGTTACCGAGTTCTCATTGGTCAATAGCGGCTCAGGCGGAGTGGCGTGATCGTACGTCACGGACCAGGCGACCCTGACCTATGCTTCCACGTTCTGCCGAAACACTGCCAAATGAAGGGTTATTGGCAATGGAGCTAAAAAATAATTCCCCGACATTTCCACATTAAACCTGATGGTGAAATGTCATCAGATGCCTGATGGCAGTGTCATCAGAAATGGCAGAAGAGCAGGAGAAGTGTCCATTGCTTGGAAAATTAGTATTGGTGCAATGACACTAACCGGCAGGAAACCAGGCAAAAATGGATTCGACCAACAGCCATTCAGCTGAGCGATGGGAAGAAAAATCTCCGCCTTTCTCACAGGCTGCATCCGCTGGTAGTTCAGGTTTATTTTCAGTCAAAACCCGTGCCACCCTCGTCTCAGCCCACGGCAAAAAGATCAAGAATGAGTGGTCCAACACCATGTGGCGGCGCCCACGTACTCAGGCAAGACCGGGCCCGCGACATTTTCGCATCGTTTCTTGCTATCCATCGTCATTGAGACAATGTCCAACTTTCCCGAGCCAAGAGGCAAATTCCCCGCTGCCCCTCCCCACCCCACACCATTGCAGCGCCGCCACCGCCATCTATAACTTCCCCTCGCTCCGGATCCCGCGAGAACTAGCACCACGTGCCCACAGTACGTGGGTCTGTTCAAGCATCCGATGCAGCACAAGGTGCAATCTCGTTCATTAGCGTACGTACAGCACAAAAACAACGTTGGTTGGATACCACATAAATGTCCGTTCGTTGCAGGGGCGAGGCCCGAACCCCACAGTTGGAGGGACGTGCGGGGGAGGGGTAAGGGAGACAGAAGCATTTTAGATCATTTCTTTCCAGTGAACGCTCAAAGGGATCATGTGAAATTTCAAAAAAGCTTAGGGCAGCTGCTCCTCTCCCTCCTCCGTATCTCCCGTGGCAAGGGTTCGATGTTCGCAATGCAGTCTGCTGCGACACAGCATGTATTTCACATCAGCTGCATCCAGAGAGCGCTTTCCGCCGGACGTTGGGCGTGGATACGGGTTTCAAAGAGGCATAGTGGTTGTAATGGTTTCCAGCATATAGGGTGATAATCACCTTATTGACCATTCACGTGGTGTATGTATTAATGCCCGTACGGCCACGTAGCCCGGAGTTTAGGCTTAGGCGTAGATATTGGATACTGAGGTCAGCAACGTGTTTCCCACATGCCTCTGTCCCATTATCAGCGTAGCCCAAGTGCGACCAAAATTACGAGCAAACATGGCTTTCACTTGAAGACTGTACTTGTTGTCATTTGAGATGCATGAATAAAATAGCGACTTCCTCTAAATCTCAGTCAGTTTAGCAATACTACCTGACTATCCAGAGAACATCATGCAAAATGCTGATGTATTTTATACCCATGCTATAATTACTCCACATAATGTCCCTAGGCTGTTGTACAGTGGACACATGATATCACAGCATATAGGTATTTGAGGACCTGACCATCAAATCACACATGTGCTTGGTTACACTGCAAACTAGAAAAACAAATGGTAAAACCTCTAGTTATTAACACTGTGCTGAAGCTGACCTTTTCAAGTGATCTGGGATAGCACTAAGTATTGCTGTAAAAAATTAAATGCCTGAAAGCCTGGACATACCAAACTCTCAGATCCTAAAAACAAATAAAACGCAAGTGAGTTCAGACACCTATGGCGCTTACTTGTCATGCACAGGCTGTATACTCCTCTAAACTGAATGATGAATAACAATTACAAGTATAATGTAATGTGAATAACAATTACGTACACAATACAATGATGCAAAATAAGTGCAAGACACCAGACACCTTTCCCAGTGCACCGGCCTTTGTGACAAATTCAAAATCACACTCTGACAACTCAAGATGAAACCATGACATGACTCATGGCTTTTCGACGCAGTTCGCCAACCGGGGGTGGCGGCACGCTATCATTCGCACGTCTTCGTCGTGGCGCGTTTGTGGCGGCACCACCCTCCCCTCCCTTCCGTGGCGGCGAGGGAGCCGGAGCCGGAGACGACACCAGCTCAGGCCTGCGCGGCAGACTGATCCCAGTCGAGGTGGCCCGTCTCCCTGACGACTCCGCCGCGGCGGCACATCAGCTCGACGATGCGGGCGATGTTGCGGCAGTCGTCGATGCCGCTGTGGTGTCGGCCGATGAGCGGCAGGCGCAGCTCCTTCATCAGCCGGTCCATGCCACGCGGCCAGCTGCCGCGGACGTCCGCCACCAGCTGCCGGAAACAGACCGCCAGCTCGTCAGGAGGGTCCGCGACGACGCACCGCGACCACAGATGAACAGCAGCCAGGGCACCAGGCAACCATAGAAACAGCAGGTAGCCCCAGGTGTATCAATACTACAACTGGCATGAATCTGCGCAGACAAGCCACAATTAATTATTACCTCTAAATTCTCAATCTCAGCCAGCTGGTGCTGAGAGGGGAGAATGTGATGTAGCATCCTTAAAACATGCCACATTGCAGAATCAGCCCATACACACATGAATGTAGCCTAATTACAAAATGGAAAAAGGACATTCTTTCTGCTAACCAGGAATGACAAATGCAACAACAGGATACTGGATCTAAACAACCACCTCTTATCACGATCCAAATCACCGCCGACACCGGATTCCTCACGTTTTTCACGTTGGACCAGGAACGCACGCAGGCCGGCACGGCGACCCCACTGAGCTGGCACTGAGCAGGTAGCATGGTCTTCAGGTCCCAGTCACCGTACGTGAGGAACAGGGCGCGAACACCGGCTGGCACGGCGGCAGCATGCCACGACTCAAACCCGGCGAGAACAGCCGGGAACAACGGGGCATCGTCCACGGTCTCCTGCACACGAGAGCAGCAGGCCACAGTTATGATGTCATGAAGTGATTAGCTTGGCAGTGAGAAGGTGGCATGGGTCAGGGGACCCCACAGAATTGTGCACAGAAGGGATGCCCCAGCTGTACTCTGAGAAAGAATAAGACAGAATATGCCAGATAATGTGAGCTTCATATCAGTTTCAAGCAACAGACTGATAATCCTGGTGAAGTAACAAAATACCAGACATTTCTCAATAATTTCTAATGTCAAAATGCCATATGCTACAAGCTCAGGTGGGACTTAAGTGCTGTTTAATCTACAAACAACCACCATATTACAAAATCCCAATTACTTACCTGAATAATACCTGTGAGTTCTGTGCAGAATGAGGTCAATTTTGGGTGGTGAACTGGTCTCACATACTGATGAAACTCTGACTCAATCTTGAATGTTGATGCATTGACTTTCAGACAGGGAAACTCAATGATTTCCTGAGAAAAGAAAATACTGATGTACTTTTTTCACATGCAACCCTAGGAACTCCACAGTCTACCATCCATTCAATAATAAACTATGAATGTGTAAAAAAAAACATTTAGTTATGTTTGTCCATAATGCAGATTACACCAAACCAACAGACTGCACATATGAGAGGTCTCTTTAAAAACTGCAAAATTAGAAACACCTTAAATGTGGTCTAAGGTCTTACCTGGGGTGATATTCTTGGTGACTCCTGGCAAGTTGCTTCAAAATCTAGCACCAGAAAAAAATCATATTCTTGGGTTTTAACTGGTCCCTTCTCCATGGCAACTAATGAAGGCTTGCTTCTTCTGAATGAGTCATGCTTAAATTTGATCACATTTGCTAATAATGGCCCCTTCAAATTTCTCTGAAATTTTAATTATGCATCATGAATAGGTATAAAATAAACCATGTCATCAATGGAAATTAAGGCTGATGCTCAAATGTGATAACAAATACATGAGGAGATTCTAACTTTCTGAAGGCAGAGCACACAATATGCCAAACATACTTCATACTGCATTTCTGTCTTGATTTCTAATACACAGATAATACTAGCTGAAACATGGTTCATGCTGGTGCAATCCAGATACCAGAATGGTAGCAGACAGACTAGGAATGGGGAAATATGTGGTATGAAGTGATGCAGTGGCATATGTTTTGGTCTGATGAACAGCAGTACCATATCCATGGTTTTTGTAAGATGGAGTGGCAGGTCAAAGTTAAAATAAAAAGGTTTTCTGCTACATGATTGTTTTATTGGTAAAGAAGGAGAAATTGACCATCTCAGATGGCATACCTGGATATTTTAAGGACATACATGAACTGTTTTCCAATTTCAAAAACTGTTAATACTTTCAACAAATCATAGTTACAATAGGCCAATTTTTGGCAGCCTCTGACCATATGGGGGATCAGCTGACTCAGCTGACCCCCTCCCTCCAGTCATGCTACTGGTAGCAAGCACCTTCAAGGAAAATGTATCATTTTCAAAATGGCAGACATGAAAATCTAGTATGCCCCTAAATCCCATTACAATGTAGGTTATCCACAGTTTGCATCCTGTTTCAAAATGCCTTTTAGTGCATTTTGTCACTTAAGGCACCATTTTGTTCTGTCAAAACACAATGGTTTCTGAGATGATACAATGATGTACCAAAACCAAAACAGGCTTAAAACAATGGAGGGGCAACCAACTACATTACACTGCAACCCCTTGTCTTATAAAAATAGTAAGACCCTATATGTACATTAATGGTTTCAGTGGTTTCCACAACTACTTGGTCGACCTTTGTGCTCCATTATGCTACAGTGGGCCACAGTGGGTGGACTGTGGGGAACTCACAACAAGATATGACGCTTTTTGAGACTTAATCATACGTTGCATGGTGAACTATGGCAACGGATTATATGCAATCATAAACACAGACGTTCCCTTCTTGCAATCACACAGACCCTCTGGAAAGAGAAATGCAACTCATATATCAATTGACATTCAGACAAATCAGTCGTGAAACCTCTGCGCTGTCTGTCGCTGAAGAAAGTGGCTCTTAAATACAACTATCGCTATCTCCTATGATTATCGCGGCTATCTCCGCTCCTCAACAGAGGATTTCCCGATAAGACTGCTCAGCCGCTTCTATTTTGAACCAATCTTCGGAAATGCCGCATGGCTTGCTACCAAATATAGAATTCCCTTATGATTTAATTTCGAGATATTTGTAATTGTCATTTAAAACGATATTCTGATGTATTTTGCTTCAACGATGAACAAATTTGTATCTGTAAGTGATTTAAAAACCAAAATGATTCCTGGCACCACCAAAAAAATCTTTATTCATTAAATGTTTGGGGGGCGTATCTTTTCCACATAAAGGTTTCAGGAGATCAGTTTTACCACAAAAACAAGCAACCCAATCTTGATTATTGACACTGCGCAAATTCATTAAATTTGGATCGGTGTTTTTAGATTACTGGAAGTATGTCGTTCTGAAGATCGTGGCTTCGAAACATCGAACCCTGGATTTTGTTTGAATTTTGACTTGTTTGGCTTGTCAAATTGCTTGAATTTGACCCAGGATTTTCTTTGAAACTAAATCATTTTAAGAGGGAAATGCTTCTGACGGTTTGTATTTCTTGTTTTCTGTGATTGAACGTTGTATGTTCCGGGCCTCTGCCGCTGCCCACGTCACGTAAGCAACTGATCACATGTGTCATGCCACTGATCAACATGCAGTTGTCATCCATGGTTTGAATAAGGTTATGAGGCTGGTTTGTAATGTTTCCTCCAGGCCAATCACATATCTGTGACTGCATAGGTGGCATTCAGCCATGGCCTTCATGGTAGTTGTCGCTGAAGCAGTATGAGTGGGAACAACAGTGAAGAGCAGCACTTAAGGTGGCTGGCATCAACTCAGTTGGTTGATTTTTGTCTGCTGTGCACTTATAGGCATTTGTACACAAGGCATGTATGACATCTGTTCTCAGAAATGCAGATAAGAACCTGTACAGAATTGATCATCATTAGGAAGCCATTTGTAGCAATGCAGTAAAATGAACCTCTGCTGTTCTTTTTCCAGATCTAACCATTTCAGCAGAAGACAATGTCTTGTAGCCGTATGTTTGGACTGCGTGGCCGGCGCACTCTTGGGTCATATTGCCGCCTCATTGTAATAGGATGCTTGACATTGGCCTTTCTTGTTCTCATTCGACAAGCTGTTCATAGTGATGAACTCAGGGACTTGATACTGCTGAGGAAATCACAGTTTCAGGAGGCAAGTCCAATTTTATCCTTTACCTTGCCAGTTGCATTATGTTGCCTGTAAGAATGGAAATGTGTTGTGAAGGCTACATATGCTGTTGAGAAGTTTGTAAGCATTCAAATTCTGACCATCTTTTTTGTGTGAAGTTTGCAACACAAAATTTAGGCATCAGTATCAGTTTTGTTTGTTTAATGGATAATTCTCTGACACATCAGCATTATACTCTACAGACACATTCAGATGCAGTTTTTACTGGGCAGGACAAGTTAAACATGGATAAAACAAAATGGCATTAAAGCATAGGAATATTGTTGCAACTGTTGCTGAAGAATATTGTTTCAACTATTGTTGTCCATTTTCAGAATGGCTATTGGAAGCACCTGAGCAAAGATGAGATTCAACAGTTGAAAAAAGTTGACTGGCATGACAGGGAGCAAATGAAAAAGGACATGGAGAGGAAAGGTTGGAAATGTGTCTCCTGTGCATGATGCATATTTGGTACCATTTAAGCTGAAAAAATGTGTAACCTCAGCCATTCTTTTACTAAACCATTGTCCTCAACAACTGACTGTGTCATTTCTTAGTGTACTGCAGTATTAGAAGAAACTTCATACTGCATTACTGTATTCATCTTCAGACAAGTCCACTGGTATGGTGGTTGAAGACTTATGGGCCTATTGGACACAATGGCTATCCACTTTTTGCACACAAAATTTAGGGAAAACATTGCTACCACTAATAGGGGTTGAAGCTGGATCTAAATATTTCAAGGTTTGGTGTTAGCCAATTTTAGTTAGTCATAAGCAGAAACAAACTGATTCAGGAACAGAGCATGTTCATAAACAGCTGCCTGGATAGCAGCAGAAGTTGTGAATGATCATAAACTTACATAAACAATTCCTGAACAGTTGGTGGACAGGAAGCATTCAGTACATTGACAATAAAGGTGCTCTTTTTCTGTGGCATCTGGAGCTGTTGGGTGGTGCGAGATCACTTCCACGTTCCTGCCATTTGAACCTTTCATGTCATGCATTTCTTCCAATAAAAAGCGGGTCATGCACTACATATTGTGCTAAGCTCCAAAGCTGCTTTTATGAAACATGAATATAGCATGACCAAAAGTTGTGTAGCAAACCTCTCTGTATATTGAACATGTGGCAGTTCCACCTTCCAGCCAGCACAAACTTTTGCTGCCTGGATGGCAATCTTTCCTTGTTGAGATGGGATAGAGATTGGGCCATCTCACCATTCCTTCCCTAAGGCTCTTGTATTCTCCCTGGAGGGAAATCTCCCTGATCAGGTATGCCTGTTTTAGGCATGCAAGCAGAAAGCTGTTTTGCTTCTCTTACTAGCTATTTAACCAAATAATTGTTTTTTGCTTCATTCTGAACCTACAAAAACTGGTCCAACCCATTCAGCAAGGTATCAGCCCATTAGATGTTGTAACTGCTTCAGTTGTTGTTGACGTTCACGAACATTTCGCGAATTCTTTGCAAATAGAGTGTGTTCGTGGATGGCTGGCTAACCGCTGGATGGTGAAGCTGCAAACGAATACAAGCAAAAACAAGCAAACAACAGTTTGTAAACTGTTTGCGAACTGTTGTCAGACGTCTAACCTTGGAATAGTTGTTGATATTCCTTGTAGATACACTACTCACATATATACACTTCCTTGCCAATAGTAGATATGGCAAAATTTGAAAGATCGTGTCTGAAGTGGTGTTGGCAGATACCCAGTGGAGTAGTGTTCCTTTGGCCTGATCATCGAAATTTTTGGCTGGGGCCTGGATCTCTGCTGCAACTAAAGCATATGTTTGGATGTACAGTTCGGCGATTGGCCCTCTTTAATACTCAAAATGGTTGGGTGACCCGTCGTAGGTTATGCTGTTCCGTTGGTGGACCTCAGAAGTCAGAGTGTGCCCCCTCAGCCAGCCTATGTTTGAAGGTCGCAGAAACACTACATCAAACAAACCGCTGTATGGCATTCAGTAGGCTCGCCAGGAACTCAAGGCACCAAGTGGAGCCCAGATCGGAAGAGAGGACCTTGTCTTTGCTGCCTTGCGCGTCTAACGCTCGCGTCGTGACCAGGTCCGGCCGAGCAAGGTCAGAGCTATCAGCTGCCGCCCGAGCTGGAGGCGCAGAAGGACAAGCTGTACAAGGTCAACGGCTTCAACGCACTTGCCAGTGACCAGATCAGCCTGAACCGCTCGCTGCCCGACATCAGACACCCGAAGTAGGTGGCGTCCGACCGAGTGGACTGAACTCGCTCCGACCCTGCTTTTTCGGCCGCACCGTTATTCGACGGATTCAGATTTCAGATCACAACTGGACGCGATGAGAAAAATCGGCGGCAGTAATCACGGGGCTAAAGAGTAATATTAAAGGTGCCAAATTTGGTCATGATTTTGTGTTACGCAGGATGCAGTCATGGGCCACATTGTTTCCCCCCGTCTTGACGTTCCCGCGGCCGTCTCGGGGATTTTGACCGGAACTTTTTCTGCGTGATATTGCCGCGTCGTCACGGGCCGACGGTGGCGCTCCAGGTGCGACTCGCGGCTGTACGTCAGCAAGCTGCCGACCGCCAGCGTGATCGTGCCATTCCACAACGAGCACCTGTCGACGCTGCTGCGCACGGCGAGCAGCCTGATCAACCGGGCGCCTCGCCACCTGTTGCGCGAGGTTCTGCTCGTCGACGACGCCAGCACCAAGGGTGAGCGGCGGCGCCGGCTCGGCGCGTCGGGGCACGAGAGCGTGACGGCGGCGGCTCGGGCAGCGGGGTGGGCTGTCCTGGACTGCTGCTGTCCTTGTCCAAGGCAGGAGCTGAGGCTGGCACTTTGTGGGCTTGGTTGGGGATGTGTTCATGTTGTTTGAGTGGTAACGTATTTGTTGTTTTGGAGTGTCGCGGCTTTGCTGTCGCAGGTCGAGCCGCAGCGTTTGATTTCCTAGCCTGTTTGTGGTGGTGTGTTGTCTTTTTGAATCGCTGTTCTGACGTTCCCGGCCTGTGTTCCGCAGACCACGCCAAGGCGCCGTACCTGGACGACCTGGTGGCGCGCATGTTCCACGGCGTGGTGCGCGTGGTGCACCTGGAGCGGCGTTCCGGCCTGATCACGGCCCGACTGGAGGGCGCCCGCCGCGCCACCTCCGACGTGCTCATCTTCATCGACTCCCACTGCGAGGCCGGCATCAACTACCTGCCTCCGCTGCTCGGTGGGTGGCCGCCTGCGGTCCAAACGTTGCGAGGGTGCTGGGGGGAGGGTGTGCGAAAGGTGTTGCCGGTTGTTGTTGCGAAAAGTAGCGAAAGGTGCTGCCGGTCTCGATGGCCTGGTGCTGAAGTTGACTGGGGGATGTTAGAGAGGAATTGAGGAACCCCAGGGCAGAGCGCAGTGTTATGCAGTGTTCAGTGGACTGAGCGCTCAGAGTCCAGTTAACCGGTAATATGCCGAGGATCAGATTCCGTGAACTTGCCTCACCTGTGGGATGTGACGGAAGGCATAAGGCTCTTTGTGACGACGGAACAATGCTTGTGTCGTTTCATGAACCGCCTGTCGCCGGTGTGTTTTGTCGTGGGTTTAGACAAGGCCACGTTCGCGTCCTGTCGGAGCTGACCGACGACTTGTCCCCGACAGAGCCAATAGCCTTGGACAAACGGACCGCCGTCTGCCCCTTCATCGACGTGATCGACTTTGAGAATTTCCAGTACCGGGCGCAGGACGAGGGCGCGCGCGGCGCCTTCGACTGGGAGTTCTTCTACAAGCGGCTGGACCTGCTGCCGCAGGACAAGGCCAACATGCCCGAGCCGTTCCCGTGAGTGGGGGCATTCTCTCGCTGGAGTAGATGCGAGCTGCCTTCATCGACGCTGGCTTGGTCCACCGTCTTGTCTCCGAGTTCCGTTGGCAGTTGTTGGCGGTATGGGCCGTGAATTTCGCGCTGCTTTTGTCATTCTAACGTGCTTTTGGCCCCAGCACACAAGATATAGTACTGCGACATTCTTAACGAACCCTCTCCATAAATGTGATTTTCTTCTATGCCTACCTCGGAAGGTGGGCGCTGTGGTCGTTGATCAGCAGCCGTAACACGGCTGTCCCGCTGCAGGTCCCCGGTGATGGCCGGCGGGCTGTTCGCCATCTCGCGCGAGTTCTTCTGGGAGCTGGGAGGCTACGACCCCGAGCTGGACATCTGGGGAGGCGAGCAGTATGAGCTCTCCTTCAAGGTTTGTCACGCGCCGTCATGTTAGTCGCTGTTGGAGAGTTCGAGGCCGTTAGTTAGGGCGATGTCTTTCATCAAAGTTGTTACAACCAGCGACATTTTTGCCTCATTTTCTTTTGTTCGGCAAGCGATTGTTTGGTGAAGGCGTCATGGTAGCGCGGGTAGTGTCACGAATGTGGAATACTAACATGCGAAACTCTTCAACACAGTTTACGTAACGTCTGTTTCGTCGTTTGTTGCACGTATTGACATCGCACGCCTCGCGGAACCGCAAATTTTAGCTGGCTATGTCATGGTAAAAGCCCTTGTTTGTTTAGCATTTTTGGCAAGACCTTTCATGGCATGGACTGGAATTTTGATTTGTGCTGAAATGTGCTCGTGTTCCAGATATGGATGTGTGGAGGCAAGATGCTGGATGCTCCGTGTTCGAGGATTGGACACATCTACAGGAAGTTCGCGCCGTTCCCTAACCCGAGGAAGGATGACTTCGTGGCGAAGGTGACCATTTTTTACCCGCGTGTGCTAACGTCATGTGTCGCCTTTATGATAACTCATGTTTGTTGCCAGCTTTGCTTGAGTCTTTTATTGGTGACCGTAAATCTCACGGCCGATTTCAGTTTGCGGTCGTTTGATTACAAGGTTCTCGCGCTATTTCTGCGGAGAAAGCGTCGCCTTTGACCTGCCCTCCATGGGGCGACTGGCACCCTGTTCTGTATTGGCTAACGTCCCCACTCGCCGCGGCAGAACTACCGTCGCGTGGCCGAGGTGTGGATGGACGACTACGCCCAGTACCTGTACAAGCGGCGGCCGCACTACAAGCGCGTCGACCCGGGCGACCTGACCGCCCAGCGCGCCATCCGCGAGCAGCTCAAGTGCCACAACTTCCAGTGGTTCATGGACAACGTGGCGTTCGACCTGGTGAAGAAGTACCCGCCCGTGGAGCCGGAGGATTATGCCCACGGCGAGGTGAGATGGACCGCATCTGTAGGGGAGATGATTGGGGGATGTGGCGGTGCGCGTGTGTAGTGATGAGCCATCTTCTGGCCAGGCTTGTGCCCTGATTCCGAGTTGTCCCCCTTCGCCACGCTGCCCACCGCTTGAACTTTTTACGAGTCAGCCGTCCAACCAGAGCGTTTGGAGGGAGGAAAGGTTTTCTGACTACAGTTCTCTCGTGTGCTGTTCAAGCGGCCGTTTTTGGAAACATTACAAACGGCTGTTGAAACGCTTGGTAAATGCTGTTGAGAATACCATCGAAAACGTCTGCTTGAAGTTTACATGAGATAACTTGCGTAGCATTAACTTCCCCTTTTGTATCCATTCTCGCTGAAAGGACTGACCTGCCGAAGGGTCGGGCGACGAGTAAGGCGACGAGTAACGTGACGAAAGGGGATAACTCTAAATCAGAGCACAAGTCTGTTTCCGACAACGATTGCCTTTGAGGATGGGTACATGGGACAGCTCATTTGGAAAGTTGCTCATTTGAATTCAGTACGAGTATAATCGTATGGCGGACCAGTATGGCTCCTTTTTCCGTGTGAATGAGGCATTTTATCGTTTCCTCATCGCTGGTGCTATAATTGTTTCAGTGTGTTCCCCTGCTTTCCTGGAAAACACTGGCCTCCCCAGCGGTGACCTGAATAAAGCATAGCCCGGCTGCCGTATCGTAGCATGCGACACCGCCACCGCAGTTGCATGGGTAATGACCCCAGCGCCGCCCGACCCGGCCCGGCGTCACGCCCTCCCGTCTGCCTGTGCAGATACGCAGCGTGGCCGACCCGACCCTGTGCGTCGACACGCGCTTCAAGCCGCACTCGCAGCGCTTCGGCCTGGAGAAGTGCCTGAAGGACGAGCCGGGCCTGGGCGGCGAGCAGACGTTCCGCCTGACGTGGCGCAAGGACCTGCGCGCCGGCAAGCGGCCGCTCTGTTGGGACGTGCCCGGCGGCGACCAGCAGGCGCCCGTCTTCGTCTGGGAGTGTCACGGCCAGCTGGGCAACCAGTTCTGGACCTACGATCAGGTGGGCGCGTCTCCCTCCCGGCCTGGCGGTGCTCCCATGTGGGGGAGGGCAGACGAAGGGGTTATCAGTCATGGTGTGTGGTGTGAGGTTTTGGAGGGGTGCCAGAAAAGGTAACAAAATCAGAAGGATCGTGTCGCAGGAATTAATGTATTTCGTCCGTCCGGTTTGGTGTCCCTTTGGTTTGGTTGTGCTGAGTGCGTTCAGTTCGACTAGTCCGTTCGGTTTGGAGCCAGTGTGTGCTTGTGGAGCATCGACTTGCATAGTTTGTCTGAGTCGGTGTACGATGAAGCTTCACTGAACGGCACGTTTATCGTGAGTAGACGCTTCTCCCCCTTCCTCACCGCCCCTGACGAGTTCCAGTACTCTGCAGAGCGTACTGACGAATTCTGAGGAAATGCATCTCCTGTCTGTCCGTTCGTGGTCATCCCGGGCCGGTTTCTCCCGCCCATAACTGGGTCCCATCCCTTCCTCGGTGTCCGGTCTGCCTCGCCCCTGACCGGGTCCCACCCCTTCCTCAGTGTCTGGTCTGCCCTGCCCCTGACCCGGTCCCACCCCTTCCTCAGTGTCCGGTCTGCCCCGCCCCGACCTGGTCCCAACCCTTCCTCAGTGTCCGGTCTGCCCCGTCCGTGACCGGGTCCCACCTTGTCCTCAGAGTGTCCGGTCTGTCTCGCCTCTGACCCGGTCCCACCCCTTCCTCAGAGTGTCTGGTCCGTTCCGCCCCTGACGTTATAACGCGCCGTCCCCAGAAGCACCAGTGGCTGGTGCACGCTGGCAGCCGGCGCTGCCTGGACAGCAGCCCGGTCCGGCGCGAGATCTACGTCACCAGGTGCGATGCAGACGCGCGCACCCAGCGCTGGACGTTCGAGCACTTCAACGCCACCGAGCTGGCCAAGGTGTCTTACTGAGCGGTCCGACCGGCTCCCGCAGAGGACGCCCGCGGCGCGCCCGCCTCAGCCGGGCCAAATTGACAAGAGGAGCCGGCGTGCGCTGCGGGATGTTCGTGATGCAGCGCCTTCAAAAGGCTCGGGAGATGTTGCGTTATGCTCAAGGCCGACGTCGCGCCGATTCCGCGAACCGTGACGGGCGGCGGCGAAGCATCTGTGATTTCCATTTCTGCCTTGCTGGGTCTGCTGTGGGCTTCGTTAGTCGGCGACTGCGGTGTGCAGGCCGGCGCGTTATCTGAGGAAGACTGTCCAAATCTGTGATGACTACGTAGATGTGCGGCACCTGCGAACTGTAGCATGGTGCCGCTGTTGTCACGCATGGGGCACTTTAGACAGGCCGCTGTCGCTGGACTTCTTTGTCCCATTGACCTTTGATTCCTGGGGTTTCTCTGCATAACCAGCGTTCGTACAAATGGTTTCCGGGCTACAAAGCAGGGCCAATCTATACCTTGGTCAGTTACTTGCTTCATTATGTCTGTATTGGCGCGTGCAGGGTACTTGCACCTGTGTGGTTTGCTACAAATAGCTTTTGCGGCACACTTGGTCTTTTATTATCGAATAAGTGTGTCGAAAAGACAACTGACGTAAGCAGCGCGTACGTTAATAGCCTGTAGAAAAGTGCCTTGTGTGGAAGAGCTTTCATTGAAATTTGAGTCGTCCATTTCTCATCGCATTGTTTCTGTTTTTCCACAGGGCTGCATTATTCGATTTGTATCTATTGTTATGTGTTGTTTGTGTTGTTCACTGTCATACCTTATGAACTGACACATTCCAAATCCCTGCTTTCGAACCCATCTGCGCTTTTCCGCATTCCAATGTTCCAGACTCGTTCGCATTCCGCGTTATTTGTGGTGAAATGTAGGAACTGGAGTCCGATTCTGGGCCGGCGGTGGGTAGAGGTGTGATCGTTCTCTGACGCCGGCGAGGAAGATCCGGCCCTCGTCTGAGATGACGCCGTCCCTGGTGATTTCGATTTGCGATCCGAGATTGCCGCACTTTGCCTGTGCAGGCTTACGAGTGCTGTGCGTGCGGGCATTATGATCGCGGTTGCTGCAAATCGCGTCTGCCATACCGCGGAGCTTTATGATTTGAATGGGACCGAACTGCCGGGAACGTGTTTTTTTACGGGGACTGGGAGTGATACCACATACGTAGTTGTGAACACACCAGCCTGGTTTGAACTCGGCAAGTATCCTCTCGTGCAGGTGAGCTTGACGCGACGATTTGCGAAGTCGCTGCTGACTTGCCGCCGATGTTTGGCAAATTTTTCTCGGGCCTGTTTCCGGGGCTCCGTTTCGCGCGAGCTCGCGGGCCGTGAAGGGGCGCAGCAGTGGGCCGACGCGCCCTCAGTGCAATACTGCCGGGGTTCGGCGCGGCGGGAGCGCCAGGCCCCGGCCGTGAAGTGTGCCGCCCTGGGCTCGGAAGTCTCCGGGCAGGTCCGGCTCAGACGGGCCGGTCCGCCCGAGGCGCGAGCGGCCCGCGCCGTGGGCGCCTGTGCCACCGTTTGCTCAAATCTGGAGGTGTTTAATAAACGGGACGGCGTCGGACCGGCGTTTGTGGCGGCTGCGGACTGTTCTGGTGGCTTCTGGGATCTCGGCAGTCCTGCCAGACCGAAAATCGCGCGGATGACGGCCAGCCGTCGATGTTTGGTGGCTGAAGGGTGCAAAACGCCATGAGCTCGCTTCTGCCGAGGTCACCAGTCACAACTACCGCGCCGAAAGGCTGGGCCGAGACAGGAGCTAGCACGAAAGTCTGCAATTCTTTTCAGTTCTCATGAATGCTCGCAAGCCCCGCACAACGCTACGTGTCCATGTAATGATACAGCCGATTTCAGCCTTTCCCAATGTCCCCGCAGTTGGCTTGTCAGACAAGTGTTCGTCGATATTGACGCAAGTGGGCGAGGCATTTGCTTCCTCAGGCGCGCACTAAGCCTAGGCCAGCGCGAAAAGAGACGAACGCTATAAATATGCCTTTATATATCGTACACTGCTTCGAGCAAAACAACAACAAATTGGTCAAAAGGGGGCGAAGGCTAGCGGTAGTAATGGCAAGGTGTGCACGGCACGGTCGTATCCGGGCCATACCGCCGACAGCGGCCGCCGAAACTCGCTCGCTACAGTCTGGCCAGAGGACAGCCCACGCTTAAAACTAAACGGTCCGAGCTCTCGCAGCAGCGCTGGACGCGGTACGGGGGGAGGGATACAGCAGCTCCATGGATATGCTGGCCCCCTTCCCCGTGCTTGATGGAAGGACAGCGCAAATCATCGACGTGCAACGCTGACAACTTAAAATTAAATGCTTACGATACTAAAATAACCCCTAGACAATGGATCGTTTTAAAATGAATAAAGGGTATTGATCGGGAAATTCAACTTATCCTCCGAGCGAATACATGACCATTGAGTCGGCAAACGCACTCACACAATCGTGGCGACCAGAGTGAACACCCGAGCGTGATAATTACAGCTGTAGCTGCCAGATCGGCTGGTGGAAACTCGAGCCGATGCGATCTCAAGCGTAAGGTAAATCGAGGAATCGAATCACGCGTCCAGCTGGGCAACTGGGGAACCCAACAATGGAATTATCACGCGCACGCAATCAGAGCAACAAACAACAGCACCGGTGCTCACACAGGGCCAAAGCGGGCGCCCTAAAACCGTCCACACTGGTTCGGGAGCGCAGCCGCCTGCATCAGCGCGCACGACCGGCGCCGCGAAACCCAGGCCCCTCGCGCTCTCTGCGGAGTCGCTCGCCGCAGGGCAACAGCGCGCTGGCTCGGCACCTGACGCCCACGGCGGCCGCCGTCAGTTTTGATTTGTCTCGTCGCGGCGCGCGCGCGGTCGAGCGAGCCCGCGCGCGGAGAGAGCGCGGGCGCCGGGCGGAGAGAGCGCGGGCGGCGTCGGAGCGGGCGAGCCCGGCTCAGTTCATTAGACTAGATGTCCCCGGCTGGCCGGAGGGCTGGCGGCCGAATTAGCTGGCCAGCCGGAGGGCGGGCCGCGCGGCCAGCAGCTGGCGCAGCAGGCCGACCAGCGCCGCCCAGACGGCGCGCAGCCGGCGGGAGCGGGCGATCAGCACGCGCCAGGCCAGCAGGAACAGCAGCAGGCGGCAGGCGTGGTGCAGGTAGTACATCCTGCCCCCACAGGCAGCGATCGGTCAGCACGAAAACAGTGACTGTCAGAAGACGGCTCGCACGGGCTTGTAGAAGTTATGTCACAGAGCGCCTGAACGTTTGACGGGCGGTAGACAATGCAGGGCTTTCATTGCTAGGTTAAAACCCCACCACTTCTAAAATGAGCGGTGGTATAAGCTCATTGTCTGACATGAACACCACAAAATGATGAGTCATGTCATTTATATGAGCCACCAAGCTGGGCCCAGCTCCCAAAATATTAATGCGCAGGCGACATTTCCTATTTTGTATGTTTCATCAATTAAAATATTTTGAAGCTGTTTCTCCCGATTTTTGCAGAGCAGCCTTTCCATCTGCCGACTTCCCGCGCAGACACGATATCCTATTCGTACCGTTTGAGCACAGAACCCTGCACCACTGCTCCTGAAAGGACACGACATCAGGACATCGGACATCGCCGGGAACCCGTCAGCTCACCTTCGCATGTGGCGCTTGGCGCGCTCCAGATGGCCGTCCTCCTTCAGGATGAAGGAACGCACTCCCCTGCAGTAGGTCGACATGTAGTTCTGCCAGTCGATGTCCTGCGGTGGGCACACGGGCGCCGGGTCAGGCTCGCGCAGCCGGAGCCGAACGCGTTACCAAACCGCTTATGCAAGGCGTTCTGCTACGGAGGAGGTGAAAGGCTCTCCACTACGCACACGATTTCGCAGGCTCACCATCGGCGGGACCCGCCAGCGTCGAGCCCAACATGAAGCATGTCACAGCGGATGGATCCAAACAGATACGAGGGAAAGCCAAAAATCTCTCCGAGGAAAAGTCGTCAGTATTCAAAGCCACCAAGACGCCCTTCTTGTGACAATCCGCGAAAGTCCGTGCGGAATTCCACCACTTCGAACAAAGCATAAGAGGCCTTGCGATGAATTTCGTCACTTAAGGGAATATCTGGAGCATGTCACTCGGAAGTAAAACATTCAGAAATCGACTGGAAGAAAACAGCCAAGACGAGTTTTGTTTCCTGCAAAACGATATCAAGCCTGCTGCCGCTTGTTTACGGACTGTTGCTCATATTTGCTTCGTCCATCAGTAGATTGAGAGGCTCTGAGCTAACAGCATCAAAGTGGATGTTTTTTTTCTAGACGGCCAACGGAAACTGTTCGATCGTCGCCTGACACGAAACTCACGCGCAAACACGAGATCACTCGATTATGTAACACGTCGCTGGCTGATACTGATGCATCTTCACGAACACTCCGTCCGATTATGTAATCCGAAGACCTCGGGATTAAACACACCGACCACAGGAAACGTCTTAAAAGCACCGACAACAGGAAACTTCACCAGCTTAATGTGCGAAACATGTCCAGGACACCGCACACGGCGGCAAACCTCAACCGACAATCGCTTGCGCCGGGCATCACGTCTAAATCCCGTCACGACTGGGAACCGGGAACAAAACACGTCGGAACGTCCGCCAGCAACCCTCTCGCCGTCACGGCGGCCGCAGCCTCGAGGGCGGCGGACCGTGAAAGCTCCCTCACCTTCAGCTCGAAGTGGAACTCCTTCCTGTCATGCTCAGACATTTGGTCCAGTAGCCACAGCACGTTATTGGTCTTGAAGGTCCACTGGCGCGTGGTGAAGTAGGATAGGCAGCGCGTGGCTCGAAGTATTTTCTTGTGTATTCGCACCATCCTGTGCAGGCCATGTGACGTCAGCATGACGCAGCGCATGAATGACTGGGTCATGACGCGATAGGTTGTTACGAGATTCCATGCCTCCCACTAAGTGAACAAAACTACTACTATGAAAGAAGGTCGTTTCGGCGCAGCTGGGCTTAATTTCCAGCTGCGTCGCCGGACAAAAGAAATGCTGAATTGACGCACTACGACCGGTATACCGCGGACCCGATACCAAAAAAAACCTGAAATGTATCACGCAGCAAGAGCACACCCGACCACGAGCGCACTTCGACAAGCTGGGCGCATCAGAGCGCCTCCTCTGCCAGCGACCCGCCCAGCAGGCTCACATGGGCTTCTTGCCGAGCAGCAGGAAGGCGGCGTCGACGATGTAGGCCGGCAGGAAGTGGCAGGCAACGATCCAAAAGTTGTTGACCAGCGGCGACTTGGTGAACGTGCTGCCCGGATACCAGAACACATCGCAGAAGGGGGTGCGCTTGAACTCATCATGGCCCCATTTGAGCACCTGGTGCCAGAAGATGGGCCGGATGGTGCCCGACGAACAGTTGTAGATCATCATCTCCCGCGGCCTGGCGGCACAGACATTTGTGCTTGCATTAGCATTTCAAGAAGACTGGGGACACTTGAGACTGTACGTCAGGATTTCCAACCGCCTGCAAGCAGAGACAGTTCTATGTACACATTGTATTTCGAGGACTGCAAGTGCCGATATTTGCACGCTAGTATTTCTCGTAGCCTACGCTAACAGTTTTACGTCGGCCATTCTTTAAACGAGCCACAAACTTCCACCGACGTAGGTTTTCTGGCCATGGGACGCCGAAACATCACGTACAACGATGCGCCCGCTGCGTCCCACATGTCAGTCACCACGAGGAAAAACGGCAGAGCCGGCGGCGGCCACGTGCCGCCGCCACCGGTGTGCCCATGCAGACCCCGCTGTCCATCACACAATCGTGGCGCAAGAAGAGCCGCAGAGGCCGCGGTCAGACGGCTGCCATTTCGCTGTCCGGACTGCCGGTATTTACAGTCGCTCGACAGAGAAGCCGGGAGTCGCCAGCGCGAGCCCTCCGGGCGTGCTGAGCCAGCCGCCGGCCGGGCGGCCGGCCGAGGACGGGCGTCTGCGATTTCCGCACACGGACGGCGGTCCGGGCAGACGGCGGCTGAGCTTCACGCAGTCCTCACGCAGCCTGACCCGATTCACCACGGAGAAGGCGTCCTCAGACGGCCGCCCAGAGCGACCCGGTGCTGAATGGTATATGGTAAGATCCCTCCGAATGACGACGGGGGAGGAAACCGATGAGATGGCTCGTTTCCAGCACAACGATAACGAAGAGACCCTACGGTCACCAGCTGGCAAGTATCCAAAACACGTTGGAAGATGACAAAATATGCATATGGCATAGCAGTGCATAGGACAACACTGAGATATTGAACATGAATGCCGAAAGTGCATCGAAGCGGTTCTTGAAATTGACATACTAAGGGACGTAGCCAAGGGGGAGGGGGGGCAAGGGAGCGGTCGTCCCTCTCCCGCGGGAAAAAATGGAGGCCAGCAGGGCTCCTTCGGCCCCTTTGAGAGCTCACAGGATTCTCAAATATGACCCCTGAAGCCACAGTGGGCCCGACATGTTACCATGAGGCCCATTGGAGACCCCTTGAGCCTTAGAAGTCCCTCTTCATGCTAGAGGGGGCCCCCTTGAAGCTATAGGAGGCCATCTTTCGGAGCATCCACCCCCTCCACTTCACCCTCTTGGCTATGTGCTGAACGTACTGGTCAAACCACGCATTCGGACAAGCTCTACAACTAATCATCACCACAGCAAATGACCATGGGCGTAGAACCGTTGCAAAAGCGTGTGTATGTGGACTGCTGGTAGATTTCGAAGCAAGTATGTCCATGCAATGTCATTGGGCTAAGAATAATGAAGCAAATACTATGTTAACGCGCACCGCCCACGGATCCCAGGCAAACTCCACTGTCAGCGACATAGCGACGGCGCTAATGAGAGCTCCAACGGCGACGTTACACACGGGCCGCATGAACGGCATCACTGGGACTGGCACTTAAGTCACGGAGCAAAACAGAACCGCGACGCAGTATCGCAGAGTGATGAGTGACGCCACATAGTCGGTGCGGCCCGACCTGGCCAGTCACCCTGCTTTCCTGCGTCATGTAGCGCCGTCCCCTCAGGGCGGGTCCCTTCCCTCATCTCCTGCCCCCGGAAACTTCCGACCGCCTCTCCCGACCAGGGCAACCTTTGTATCCGCCCACCGTCACCGGACCCGCCGCCGCTGCTCTCCGCCCGCGCCGGGACCGCCGCCGCTCCTCTCCGCCCGCGCCGGGACCGTCGACCCCGCTCCAAGCCAGCGGCGCCGTGCTCCGCCGCTGGCACTGGCTGGCACCGCCGGCCGCGGCTCCTCGTGTTGACATCGTTACTCGGCGGATCGGCGTTCGGGCTTCCCGCGACAGAAGGGGGAGGGGGTGCCGTCGTGATGGCCGGCGGGCTCGTGCCGCAATGCGGCAGGACGGTCATATTTGGCGGGAGCACCGCCGCGCGTCCGGCACGGAGGCGGGTCCCCGAGTCCGGAGGCAGCAGGGCGCCGGAGGGGGAAGACAGCAAGCACAGCCCGGAGAGATCAGCGACAGGAAGACGGACTGAGGGGTTCACGATGGCGTGGGGGACCCGAGAGAGAGAGAGAGAGAGAGAGAGAGAGAGAGAGAGAGAGAGAGAGAGAGAGAGAGAGAGAGAGAGAGAGAGAGAGAGAGAGGGAGGGAGGGAGGGAGGGAGGGAGGGAGGGAGGGAGGGAGGGAGAGAGAGAGAGAGAGAGAGAGAGAGAGAGAGAGAGAGAGAGAGAGAGAGAGAGAGAGAGAGAGAGAGAGAGAGAGAGAGAGAGAGAGAGAGACGAGTCCATGAGGGGCTCATAAGAGTTGCCTCAGAGCTGTGGGATGTCTCGATGGAGTTCTTTGCCGCCACGAGCCGGTTCTCCTGACGTTTCTGACCCAAAAATACGAGGTACGAAGTTCTACGTATATGAAGGAATGTGAAACGAAGATATGCGTATACGAAGAAATGCGGTACGAAAAAATGCGTATTCGACGTTTTGCGCATACGAAGTTTTGCGCGTACTAATATTTGCGCACGAAGATTTGCAAACGAAGGTTTGCCTACAAAGAAATGCGATCAGACGAAACGCGATACGAAGAAATGCGATACGAGGAAATGCGATACCGAAGTGCTGTTCTGACGCGACATCCCGTTCTCCTACACGATAAATGGCGTATATTTTATTGATTTCTACTTGTGAGACATGTAAACATTATGCAGGAACAAGTAGGAACAACTATGCCAGCCACTTACGGAAGCATATCCTCGCGTGCAGTCAGGCACTTATTCGACAGCCCTACGCGGCTGTGAGCGACAGTCATGTGGAGGCCTTGGGTTTCCGTAGTGAGGCACTCCAATGGATGTAGTTCAGGATTTCAGGATTCTTTGGTGAGTGCTTCGGCATCCTCCAGTGCTGACCGGTCACCCCAGAGATCTGTTAATTTAACAAACGACCATATGGAGTGAATATCCCCAGTCAACTGGAACCCTAAGATAAGCTATGAGCGGGCACCCCCAATCCTAACACAGCCAGTCGCTGGCGACTGCCCAGTTCCGGGTGGTGGGCCGCAGCGAGGCCACATAGCGAAGCCGGTAGCCGCCGATTCCCTGCCCTTTGACAGGAGCTTAAAGAAGGGCGTGCCCCGCAACGGGCAGGCAACGTTTCGCTGTGTTAATGCGTTTCGGCGTCGGACCTCTCATTCCCTGTTCGTTCGTCCGCCCCACGTCCAAGTCACGGTCCCGGCTGGCGCAGGTACGCGCGCAACTCGATGAAACTGATCTGCAACGTTGACGTAGCACATTCCGTCCAAAGCCCTGTACAGAAATCAACTGTGCAAAAAACGGTCCGACAAAGGTAATGTTCACCGTGCACTGGCAAACCGTGCACATAAGAAATGGACTGGCGCACCATATATGGTTGCGCTCTTTGTTTAGTCTGGGGGCCAGCTTTGCCCACCTCGTGAACGGCCATGACGAGAGTTCCGCACACGAACTTAACATCCCGTCAAGGTCACCTGGGATGGGCGCCAACCTTGGGCCTCCGCTCTGGGCACACCGTGAAGTCATCTGCCAGCGCTGGCCCAATGGCTGATCCCCCTTCCCGACGTTCTCACATGTTGAGCGCCATGTACTCCCAGGAGCAGCCAGTCGCCGGCCCGGCGGGTGATCAGTTCCCTGAATCACGTTTGCAGCGGGCAAACACGCTGCAAACAAATGCAGTTCTCGACCGAAGAGCTGCCCATCAGCTTCATCTTGCCTGAGGGCGGACGTGACCTTCCGGATAACAACTGGAGCCATCGCTGGACGGCGAAAGGCCCCCGGTCGCGTGCAAGGCGGTCCCAGCCGTCTGGCCTTCCCCGCCTCGTGCAAGGCCGTGTGTCAGGCGTTGATGATCTCGCTGACCCTGCCTGGTGTAATAACTTGTGCACGGCCGTCCGCCAAGTGGCGTGGAAGACCACGCTAACCCTGTCCCGTGCACTATCCTGTGCACAACCGCATGCCAGGCGGCGCTGACACACGTACGAGGTCCGCTCCAGAAGTTTTGAGACTGCCCTCGTAGAAGCCCTATTAACAGTGCTAGATAACTGTCGTTCTCATATGTCCTTACCACAGTTGTCATAAACGCACGTGCCTAATTTTGTTTTTCTACGTTGCAGCAGACGGCTAGGGCATCACCCTGAACACGGCAAGTCGCACGCGGCTTGTCACAGTGACCAGTGTACAGCATGCAGTCAGGTCGTGAAGACAACTTGGAGGGTCGCTATGCGATAAAATTTTGTGTTAAGCTTGGTAAAAATGCCACAGAAACATTTGACATGATAAAAACTGCATATGGAGAGACTTTTATGAGCCGTGCAACTGTGTTCCGGTGGCACAAGAAGTTCCAGGACGGCAGAGAGGAAGTGAGGGATGAGGAGAGGTGTGGAGGGAGAGGGACGTCAGGACGCCGGATCTTGTGGACAAAATTCGCAAGTTTTTGGATGAGGACCGTCGGGTATCCCTTCTTACAGTTGCTGCACAATTTGCCGTTGGTGAGGCGACTGTGCACAGAGTTGTTCATGGAGATCTGAACATGCGTAAAGTTTGTGCGAAGTTTGTTCCCAGGTTGCTCAGTGGCGAACAGAAGGAGAGGCGTGTTGGTGACAGCAAGGAGATGGTTCAGCTCATTGCCTCTAATCCGAGTGTCATTGACTCTCTGGTGACCTGTGACGAAAGCTGGATTTATTGTTACGATCCAGAGACCAAGAGACAGAGTGCCCAATGGAAGCACACTGACTCCCCCAGACCCAAGAAGGCCAGACAGAGCAGGTCCACTGGGAAGCTCATGATGATCCCGTTCTTTGACAGCAAAGGCATCATCTACATCAACTGGGTCCCCCACGGCCAGATGGTCAACAAGGAATACTACGTGGAGGTTCTGAGGGAGTTCAGGAAGAGATTTCGCCGCAAGAGGCCAGAACACTTCAAATCTGGCCAGTGGCACCTGCACCAGGACAACGCACCCACTCACAAGTCCATCATGGTGACGAGCTACCTGACAGAGATGGGCATTAAAACTGTCCCTCACCCTCCCTACAGTCCAGATCTGGCCCCCTGTGACTTCTGGATGTTCCCCAGACTGAAAGAGAAGCTCAGGGGCCGCCGTTTTGAGGATGTGGAGGAGATGAAGGAGGCTGTGACAGAGGCCCTGGACACCTTCACTTTGGAGGACTACCAGCGGGCCTTCAAGAAGTGGCTGGAGCGCTACAACAAGTGCATTGAACTCGGGGGTCCTACTTCGAGGGTGACTGAAGTTTCATGCTTCTCTAAAGTAAATAACTGTCTCTACTGAAAAAGTCTCAAAACTTCTGGAGTGGACCTCGTAAACCACAGTCTCATGCTGACCGCGCTGACCCTGCCTCGTGCTCTGACCTGTGCACAGCCGTATGCCAGGCGGCGGTGATCATCAGGTTGATCGGCACGTCGACGGGCACCACGTCGGCCACGAGCTCCTCGTGGCAGAGCAGCGTGCGCATCAGGCCCTTGCCGGCGCCGGCGATCATGCCGGTCGGCCCGTTGAAGTTGTCGATCCAGCCGGAAATCGGCTCCTTCCAGGCGCAGGTCACTGCGGCCGAGCAGAGAGACGAGGTCAGCGGGAGCTAGGGAGGGGGAGGGCAACGGGCGCAGCGGACACAACCCCTCACAAGCGTCGGAGGTGTCCGTTAAATCGGCACAATGGCAAACGGGGCTGCTTACGATGGCGAGGCAAACGGTTGTTTAGGGTTTCGGAGCAGCGCAGACGAGAGGCGCTCGGCGTGATCGAAGAACGATAATGTCCGCATGTCACCGGTGAAAGGGATCTGCGGATTTCCATGGCCTGAGCTTTCGGCTGATCTTCTCACGCTGCCTTGCTGATTCGAAACGCCCTCACTACAGAAGTCCGTGGCTAAAAAAGGCCGATTTAATACGTTTTTCTCGGTATACAATGCAAGGGGGGAGGGTCAGTAACTGGTCAGCACTAACTCGTTAAGAACAGCCACAAAGGGTTGCATGAATAAGCCTAAATAGCGTCCACCGCAAGTCATCCAGTTCTCGCACAAGCTGGGCTGAGTGCGCAGAACAAGGTGCGCATCAGGCCCTGCAACAAGCTGAGCAGCGATTTATCTATAGCTCCGAAACGCTCTAGCCAGGACCTCGTGGAACCTTAGCAGTCTCCCGTTGCGATGCAGGCACCCTCGCATCGAGTACAAAAGGAACCACTCCCAAAAGGGAGCGCTGCCCAGTTGCGGGCTGACTACAGGGCAAATTACCAGCTGTTTCATCGTTCATCGGCCTCCATCGCACGTCATACTGACGAAACCCAAACATCAGAGTGAATACTGAGCAGCATTACCGTCGTAAAAACCTCAGCATGAGGTTACCACAGGCAGAAACGCCGGACGCCGGAGGCGGCGTCGCGAAGGCCGACTGCCATGGTTACAGTCTATATGCATATATAATATATTCAGGACGTTGTATATATATATATATACATAGGTGGGCACTGGTCCGTTACTCCGTTACTCCGTTACTAACGAAGTTACTTTTTTGAGTAACGGAGTAACAGACCCGTTACTTTTATTTTACTGTAACGGACTGAGTAACGGAAGTTACTTTTGTGGTCCGTTACTCCGTTACTTTTTGGTCCGTTACTCCGTTACTTTTTAAACTCCTTACAGACACCGCTCGGCTTTATTTGCATCGGCGCACGCCATTGGCTACTTGAATAGCCAACACCCAATAGCGTGCGGCGATACAAGCGCCGCTGGGCGCGCACTCAGCTGACAATCGCGGAGTCGACTTGTTGACAATATTCGTCAACTGATAAACGTTGACGGCAAGCTGGCGGCAATGGTTCAGTATAAAGGCCAGCTGACTTTGGTCTCTTTTGGGACAAAAGTATTGAATTATGCGTAAGTTTGATATGACTTAAAATTATAAATTAACCAGTCGTCATTTTTCAGGCTAAAAGATATCAAAGTTATTGTCATTTATACTGGAACAGCCAGCTGACGGCAGTTTTCATTGTTGTCTCAAGTTAGTCACGGATTGCTTACCACTGCCACACGGTTCCCCGCCAAGATCACTCAAGGCTGTCGAGCACATGATTACTGCCGCCATGGCCTTGGATCTGTGATGTCCATGGGGCGATGGAGTGGTGATTGATTCTTGAGTGGCCTGAAATTTTAACTATCTGACACTAAAATGTCCCATCAAGGCGTCTTTACGCCGCCACTGGAGGTGGAAAACCTTGACTCCGAGTCCGACGGTGCCTCAGCTTCGGAGGCAGAGGACGAGCCCGGTCTGGGTCACCCATGGCCACATCTAGAAACGTACTTTGAGTTTAAGGAGGAGGGGAAAAACGTCATTTTTACGTATGTCCTGTGCCGACCGAAAGAGGTTATAATCAAGGGTCACAAGAGTAGCCTTTCAAACCTAAAGGCACATATCAAGAGGAAGCATTATTGACGGTATTTTCAGGTGAGATCAGAATGTGCACAATAAGTTGTCAGTCTTGAAGCATAATTATGAAGCTTGTCGACTATTGCTTGGACTATTTGCCTTAACCATATTCTCTGCAGGCAGTGAGATTCACATTACCCGGGGGGGGGGGGCAGATCTGCGGTAATCTACCTTTCGGCCGACGCTTACGCGTAATTTTTGGAGACGCGGAAGTGGCAACAAGTTGTGTGAACAATTTAGCCCATTCAGGTACTTTTCTAAGCACTGACCCCTACTGGATGTGTAAACTGACTTGGTTAGGCAACTCTTGAATTTTGATTCAGTTGACACATGTTTGCCTTCAGCCGATACGAGCTAACCAAACCAAAAAACAGGCAAATTGAACCTAACAAAAAATTAGTTTTACATGCCCATCTAGGGCAATCCCTGCAACCATACAATAGGTTTTAGGTTAGGTTAGGTTAAATCATTTTTAACTTGGAGGACAGGCTACATTGTCCATGCGATTCGAGTTAGCACTCCTGCGTTCCCGAAAAAAAATATCAGCTGGCCAAAACACCTTTCGGCTGACACATTATTTTTTGTAGACGCAGAAGTGAGGACCCAAACTCAAACATGATATGAGCCGTTGCCACTTTTGCACCTTCGAAAAATATGCATTGGCCGAAAGGTGAAGATCACCAATTCTGCCCCCTCCCCTCCCCGCCCTTCCAGAGATCTCGAGATGCATTCGTCCAATGTTGATGGGATGAATGCCATTTAATATGTTTCAACGAGATCTCCAATTCCAGACCCCAAAAATTCAAAAATTGTGAAAATAGGGCGTGGTGGCAAACAAACTCCAAAATTTGGGGATTTTTGAAAGGTCACTGCGGCCGTGCTTACCAACCAATTTTCATGGGAATAACACGATTCAGCTTGGAATGTCCAAGTCTTTTATATACCGAAAGCTGAAATTCAAAATAGAAAATTATAGGCAGTTCCAGGGAGGGCAAGAAGGGTGATTTTTGAAATAAGGAATTTCCTTTGTTTCTGTTTATTTTGGGTGATATAAACATCAGATGTACAACTAGCAAGCCAGTTTAAGTTTATATGTAGCGCAGAGGTGGATCCAGGTAAACAAAATTGGGAGGGCACTATAAGCACAATAGTGTGCTCCCCCATTTTTTCAGTACCTGGGTGTGAGTTCGCCTGAAAATGTGTGTGCATACGCATTGTTTAGGATGTGTATGACTATATAAATGAGTCAGTGATCTTTATTTCTACTCAGAATGTCACGATAGTGAACCGCACAACTTTGCAGCTTCACGCACAGCACATTACCGCCGAAAACGGGGGCTTGGAACCGGCTCTGCGGGACCGATTTTTTTTAAATGATGACAAAACACGTGTGTATCAATTCCATGAAATGCCAGAAAATCTTGTGGCGCTGCGGCAAACAGTGTGGGAGCGACAAGCAAAAAGACGCGGGTAGCAGAATCTGCCCCCCCCCCAGGGAATAGGGTTAAATGAAGTGTTTTTAACCGGTCTCCGGTCGGGCTCAGAATGCCCTTTGCCCGGCCGGAGGGGAAGCGCGGATTTCCGCACCTCCCAGGATCTCGGCTCCCATATATCGCACGGAAAAAAGGAAAACACCGGAGGAAAGGTTTTGTTAAACCGAGACGAAAACATTCAAGAGTTTTGACCTCAGGTCAATTTTGAAGCCACCAGACGCCATGAAAGGTCAAAACACGCCCTTGGAATTAGGTAAATAGACACAATACCTTGTCCCTGAAAAGCTGAACTTAAGCGACATATACTGAACCGTAAGACAATAGCGAGTTCATTGATATCAATTTTGGTCTCTCACAGGGGTCATGTCAGGTAACGTCATCGTTCCAAAATGATCCACTTGTGAACGGCTAGCATCCTCCGTTGCATCTTACTTATGACCATGTTTTTATAGCTAATTTGTCTTTCCAAAGGTGCTGAAGAGGTACTAACGCACCTTTTTTTAGTCTTTTATTTCACAATAGTGAAATCCATATCAGTCATGTTTTTTTGAGTCCTTCGTCGTTTGGTATTAAAAAACCGTCAGGGGTATCAGGAATCTTACCTCCACGCACGCGCTCGTACACAAACTAATACACACACATAATTTCAAAACAAAACAAGAATTTCGCGAGAGCGAAACGAGCTCTGAACGGAGACCATTATGTTCAGGGCGGGTACTTCGAGAGGCATTGTTGATCAAACCCAGTCCGCTGTTTGTCGCATTTTGCATGCGTCCGCTCCAGCGCCGGTTGTTCCCGCTCCGTCGGCGCCGCGGGCAATGAACAGGAATTCGTTGGTTTGAACATTGTGGCTAACACAGTGGTAGAATACCCGCCGCGGCTGTTGTCCCGGCGCCGCCGACTCTACAACGGCTGGTGAGGGCAGTGGGCAGCTAGTTTTTTTTTTTTTTTTTTTTTTTTTTTTTTTTTTTTTTTTTTTTTTTTTTTTTATAAAAAAAAAAAAAAAAAAAAAAAAAAATTATTTTGTTTTTTTTTTTTTTTTTTAATAAAAAAAAAAAAAAAAAAAAAAGAATAATTGTTTTTTTTTTTTTTTTTAAAGGAATAAGGAAGTAAAAAATAAGGAACTGTTTTTTTTTAGAAAAAAAAAAAGAAAAAAAGAAATTTTTTTTTTCGGTAACGATGCCCACCTATGTATATATATATATATATATAACGTTTATGCGTTAGCGCATTTATACCCGACCATTTAGGAATACTCATCTTTCATTTACCACTAAATAATGGCAGTGGAGGAAACCAATAACCTGAGAGGTTCTGCCGAAACTACAGCAGGCCAAATGCCCGTTCACGTGTATGATTGTCACGAGAAAGGTTACCCTTCCGCCCCAGAGGGATGTGGTCAAGGGCACAAGAACGCAGAGAAAACGAAACCGAGAGAGAACAAAGTGGCCTTCACAGAGAACTCGGTGGGCGCCGAATGACCCTGCAGTCGGTGCGCCCCTAAGCCCCAATAACCAACAGAGAACTCGGGCCACACGGGCTCGGACCCTCGGGCCCGCACGGGGAAGGCATGTGATAGGAAGAAAACGACGCAGACTGGTATCCCGAGGTTTGCCTTGAGACCCCACACCCGGATCTGAAGAGGCACCAGCGGTGGATGGCACGGCGCCAGCAGTGACCCGGAACATGGCCTTCCCGGCTGGATTTTGTGCCGAGTGATGCAGAGCCACCAGCGTGGCGGGGCAGAGTGAGAAGGACGGATGGGGGAACTCTGACGCGACAGGCACGTGACGTCACAGGCCACGCTGCTCTGTCAATGAAAAGATCTGAGTGAACAAATCCTAATATCCTGGGTAGTTGCTTACCAGTGCCCCCAACGCCTTTTGGCCTCGCAAATCTCTTTCGCTTTCGCTTTCTCGTGGAGTTTGGGAGGCCACGTTCTTTCGCAGTAAAGCGTTGCAATGTCGTCCTGTCTTATCGTTCTGAGGTATGCGTAAGTTAGGATATTTAGCAAAATCACGGTTATTTTAACGCGATCGCGTTGAAGAAACAAAAAGTTTCGCAAAGTGAGACGGCACGAACGAACGAACCCCTTCAAAAACTTCTTATAAACGCGATCGCCGAGTCACAAATTTGTTGCAGGAAATCCTGAAAATATCTGGGAGATACGAGGGCTACATGATTTAAAGAATAGATGACGCTACGTGTTTATCTTCCGTCTCCTATACATTAATGAACCGGCTACTGGCAGTCATCACTTTTCACCGCACCATGTCGCCAACACGGGCACCTGTACGGCATCGTCTGACGCCTATGCCTCAAATCCCTATTCTTGCATTTCAAAAGTATAATGAATGCAGCTCTGGTGCCACGGCCACAATTGGTGAAAACTTTTTTTGTGGCTCTACGGCCTAGTGGAGACCCGCTGGTGACTGAAAAATGTCATTCGGTAGTCACAAAATATTGCTTAATTTGTCCTTATGCTGCCCTTCCCCGCGTCACTCGCGCAGCACTCGCTTTATTGCGTCATATTCTTGAGACTTCCAGTTCCAGTTTGCCTGGTTCAAGTGCAATAAATTGTCCGGCCGTCGCAAAGTGGCGGGGAGCCCTTAGTTCGGTGTGGCCCGCGCGCGGCATACTTTCGGCCTTTGTGACGTGGAGGCCGGCAGCCGTCCAAATCGTGCCAGAATTGTTCAGGAAGGCAGCGTCTTGACACGAGACGCAGGCGGCCGAGAAAGCCGGGACAATGATTTCCGATCGCCAGGCGAGGGGCGGTGGCCCGTGTTGCTGACCGTTGCATGGCAGCGGACGCCTGTCTCTTGCACAGACAAGACTTGACTTGTAGGTATTGGAGTCGAGCGGGCTGCGCTCTCAAAAGCATTCTTTACAACAGCCATCCAAAGCATCCGAAACAAAATGAGTTTCATAGCAAACTTTATAAAAAGACGATCCGGAGCATCGCGTGCCTCGTGCTCGCACAAAGCCCGCTGTGTTGGCTGAATCAGGCCGTAAGAAAACGACAAAAAAGTCTAGGAGACGTCAGAGAGGTCACGGCAAAAGTGACTCTTTCCAAGCCCAGGTGATTCCATTACTATGGTCCATTGTGGTCCAGTGGAAATGAGCATGTCATGCGCCAACCTTCATCTGTGGTCTGTGCTAGACGGTCATGTGATAACGAAGTCAGAATCATGGCATTTAAGAGCCTATGACGGCAAGAAATGAATAAAGGATGGCTGTAAGCGCTATGTCCTTCAGCACAAAATTTTCCAAGCCATCGTCCTTGGCACCCTGTCCCATACGTAACGATCAGTCATAGGGTCTTAGCCCTCGCCCGGCGGGGCCATTTTTACAGCTTACAGATCTCTCCCCGCCCTCGCCCGGCGGCGACAGTTCCTGAAACATCACCCCCACCCGTTACTAATTTCTGAACAAAGGAAGCTAGAGTAACGCGGTAAAAACCAGTGTGATGCTCCTTACGTCAGCTACTCAACGACGCCCAATTTTTTGGGGGTTTTAGGTCAACAGGTTATCTAGGTCACGGTAATGACTTCTGAGTGACCATGTCAAAAGTTTTCTTAGCAATGTAGTTTCCAAATGAAAAATAAATCGGTTCCGTAAGCACCAGCGTGTTAATCGTTGTCTTAGCTGTCGAAAGTGTATGTTTATGTTGTCTAGGTCAATGGGTGACCTCTACGATCATGAAAATGTCATTAAGGATGAAATTTGCAATGGGGCTGATGCCAGTCTTGTCACATTTTTGTCGGGTCATAGGTCAAACCAGCAACAACACGCATGCCAGACTTGGTACACCGATTCTCCTCTGGGAATTCTCCTCCGCTGGGAAGGATTCGCCTATTTGGGGGTCGTGGACGCCTTACTTCCCATGGTCACCACAAGCGACGCTCGTGTTACTTTACGGAAAATGCTCCTGGTCGAGAACCACTCGAGCTAGAGCCACCAACTTTGGTGTGCAGGGAGCCGGGCACACAGTCTACCTTAGCATACTATTGTGGCGGCCGCAGTAGTTTCTGAACGTCAACACTAAAGGCACCATTAAATTTCGAATTTTCCGAATTTCTCTGACCTAGCGTGACCATGACATGCAAATTGGCTTTACATTAGGCCAAAGGATGTTTGTCAAAATAATGCTGACGTGATAGCTGGTAATAAAGCACTCTTCCAAGCGTGTCGCTTGTCCCGTCCTCAAAACTACAATGACGTTTGACGTCAATGTTTGATACGCACGTTTGGCGTAGTTTGGTCTTCGATGACCTGACCCTTCCCATACACTAAAATAAGGCACGTACATTTATAAAAGAGACGTGTAACACAGCACTGCGGGACCCAGTTTCGAAAAAAATGAATTGCATTGTTCGATCTGGCTAGAATCGCGATTAACATAACCTTGACAAAAAGGTCACGGGTCACGACGTGTTGCATGACAAATTCGGAAAATCTTATTCAAGGGTGATAAATTTCACAAACTCAGCCACAGAAAAAAAATCAACGCTCTATCTCCCCTCCCTAAAAAGTTACATAAAAAAACCGCAGGGAAGTCCCAAAACGACCCCCCCCCCCTCCACCGCCGGGCGAGGGTTAAAACTTTACCACGCACGTCAGCGGTCAGAACATACTTATTCATGATACTAGAAAAGAGCAGTGCAATCAGAAATAAACATTGTTCTTTGCTGAATGGACCTCCATTCTTCAGAATAATGACGGCAGCACAGGTTGCGCAGTATTTCATGAAGTGTCATATGACAGAGCATGTAACGAAACTCATAAAGCTAGGTTTCCTCCTGCTTGAAAACGTCTCGCCGTCGTTCTCCAACGTATGCAACAATCCCAAGTGAACACGAAGTCAGCCGGGACACTTCCGGTGAACTCATTCAGCCTGTCGACCGTTCGACGTGCGCATATGTGCGCCTCCCAGCGCCTTCTCCCAGACCAGGCTGAGACTCAACCTGGCACCGCCGGACCGCGGCGTCTCGGCGACCCTCGCGTCGGCGCCGCTGGACTGTCACCAGCGTGCGCCGGCGACTCACGCAGCCGACCTGATGGCCGCGGTCCCAGCGCGCCCCAGCTCTCACTTCACCCTGACCGTGGCGGTCGGCATCCGGCCGGAGTCCGCCAGTGAAAGTGAGCCGACACGGTAACCCAGACATTCGAGCTGAAACACAAACCGACCGGACCGCGCAGCGCGCGTTCACACAGCGCGGCGAGGGAACGTGGAGCACGCCGACGAGAGGAGACGGCAGAGAGCGGGCAGACGTGCCACGAGACCGCAGAGAGCGAGCAGACAGAGGACGGTGACCGCACATAGCGCACAGACAAAGGACGGTGGCCGCAGAGAGAGAGAGAGAGAGAGGGGGGGGAGCAGACAGAGGACGGTGACCGCACACAGCGCACAGACAAAGGACGGTGGCCGCAGAGAGAGAGAGAGAGAGAGAGAGAGAGAGAGAGAGAGAGAGGGGGGGGGGAGCAGACAGAGCGCAGAGATGACGGAGAGCGCGCAGACATATGCGCCGAGCTACACTAGGTGACTCGGCGTAACTCGGCCTCTTCATCCAACCCCGTAAGATTGGTGACAGTGCT
The DNA here is from genome assembly GCA_030062745.1 of Capitulum mitella. Classification (NCBI taxonomy): domain Eukaryota; kingdom Metazoa; phylum Arthropoda; class Thecostraca; order Pollicipedomorpha; family Pollicipedidae; genus Capitulum; species Capitulum mitella. The sequence continues at coordinate 7,470,225 of CP099842.1, forward strand.
GTACCAGTCCGTGTCCCAGTCCCACTCCGTCTTCGGATGGACTGGGACATGATATCATCTTTACGTGAGACGGGAAATACTTGAAGCTTTCGATATCGCCTGGCAACTGCTGATACGATGTCACTTTCAGGGCCAACGGCGTCTGTTACTCAGAGGCAAATGGCCTAGTTTCGGAAGACTCGATGGCTTAATTTGATTAGCACGCGCTCTGACGACCTTCTGAGAAATAAGCACACTGGTGTGGTTGGAAGACTCGATGTCGGTATTTGATTAGCACGCGCGCTGATGACCTGAGAATTGAGCATACTGGTGTGGAGACCTATTTTTAAAGACCCCCTTAATCTTCTGATCTGTTCTCAACAGACTGCAACGAAATTTTGTTGGGAAGTAGTTTGCGTGGTGATGTTACAACTCTCAGACTCTGAAAGACCTAGAAGAAGTCGATCAAGGCCAAACGATGCCAGAAGTGAAATAGGTACTCTTGTTTCCTTTCGCCAGATCTAAGGACCAATCTCAATTCCTAGCCCTTATGATGAACTCGCATACCAAAAATCGTGATAGGCCCAGGTCAGGTCGATCGAGGCCAACACGGATAATACTCAAAAATGCTGCAATTTGCAATAGTGGAACACAACACATTCTGGTAGGTTCTTAGTACCTAGAATAAAAATATATCTCTGTCATTTACGTGAACTACTTAGGTCGTTTCAGGTCGTTCGAGGTTCAACAAGATAAACAAATTGCATTCACGCAAAATCTAATTAACATAATTTGGGTAGATCTGGAGGAAAAGACAGAATATTGCATTTTTACCAACTGACCTTGGATGACCTCAGTCGACCTTAGCTGGCTTACCTAACCCCTGCACATTTGACCTGGATTAACCTGGCCTAGGTTACCTGTGCCTTTGGGACTGTTAGTCCACCACACATGCTAGCTCCCCAAATGTTTTGCAGTTGCCTGGTCGGCAGCAACTGTTTCAAACACAACATAGAGATCCTCCTTCGGTCCGATACGCGTTCGGTGACACGACACATGGCACACGACACACGCTGCACGAAAACGGTGCGCTAGGAGTACAACGGAATGTTTTTCTTTTTGAGGACGAAGTTTTTTGTTCTAGCATTGCTATAGCGAAAGCCGTGCACAAGAGAAATGAGGAGAACGTTATTTTACCGCCCCCACCAGTACGCTTATAACGTGACTATTAGTCAGTATAATAGGGATCGATCTGCACTCTCGTCTCGTCTTGTTACCGCAAATGTTGGCGTTGTGACTCGGCAGAAAAGCATATGTTCTGGTAAACATGCATATCTGTATTTTGTTCAGGGGACATATTTCGTCACGATTCTGAAAGCTGCGGCCTGCTGCCTCTTCCTCTCCCGCCAAGCACAGTACTATTGGCACCGTTCCACGAGCCTCTTCGGCTGCAGGCAGCCAAGGAAAACACACGATTGGTTCCAACTGATGTTATATTCCTAAGAGAAAAGCCTCCCAATGGCTTCTTTTCAGATTGATGCACCTCTGACAAGCACACGTAATTACCACAAACCGCGATAAATCCTGCAGCCTTAACGAGCGCTCAGACGTTGCGGACACTTAATTCAACAATCGACAAGGCCTGGTGACGAGCGTCGGCCGCCGGCCGCCGGGCCAGGGCCATCGCCGGCCGATCGACGCCGACCCTGGCCCGCGCTGTCTGGCCGCGTCGATCCCGACAGGCCGGGCGGCCGTCGTTGGCGATGCCGGCCACGATCGCGGCGCGTGTTGACTCGGCCGCCGGCGGCGCGGCAGCCGTCCCCGCCGGACATTTCACAATCCCATCGGCCGCAGGTTGCTCAACAATTAACTCCGATTAGAAAACGTCGCGACGCCGAGTTTTCGCCACCCGGCCGCTGTTCAGAAATGGAAATTCCCTTGCCAACTAGGGCGTGAATATGCATCAAGACTTTGATGCGGCCGAGTAGAGGTTTGACAATGGGCATTCAAAACGCGAGACTACTGTCACGCGTATCAAACTCTGAAACAAACCGCAGCAGAATCGAATACACCGGGGTGCCGATTTATATTCTTCTGCGGGGGCTATGTTTCCTCCCCCCTTCCAATGTGAATCCCGGCCGCTTCAAAGGTGTTCTGCCCCCCCCCCCTATTTTACGCCAGTTTTAACAAGGGAACATAGCTCGTTATTTGGTAAATGACAACTAAAAAATGGAAATAAAAATTGCCATCGATCATAACGAAATGGGTTCAATCCGATGACAAACTCACATTTGGAGGGAGTTAGGTTGTCTGGCCCTCAGCTCGTCCCCCCCCCCGTCATGCAAGGAAAATGGCATCCTTGCGAGTACACATAATCGGTAAAAAAATGCAGGAGTGAACAAAATCGGTAGAGATCGATCACCGCATGAGGGAGAAACGACCGCTCAACATGTTCTTCCATCCCATCACGCCATTTGTTCCGAAGTTTCAGCGCTGGGCTGAGTGCCGGGTCAGGCCTCATACCCTGGCCGTCGCGATCGCCGGCGGGTCGGACCAATGATGTCATGACCACCGGGTCTATCGCTGAGGTCCGGCGGCACGTAGGACCGGTGACGTCACGCGGACACGTGCCGCGTCGATGACCAACGACCAACCACGGCCAGAGCGGGCGCCACGGCTGTCTGTCAGGCGGCGGCGGTGGTGGGAGCAGGACGGGGGGGGGGGGAGTCCGGGGGCCAGTGCCCAGTCTCGAGAGGCTGAGTCGGGAGAGAAGAGTCTCAGTTCGACTAGTTCCAGCGACAGCACCTTGTCAGCTTCCTTCGGACGAGAGACGAGGGGCTTAATCGAACGTTCTTACTCTCAGGTTCCAGCGAGAGCTGTCTGCAAGCGACTGAACACAAACGACCATGCATCACGCCCTTCGACACCCTGGCCGGCGGCGGCGTCCGATCGGGTCCCGGGACTCCAGCCTGCCCGGCCGCTGAGGGGTGCCCGGCCGGCTCGGCCGCGTGACGGCCGTGACAAAAACCGGCGGCGGCGCGCCTCGGGCGCCGCGGGCGGCTCCCTTCAGTGCGCCGGCCGCGGCCGCCGATCAATAGGCAGCGTGCTGGCGGCCGCGTCCGGCGCCGGCCGCCGCCGAGCCGCGTCCGGCCGCCGCCTGTTTGTGCACCTTTCACCGCCGCCCGGTACGTCCGGCACGTGCGGGGCCCGCCGGGGCCCAGACGGGGCCGCCGGGGTCCGCTGGCCCGCACGGCCGGCCAGAACAGGGCGGAGGCCCGTCGGCAGTGTGACGGGGCTCCACCCGGAGGAACGGAGCCTGCCTGAGCCGACACAACGCTGAAGTTTGCGGGGCTTGCAGTTGTCGTGTCCTTGGAGCCCGAGATTGTTGTTCCCTGCGTTCCCCTGGGCAACGCCAAACAGGGCGCCCTTAAGCCTTGTGGTCGACCGCCATGACCAGGGCTGCCCATGATATGCTTTGCAACCTTTAAAAGTGCCAGGAATTCATATTTAAGTGAGGTAACGAGTTGCTGAAATGAGCACACGGTTACTGCGCTATGCATGTCATGCAGAAAACCAAGCAGCGCGAAGAGTGCGGTCACACCTCGATACTTTGGCAGATTACAAATCTCGCAATCACGTTTCCTTAAATCAAGCAAGTTGGTTCAATGAAATGGTTTATAGTAAAACTGTGAATTGTATGAATATTGTATTGCAGAATACATTCTGAAACAACCTTAGTTTTACTTTAACTTTAATTTTCAAACATTTTCATAACGTCATCGGGTGAAAAACGCAACAAACTTCCAAAGACAACGGTACAAGTTGTTCAAACCTCCATGACTAATGAAAGGCTCTAAGAATTTACAAGGTTTGGCCGTCGCATCACGTTTACGGTGGAAATCGAAATCAGAAGTTGTTTCTCGATACTCTGGCACAACTCGTGTCAATATTCAGTCATGAAAGCCGCGTGACAATGACAGACTGCACCTAAAAACCAGGTATGTACATCTTAATGACTACGAAACGTTGAGTCAGCTTGATTTCCAGTTTTTTTTTGTGTTTAAGCTTGTAAACGTTCGATGTATTATGCGTCCGCCTCACGCTCAAGGAGACTGGTAGCACGAAATCTTGTACGCTTTCGTTGTAATTTTGCATGAAAAGCCACGTTCCACCTTATCCCATGACAGTTGTCTTTAAAACGTCTCATGCACATCAGATAAGTCTCGACTCAGGAAATACTCAGCAGTCAGAGTCTCGGAAGGGCAGCCTGAATACAGAGACTACCTTGATCCTACCACGTGCCAGCGAGACCGAGACCTCCGTGAGCGCCGCAACTGCATCCGAGCCGTTCCCCAGGCACCTTCAAACATGTTCCCCGGGCCGCCCGGACAGCCAGGCGTCCCGTTCAAGGCCGCCATAACGGGAACACGTAACCCCGTAACGGATCAGGAGCTCGGCGCGGAACTCCTATTGTTTACCGGATCCTGCTGAGACCCGTGACTGCTGCTCACATCCGGCCTCGTGCAGGACCTACCAGCGCGGCGTCTCGGGCGTGCTGGCAGCGCCTTCTCGGTGGACGGTGTCTGGCAGCTATACATCAACCAGCGCCCGGTACCATCAGTCTCGTGACAATTTCCTGACAGCATTTTTCTCGAAAAAATGTCGGGAAAAGCTATTTCGCAACATCCGTGCGAGAGCGGCTCCCCCTAACAGCCATATGGTAGAGGACGTCCAGAAACAATCGCTTCCCAGCGTCTGCCCTCAAGCAGTAATCATCTGTCAGCAGCTGTGAGGTAACGGCACTGAAGCAACCGCTGAGCCGCTGCCAACCTGGTCCTGTCCGACTGGTCCCTGACTGAGCTGGACAGATTGAGAAGGCAGCATCAGACGACCGACGCCAGCCAGGCCGGGGGACCCGTTGTCGCGATGGGGCGTGGCCACGCCTCCGTCTGTGCGGGATCGATCGCACGTGCGGGCCGCAAACACTTGCGCTCCTGAAATCCTGTCCGCCGTCTGGTCGTTACCACCGGCCATGTTCTACACAAGCCCGATGGGGCCGTACAAGTGTGACGAAGATAATAATTTCTCGAAGTGTCCTGGGATGGGCGATTTTTTTCACATCTTGGGTACGTATTTCAGACAATATCTCTTAGGAGCATTGCCGAAAGACATGAACAGCAGAATATCAGTGGGAAATATGGGTGGCAATGAAGGAGCAAACCAAGCCCTGTTCCCTCTGCAGCTCATGGCCACTTGTCACAGGTGCTGCATAGTTCGTGCTGCAGGCTACACCAACAAAACACAATGGCCAGTAGGTTCTTCGCTTCGAAAGCATGACTGGCTGGTACTTCACCCAGTGGGCGCGGCAGCCCGCTGAGATGCTTGCAGCGCTCACGCCGTGAACATCGCGCTGGTCTGAACCGGAGAAAACGCAAACCTGAGACTTTGGCAGGCATGGTACTCACCGATCGATGGCCGAACAATGGCCACGGGCACGTCTCCTTTCTCGCTGACGATCAGACTCTCCGCCAGGGCTTTGGTGAACGTGTAGGTGTTGGGTCGATTGCCCAGCAGCCTGTGAAATGAGGAAATGAATACCGCGACGGAAAAACGGAAAATATTAAAATTAAAAGATATTGGTAAAGTACTTAATAACATTGGAAACAAGAGGAGCGGTGGTGTGTGAAATGATGATAGTCACGAGCCGCAGGGCCAATAATGCAGGTTTTGTATTTGGCCACCAGGGAAAATGTCACCTAGTCGTCTGAGCTAGAAGAAATAAGGCGTTTTACCCATATTATTCACCAATTAGTAGTCCAAGCGCGGAAAGCAGAGGAAGAGAGAGAGGAAAAGAGACATCCAATCTACGGAACTGCATTGTTGTGCGAGACCAATGGCGTCAATTTCGTGTACAATCGGTGGTTTTGACCGCTAAGCCTATTCGGCATCTGTCAGTAAAACTCAAATGAAGTGTACTTAATAGCCATTACGCCAGAAGCATCCGATTACATTTGGGCTCCGACGGAGTCGAGATGCACCGTTTCATTTCGATTCGTCTGCACTACTATTTATCAGACCCAGTGCCGATTCATACGCTTCGTCTGTCATCCCCAGAACCCACGCATCATCAAGCGGCGGCATGCCAATGAGCGCCCCCGTCTGGGCGTTCATTGGCATGCCCATGCCTCTTGAGCGACTAACGGCAGTTAGTCGCTCCCTGTATCCAGGGGTCTGTTTATTCGTCGCACCCACGTGAGCACGGCACGTTCGCAATTTCGCTCTCCAGGCAGCAGCTCATGCATCGGCGAGGCGGTGTGGTGGAGCGCGGCGGCGCCCACCTGGGAGTGATGTCCGCGATCACGTCTTCGTCTAGCCACTCGACGGTGTCCATCACCTTCTTCGGGTCGGCCGGACTCGGATACACAATCTCCTCGATCACCTCACGGTCGCAGTTGCAGTAGGCCGTCGACACGTGGATGAATGCCTGAGGGCGTTCGCGGTCGCGGAGTAAGACACTCGAACAAACACGGACGACGTAACGTCGGGCACGTCCGCTCCTGCGCCGAAAAGCACTGGCCGGAAACCCAGAACGCGGAACAGCAGATACCACCAGATACACCGCTGAGATTCAGACCACGCCGGTTCGCTGACGGTTTCCTGGTCACGGATCGATGGCGCCCGTGAGGAGCGTCAGAACGAGTCCAGATGAACGATGCGCCGAAACACCCGCCCCCGGCGTTCTCCGCCCCGGTGCCGCAGGCTGCGGCTCGCCACCCACCTCGAGTTTGTGCATCTTCTTGGCCAGCTGCAGCAGCGACTGGGTGCCCCTGACGTTCATGTTGACGGACACCTTGAGCGCCTCGTCGAACTTGACGGTCGCCGCCGAATGGAAGACAATGCTGACCTGAAGCGGACGGAGACCGGCATCGGTTGGCGATCACGAGAGCCCGTGATCGGGCCCGCTGACGCGGTGGTGTTACGAAACCATCAGCTAACGGCGTCTGTTCGGGGAGATGGACCGGACTGAGGCGCTGGCGTAAACTCTGACATTGCTTCTGGACGTGGCGCGTAGGCAGCAAAACCCCACGGATCTCACCTGCGTTAGCTTTGTGTGCGCAACGAAATGACTGTCTCAATCATTTTCGCTGTTTGGAATCATTCGATCGGTGGTACCAGGTAACAGGGTTTCCAGAGTCGGACAGGTGATCGTTGTAGCTTAGGATGACATCGCTGGCGCTGGCATTCGGGTGAACGACCCGGGGAACAGTACAATCGATGCTGTGACGAAAGGCATAAAAACGCTGACATTCACGGGATCAGAACCTGCGTTGACGGTTTTCACTTTCCATCAGCCATAGGCGCAGCCAGGATTTGACAAAGGATGTGACAGGATGAAGTTCCTTCCCTCCCGCCAACATGATAACTTTTCGGATTTAAGCCACTTTCTTTCCACCTTGCGGAAAACTTTATTTTTACTTTTGTTAGTTTGTAGACGGCAATGCTTCGCACCTCAAGGGAGGGAGGTGTCGAGACCCCCTTGGTCCATCTTGGCTACGTCATGCCATCAGTGGCAGCATTTTTACCTTATTGGATTTTGCCCACGGGAACGTAGTCCTAAAACAGCCATCTTGAGGCCTGACTCATGGGACTGCACGTCCCCATCAAAACGTAACGGGCATCTTGAAGAAAACCCTTGAGTAGATGAATCGTTGCAAAAATAATGAACGCCGTGATATTATACAGAATGGTTGAAAATACTATGGACCGGATGCGGGGCGCGGAACGCGGGGAGCAGGGGAGCAGCAGCCCCCCAACTTTTAGGAAATTTAGCATTGACCCTATGGACGTTGACTGGAAAGAACTGACCCAAAATGCTTCTTTGTCCCTCCCCCCCAACTGTGGGGATTTCTCCAGTCCCTGGACCAAACCAAAAATCTTAGCTTCAAGGGAAACTTAGAATTGACGTTTTTCAATGCCGGTTTTGGTCCCGTTCTTTAGGCTTTCGTTACATAGAAAATAACTTCAATATTTGTTTCCTAACTATAGTTTCACAGCCAAATACATCCGACTCATTCTGATCCAGCAAATATGAATAACCGAAATCATGCGTCAAGTTTTTAAACGTCCAATACCGGTTCATGGGTAAAATTCCTGCGTCTGCAAGTGCAGAAGTACCAATAACGTTGAGATCGATCCTCAAAAATATTGCTTAATTGCTCATATTTACTTGAAAATTCAGCCTCATGCATGACTATCATGGAGAAATTTTAGGCGAAGTATGTTTATAGGCTGTTAGAACAGCTATACTGTGGTTAATGATGAATTCTAGAAAAGCCTGCGCGACAGCACGATAAGCATCAGCAACGATTTTTCAAAGCCTCCACCCCTGCTACAATGACCTTTACACGCCGGGCAAAACTGTGCACTGCGTGCGCTTATACCGTTCATGTGCGGCGCATCCAAAGGGTTCACGTCCCCATGGAGGAGCAAAAATGCAGAGCGAACAGAAAAAAACGCGGGAGGAGGAAGAAACCTCCTAAACATTCCTCATGTTTCTTCCAACAGGGCCCCCTTTCGAAAAATGATGGGTGTGCCACTGCTTAGTTAATGTCCCTAACGCCCGTACATCCTACGACTGAAGCCAATCGAGCGGGGAAAAGCTTGTCTAATTATTGCAGGATCCAGTATTGATGGAATAACGTGGCCAAACGATGCCTGTGGGGTCAAGTTAATGCGTCTATTCAGTCACCGACGTGTCGGTGTCGCGTCAGCGACGACAAAACTTCACCCGTGGTGGAGTTTTCGGCTTCCGATATCTTCGCAGCAAATGCTGTCTATCTGTATTTCGACGGCATTGCTGTAATGCTCAGAGCCAATATCGATCATTTCAGCCGTTGGACGCCAGCAAAAAAAGAAGAAACAGTAAAAATAGCAATCGTTGCCCGGTAATCCATGGGCATCAGCGGCATCACCGACGCCCAAAAACCGTCCAAAAACAGACACCGTGGGATTAAGATGCGAACTTCGCGAGCGAGGCCTACCTCAACACCGCATGTCTCCGACCGACGCCGCACCGTGTCGCAGCCACGCTGGCAACAGGGGCGGCCGCAGCGCGGCCAGACCTGCGGCACCTACCCTCGCCACCGGTCCCAGCCTGCACCCGAGTCCCCCCGGCCGCAGCTCAGTGGCGTGTACCACGTCCCTTGGGTGATTCCCCGCAAGCAGGCTTGTGCTTGGTTCATCGCCTGATTCACTGAACTGGGAATCGATTCTAATTGATTCACATCGGGCTAACAAAAAAAAACGCCGATCGATTCCATTCTGATGAAGTGATGAAATGAACAGCAGAAAGTCTGCCATTCGACTCCGATTCTGATTCATCGCAATTTTCACCCGAACTCATTCTGATTTTGATTCACGAGTTTTCAAACGCTAAATTACTGAATCCGTTTACAGTCGTTTCGAACCGATCAGAAATCAGCACAAACCTACCCGCGACGCGACCGGCCGCCGGTGGGCTCACCCCCGTGGCCCGCGCCTGAACGCACCCCTGCCCGGTCCCCTGCCGGACCGGTTACGCGTCGGCCGGCGACGCCGCGGGCGCGGCAGACGCCACCGCCGGCGGCGGCCGGCTCCGATCGATGCCCTGCCGGGAGGGGGGGGGGGATCACGCCGCGACGGCGCGCCTGCGGGCCCGTGACCCCGGCGGACATGATAACGGGGCGGCGTGTCCGCCGGGCGTCACGTGACTGGCGGCCGGCGCGCCGGCACGATATTGGCTCCGGGCGATGACGGATGGGCGCCGCGTAAATAGCCGCGGGGCATGGCTGCGAAAGACGGCCGGCTGTGATCTCCGCGTCTGCCGGAAGACGGCCGCACATCAGACGGCGACAGTGCGTGTTTGTGAAGGAATGACGCGTGGGTTTCTCTGGTGGCGACGCTTGACCCCGTTGACACGCAGGCAAGCCGTTGGGAGGAACGAGCCACGGAATGGCATCGGCGACGGTGACAACGTGCGTTCGCCGTCCGTGACGAGCAACGCAGGAGACGGTGCGCGGGCCGATGCCAGTATTCGACCGATACATGGGAACCGTGTCGTGCGGCAGAATTCCCGATACGGACGAACGACGTCGGACGAACGATGTCGCAAGTCAGGATGTCTGAATCAGCAATCAGCGTGATGTTTCATTTACCATCAATGCGGTGCCGGGAACGAAGGCAGAATGAGCTGTCGTTGAATACAAATGTGCGGGTGACAAGCATCCGGGACGTGTCGAGGAAAAAACGTCATTTCTATCAAGAAGCGACGACGCACACAGTTGCTGAATAAACCCAAGACAATCGACTGCGGCTAATTACAGGCAAGACTACGTTGAGTGTAGAATTCCGAAGAGATTTCGTTATAACCGGTGTGCAAACGCACTTGAATGCGACTTGCACTCAGAGATATTGTTCTTGCCACTGTGACCAGGGACGTAACAACCGGGGACAGGGGCAGCTGCCCATCCCCCGACTGTGGGCAACAGTGAACATTGCTACTACGGCGGCGCATGGAAAGAAACGGTGCTATAATTACGTCTGCCCCCCTTCCCCCACCATCTCCGCAGAGGTTTCGAAGCTACTAACTGTGGCATAATAGCATGCTTCTTCGGAAAAAGAACCTCATGCAATGTTCAGGTAATATGACTTTGAAGTAACAGTTTCGAATTTTAGGCACGAATTTCCTCGTTCCTGCCATACTGTCCTGTCTCCCATATTTTCCCGCAGATCCATTCCTGGACCTTAACTGCATCCTACAGCTAAGAACAGAATGCTAAGCTAAGAGTGTACAGCAAGACCATCGCCAAACGAACGATCGCCCAGACTACGGTCCGGAACGTCACAGTGTTACAACTACCGTGCGAACGCGACCGTATAGTCATCACACGACCATGACGTCTCCAGGTGTGCTTATATTCCAAAATGCCGGAATGATTGACCATGCGGTCACAGCCGTTCGTTTACGAGGAACCTAACACGGCGTACAACAACGCACTAATTGAGACGAATCTTCATCTTGCTTTTGAATAACCCTTAACGTTTTACTCATGTAGGAAGCCAGGATTTTCCTCAGTGGGGGGAAGCCAAATGTCAAATTCTGTCATGCTACTCGCATATGACAAAGTTTATGGAAATTATTTAGCCTCATATTTACTTATTTAATTTTTTATCTTATTTTTATATGAAAAATAGCCTCATATTTAATGACGAAATTATTTAACCTCATATTTAACCCACAGGAATACTTCTAATGTTTGCTTTTGTAACATATATATGATCACAATTCCGTATTTCTGCGAAATCGCTATATATCTAGTGCAGACCGCTTGGCTCGGGGGAGGCCACGGCCCCCATGCCCCCCTGGCTATGTCCCTGGTTTCATAAGCTGTCTTGACGTTGCCTGAGAAACCTTGCCTTATTCTAAACGCAATGCTGATTGAATGCAAACAAACACAGTTTCGATTCCGGAGCTTTCCCGCACACATCACATCATGCCTCTCATTTTCCAGGCATGGATTTGACATGGGTAATTTGCTCGTTTTCTTCTGGGGAAATGCACACATAGTAAGGGCAAAACTTGCAATCTCAGGCTTTGTGCTTTCCAAATTTGGTCTGTTCGCCGGAGATGGGTTATTTGACGCAATCGCGCATCTCAGATGGATCCTTTCAAAGGCATCATCACGTCAAGTATCCCTTTTTAATGTAACATATGCCAGAATAAATACTGTGAGAGGAAGACTGTTTACCAGGATTCCGCGTGCAGTAAATGAGTTTCTTAGAGCATGCACAGACGTAGATATATTCCATGACTCGATGTTTAGTTTTAGCAATGCTGTGATCAAGCGAACGCTTATGTTATGAATGTTATTATGCGGTTAGATGTTTAGGTTGTTTAGTTTTAGTAGTATGTGTTTTAAGACCAGGTATTTTATTGCGTTCAACGTCATTTTGTCTTCTCGCATGTTCTTTTCTTATAGTCGTCTCTTAACATGCAGTCAGTTATTTTCAGAATCTCACCAACATTGTCACGACCACATTTAGTCTTGTCATGTTGGTGTTTTCATCGAGCTGACTTCGTCTATTACTGCAGGTTCTCCGCTGACGATTATCGGAATAAACTGAGCTAAACGAAAGCATGGCTATCGTCGGTCGCGCCGTCTGTTCCCCAGCTCAGGTCATGTGGCGCAGTCCGTGCTTCATGTATTGATTAAGGTGCTGAAATAACCCAAGTCAGCACACTACAGCAACATACAGACTCCATAAAAAGACGATGAGTTGACGGGGCGTGTCCATCAAGACTCTGCGGCATTTAGCATCAGGCCTCCGGTCGCTGCACGGAATGAAACGTCCTGAAAAACATAGCACTCCACTGACCCGGGAACGAGCCCTTGCAACCATATCCATATGAGTCAATGTATTTCCCAGTTATCGGTAACCAGCATCTGAATGTCTCATCGTACGGATACTGTCATTATTCGTCTGTAGAAAACCGGAATAGACTAGGCTGTTCTACACAGATGCCTGCTGAATGACTAACGTTGCAAGTTGGAAATAAAGGACTCATCTCTGCGAGCTTTTCTGGTCGATGGGGTGCCCACGCAGTCTATTTTAAAGGTAAGTGCACTCTCAGCTCAAACTTCGCCCAGTTCAATATCGCACGTTCCTTAAATAATATCACACTAACATTTAAGTCCAACGCCTATTACGACTAACAAGTGTGTAAGCCAGGGTTAGAGGACGTTGTGGGAAGTTCAAATTCTAGTTCAAATGTATTCCGCGATAGCAGATATCGGCCGGTAAACATACGCCAGCGAGCTGCTGATATCAGCATGAACTCACTTCATTCCGTCTGATCCAGCACACCCAGAGGCGGCAATGCTTACGCAGAAAGCTTTATACCGGCCAGCCTTGGTTCGTTTCCAACGCCTACCCGAGCTTAGCTCAAATCCGAGGCAGTACGTGATATTAGCTGGTCATTCGAGGGGTGTATGAATGATTTCAGATTTACGAGATGAGACAGAGTCGGCCATTTGCTAAATCCGGGAAAAACTACTCACAACATCCAGCGGGACATTCTGCCGGTCGGTACTCAATCAAATAAAAGGCCACCGTTAAAGGTGATCGCGTACGCAACCGATGTTGCCGAGGTAATGTGGCGGGGCAAAGACAGGTAAAACAGTCAGTAATGTTTTGTTTAATATGGAGATGTGCTTACTTTGAGTTTCGTGATGAGGAATCTGAGTGACGCTTATGCATTGTACCTCATGTGCGTGACGTGGATAACTGAGAAATGCAATGTGAAGAATCTGAAATTGTGATACCGAAGCAACAACCCAAGCCGAACTTTGCCACAAATCAGGTCAGAACGGCCAACACAGTCGGCAGAAATGGCGAAAACAGACATGCACCGGGAGGCAGGAACAGGTACGCTGTTCTAAGTTTGAATAAGATTGCAGAGAACATTTCGCGTGTTTCAATTCAGGCGATGCGTTCTCTTAACGTTATGGCCGGTTTAGCGTGGTCTGACGTAACCGTCGTGACACCTGTGGCGTCCGCCGTCGCCTCCGTGGCTCCCGGCCTAACTGACGGAAAAGATGAGACCCGTTCTGACGTCAGCGGTCAGAGCCTGGCGTGGCTCTGACCGTGAGGAGAACGGATACCCGTCTCAGGCAGTGGTCAGCAGTCGGAGCTTGGCATGGCTGTAACCGTGAGGAGGACTGAGACGCGTCTCAGGCAGTGGTCAGCAGTCGCGTGAGGGCTGAGTCGCTTTTTTAACAAAAAGGCTGTCCTAAATCGGTGGGCAGCGGTCGGTCGGGGGAAGTTCTGGTCGCGGCCGGCCCCGTGACATCCGTGGCGGGATTTCGCCTGCTGGCGACGCGCCACCCCGACCCCCGCGGCTATTTATCATGTGACGACGTGTGTCGCCCGTCACGGCCGCGCCACGCCGCCAACGGCAAACAGACGTCGAGATAGCCGCCGCCGCGGCGCGCCGGAACCGCCGCCCCAGCCAGCTGAGCAACCGGCGGCGGCCCGTATCCGGCCGATAATGACTCCAGCTCGGAGGCCGCGGAGCCCCGTTCCTACTCCCGTCGAGGGCTGACCGCTCACTAGAGCGGAGTCCTGGCCGGCGAATGATAGCGTGGGCCGTAATTGCAGCGAGGATTCGAGCGCCCGCAGACGGGAACTGCGGCATCAGAAGCGCTGTTCAGACCAGAAATGCGGCGTCAGAAGCGCTGTTCAGATCAGAAATGCGGCGTCAGAAGCGCTGTTCAGATCAGAAATGCGGCGTTAGAGGCGCTGTTCAGACCGCGCGTCAGTAACGCCAGGAAACATGACGCGACATAAAATGGGTGTAAGTGCCGAATTTTGCCGCACTTTGGACACATCTGCCGAATGTTGTATGCCCTCCCGCCGAATTTTGTAGATATCTCGGAGACGAACAAAGGTAGCAACACGAAACTTTCAAGACGTTTTTTAAGTCATGCCGCAATATTACAACTTTTTTATCACGTCCATCATCAATATCAATCCCCGCATATAATCAGTATAATCAATATTGGTATAAAAAATTTTGACAAGGTCTTTCAAGAGCATGGCAAAAATGGCGCTACAAAGATGATCATGGTTATGATTCTTCCATCTCACTTGAATTCATTTGTTATTTGCTCGTACGTCACAGCTGCAAGACGACAGTTTTGGGCAATAAAACACGTTATGTAATGAAACACCAATATAAGATACCCTTGACCTCATCTTAGGTCACCTGCGGTAAAATATGTTTTTTTTTCATTTTTCAGATGTAGCGTCAATTTCCAAGTGTTAATTTACAATCATAGGTTATAGCAGTCATTTGAAGGTGGTGGGTTAGTTTTTCGAGATCGTGTAATACGGGGCTATGAGATGATAGCCCGTCCGTAAGAGGGCCTTGCGCGAGTTATGTTCAAAGCTGACCGAGAGACCGGGAACTTATGGATTTTCAGGTCTCGCGGAATGGACCTGGCAGGCCTCTGACAGAGTTCGGACCATGCTAGGGGGCCCCCGGCTTCCATCCGAGAGAGGGTCTCTTGTCGAGTTTACTCAGAAGTGGCCCAGAGACTAGAAACTGACAATTTTTACAGGACCTCACGGAATGGACTTGGGTTGCCTGCGCCGAAGCAACGTTCACATCTTGTGGGCGTCCCAACTCCCGTCTATAAGAGGGTCTCGTGCCAGTCTTACTCAAAGGTGACCAAGAGACTGGTGGATCTTTAAATTTTTAGGGGCCCCGCAGAATAAATCCAGGTGACCTGCGCTGAACCGGAATCAACCCTACCCCGCGAAAGGGCCCCAGCTTCAGTTCGTGAGAGGGCCTCATACCGGTTACAACTAAAAGCAGCCTAGAGACCGGAAATCTAGTATTTTTAGGGGCCTCACAGAATGGACGTGGATGGCCTGGGCCCATTCTCTCACTAAATCGTTGCCTCGACCCTGCCTCGGGGCCTCGGCTTCCGTCCGGAAGAGTGTCCGGTTGATTGTTGGGTCAGTTAACGGTATTCTGAACCAAAAGCGTGGAAATGTGGACTGACCGTAGACGTCAGGAGTTCATGGTGGGACCAGGCTGTGCCGCACCTGCCGAGTTTAGTGGTTGGATGCCAGAGTTCGCACAACGCACGACTGGATCGTGGACTTACTCCGCCTGGTCGGGCGAAATATGACGTCCGTGTTTCACTAAGTGAAGCACGGACTTTTTGGGGGGATGAGGACCCTTCGTAAGAAAGGGGGTCTCTCAAGGTCAAGGGGACTCGAAACTTTGCTTTGCCCCGCATGACCAAATACGGTCCACCGCCACTGCCTTACCCTGAAAATCTTGATAATGTTAATACGCATAATATGCTTAATTTATTTTGACTGCTTGACGAGTTGTGAGATGTCACAGCATCTTCCATGGCTGGAGATTTTCCGGAAATTACTGGGGGGTCCAAATAGGATTTTAGACCGACCGTTTCTTTCCAATCACTGCCATAGGTCTAATGTTCAAATCCCTGAATATTGGGGGTCCTGAGCCCCCCCCCCCCGGGATCGCCGGCCATGGCATCTTCCCTTGCCCTGCTGGCGCACAAAAAAAACAATTTTTGGGCTTGACCGTGACTCAGGGGCGCAGTCAGGATTTTCGGGGGGGGGGGGGGGCTCTGTGAAGTGCAATCATACGAAAACTGTCTACTGGAAAGACAATGTGCAGTGGTTTTCAAAAAAAACCGGGCCTAAAGGGGGGACCCGGGTCCCCCGCGCCCCCCTTTGACTGCGCCTGTGCCTTGACTTATGACATCGTGATTATTCTGAACTGAGTGTTTTCAACCTCCTAAGGTCGTGCGATACAAGGCTACCCACTGGTGTCTAAATCTTTCAAATCCGTCCAGCAATCCAAGAGAAATCCTGGGGAGGCAGTTCTTTTCCATCAGTCGATGGCGTCACGCCGCATATTCCAGTCCATGGTGAGTTAAACCAGGTCAGCGTGAGTGGCTTTTATGACGCAAATTTTGACGCACTGCACCATCCATGGAAAATTATAAAACTCCGGAAGAGTTTTTGACTCGTTTATCCATTTTCAACGCCGCAGTCCCGCCCTGTTTCGTGGTAAGATCTCACTGAAGGCTCTAAAAGCAACCGCAGCCGCCCGCGTGATGTTATCTGCGTATTGCATCTCGAGCCAGGGACGTAGCCAAGGGGGAGCCATGGGGGCCATGCTGGTCACATGCATTATTCTCCCTGACAAAGAGCAGTTATTACTCGCAGGGATTCTTAACTGCGTCAAACACAGAGCTGAAATGGCATCTCGAGATAATCAAATCTGCTCTGTCCATTCCTTACCGGGTCAAGGTCAAGCCAGCTCAGGACATATAGTCATTTTTCTTTTCTGATTAGGAATAATAATTGTTGTCTGCTGCTACTGAACGATCTGCCACAGGTAATGTTGTCTCCTATTTCGTTTTCACATCAACCTATAATGTGACCTGACATGACCTCACGCTGCATTTGGCGAACCTTGCTAAAAGGCCCATATAGATTTGCTTGTCCGGCTTGAATGGTGAAGGTCAGCGGCAACCGCTTCTATCACCCACAATACAAATCAGTTCAGCTGTCGTCATGCATGTGACCTAGCATGATCTCCAATGCTGACATGCCGCAGCTGCACGTCCTCTTGGGGACCGTTCCATATGTAAATCCAAATAATCCATGCATTACATTCGCGAACCTTATAAAAAAACGAACCATGTTCGCACCACCGCCCGAAGACGCGAAAACATGTATGTAAGGGTTCACATATGACGTCATATCCTCATGACCTGACCTAGCATAGACATGGTTTTGGTGTCAAAACATGTACAATTCATTAATGAACAGTTACTGAGAGTTTGGTTGAGTGGCTCTTATTGTTCAGAAGTTGTTTACGAAAAACCGAGGGAATGCCCTATGTGACACGCCCCGTGCGATGCCCGGTTAAATAATACGAGGAAAAATAGTCTCAGAAAAAACTTGCAACTGTACACTATACCGATCCCATGAACAGTACATTGGGGGTTAGCGTAAACAGGGAAAATGTATACTTACTGATGATGAGGACGGGCACTGTTTGGTCGGATTTCATCGGAGGCCGACCATTGTGGCCCACCAAGACTAGGCTAGGCTAGGCTAGGCTGTTGCCCACTGGGCCACGCAAAGAGCAATCTAATGGGCTTGTCTATCCTCGTCTCGGGCTGTCTAATCAGCGTCTAACCACTGATCTTAGAAGCCAGTGTTTAGTATGCATTGTGTCTCAAAACTCTTCGTTTGTAAAATTCCAAAACGATTTCTCACGGCTTTTCCCCCGCGCACAATTCAGCCGTGCCACATTTTCAGCTGTTGCGTGACGTCACGAGCGGGCGCAGGTCAAGGAACGTGCGCAGAAGGCTCATCACGCATAATATCGGCGGACGAGTACAGGGACGTAGCCAAGGGGAGACATGGGGGCCATGGCTCCCACTCAGCCAAGCGGTCCTCACTGGATATATGGCGATTTCGCACGAATACGGAATAGTGATCATATATATGCTGCAAAAGCAAACATTATATGTTTTTCTTTGCGTTGAATATGAAGTAAATTACATAAAATTCCCACTTTTTCCTATACATTTTGTCATGTGCCAGCGGCACGTGACAAAATTTGGCATTGCCCCCCCCGAGGAAAATCCTGGCTACGTGCCTGGATGAGTACAGGCTAGTTTTCAACTGTTTACAGTTCTTGACGCTTGAAGGCCGTTTTTAAGAAAGCTCAAACGTATGCAGCAGCATTTTTCAAGCCAACCAGGTCAGTTTATGACAAGCCAATCAAGGTAAAGCGTTTCCCTCAAGGGCACGACGCGCACGACTACTGCTCGTCTCTTTTCAAGACATCTTACTCAGATCAGTTAAATGGAACCCGAATCATGAAACAGTTGGCTGTGACTTTCGGACTGATCTGCGCGCGGCAAAATTGGCACCGCGCGATAAACTAACCACCGTGTGCCCCCCCCCCCGATCCCGATCAGGCTCAGAACCACCGTTAAGCCGCGTCTTCCCCGTGACGGTGGGCAGCGCGTGCAGCATGAGACCGGCCGGCGCGGCCACTGACCTCCTGCTCGAGCCGGCTCCGGTCGGCCGAGGTCAGGCCGAGGCCCGGCTGCATGATGTCCCCCGGCACGGCCACCAGCTTCTGCAGTTGGCTCGGCGACGCCCGGCGCAGCTCGTCGAAGATCTGGAACGGAGGCGCGGGCGCTGTCACGTGGTGGTTGGCTAACAAACACGCGGCAGATGACGGCGCGGCTGTCACAATCGCGGCGCCGGGCTGACACAGACCGGCCACGTGACGGTCGTTACAGAGAAAGGGGTGAGAGAGAGAGAGAGAGAGAGAGAGAGAGAGAGAGAGAGAGAGAGAGGGAGAGAGGAGAGAGAGAGAGAGGAAGATAGGGAGGTGGGTAGAGGCCATGTCAGCGACTTTTTACATAACACTCGTCCAACAGCCGGCAGTGAGCGTTTTGGTGTCTCCAATATTGCCACTGAATATGGCCCTGTTGGTGCAGGACAGAGCTGAGCGGCCAATGAATGTCTGGCTGAAGCGGCTCTGTAGCCGTCGTGCAACCTATCCAGCGCACTGCTCGCACAGCTCTCCACAGACTTCGTTCGAGCTTCATCCTCTTCTGTTTGCTTTGTGTCAGTCTACGGATAAATAAGTGTTATAAAATACGAACGGCGCCGCCGACGCAGCCTAGTGAGCGCAGAGCCGAACAGGGGAATTATGATGCGTGGTGAGAACAACGCTCAGTCCTTGACATGCAGACGCACTACGAATCGCCGTAGACCGTGGGTCAACCGGTCACGGGCAGCCAGCTTGGTAAAGAATTTTCGTCATTTGGTTCAGTTACTGGGTCGTGATCATACACACCTAAAGCGTATCGGGCCAGATTGTGTAAGAGATTTGTTCTGATGCAATTTCGGAATTCAGTGAATCTGAATGCTCAGGGCTCGGGAGTAAATAAAAATGCAGCCGAACCAAATACAATTGTGATCGCAGGATTTTTTACCGTCTGCAAAGGAGTTAGTGCGCGGCAATGGCCAATAGATTATCAAGCATCTTGCATCACCGAATGAGCACGACTTCATTGCGACTTTGAACACGGGTTTCTAGTCCACTCAGTCCCTTCAGACGAAACGGAAACAATCGGCAGGGAAAACATAATGTAGGAAGTGAAAACCGCCTTCCCGAATAACCAGTCATTCCAGTCAAACGACGCACTTCGTCATTCTTTCTAACGGATTGCAGGTATCGTGCGCAGCAAGCACTCGATATTAGGTAATATCCTACATGCGCTTACACTGGTCTGTTATTGTCGGGCGGACCAAACGACCTTTCTCCGAAGAGGAGCGCCACACGGCCTTCAGTGTGCCTGTCCAGCGGCCTGCCTAGTCGTGCCGCGACATCTGCACCTTGTGATCCATCAGACGGAGTTGCCCGTTACAGCTGTGGCAACACAACGTGAACTTGTTTCAAAAGTTGCGGAGTAATTCATTATTGCGCTCGCTAATAATGCCGCTTTGTAGTTCAGCCATAACCAGGCGTTAGGCAGGTCAACATAGATCAGCTTAGGGCAAGCCATAGTCACTAGACCTCGTCAACAACGTACTCCAGTCGAGAGGAGCTTCAGGAATACTCTTCATGTAATACTTTTTAAGGGACTGGTGCTCCAGTGAATACACATTGCGTTCGCCGCCTTGGCCAACATTCCGGCTTGCTTCGCTGCAGAGCGCGTTCAGCGAGTGACATGAACCGGCGGTCCTGACGGTCCTGAGGACGATGGGGAGGAACAGGCAGAGAGCGAGATCTGACGGACAGAGCTGGAGAGAGCGGCAGGCAGCCTCCGGCCCAGCCGCCCTCCGCTGTTCCGGCGCCTCGACCCGATCGACGGTTCGCGACATTGCGCAGGTCGGCCTTAACACCTCGCGACGCGGACAGGATGCGCCGTGACCTCGGCGGACGCGAGGCCCCGGGTGACTATCGGCTCAGCGTCCACTGTCGCAACGTCCGGGCACGCGGCACGTGGCGGCAGGTATTGTTTGAGTATGCGATCAACGTGCGTATGCAGTGTGCATACCGTGCGGAGACGCGGTCGCAGGTTGGCCTTGACGGAGGCTGACGGCGGAAGCTCTCCGTCGCGGCGCGCCGGTACGGTCTTCCCCGGCGGTGGTGCAACTCGGAGCTTTGCCAGCCATTGACAAGGCGCACTGGCGGATCGCGGACAGGGTCCGGGTCACAACTCGGCAAAGACCAGAGGTGATGGCCCATATGTTCAGGCTAGAGAATAAAAAGAAACCTGTTCCCGCCCGACATTGCAAAAAAAAAAAACGGGACCTGTTTACTCCGCAGGCCCTTGGCACTGGACGCCTGATTCTTTTTCATGCCGGAAGGAACTCTCGCGCAGTGGATAGTGCCGGATCCTCCACGCGAAGGTCTCTCAGGGTCGTCGATCCCGGCAGGCGACGCCCTCCGCCGCCGCCGACCAAAGTGATTGGTCCCTGTGACCTCGGCACACGGCAGGCCGGGCGAAGAATCGGCCCACTTTCACCGGCCCGCGCTCCGATCCCACGCACTGATGGACGCCGCGAATGTTTACGACTTACGACGGCCGGCGGGCGGCTGCCACGCCTCGACGCACAAACCGCGACCGCCTCAGCCGGAGCCGGAATTCAGCCGGGACTGAGCCCGGACAGGGCGGGGACGCAGGCGGAGTCGAGACAGGAGCGGAGTCAGGACAAAGATCGGACCGAGACAGGAGCGGAGTCAGGACAAAGATCGGACCGAGACGGGAGTGGAGCCGGAACAGAGACGGGAGAGAGACGGGACGGAGGTGGCGCCGAGACGGGAGCGGCACCTGCAAGCCCAGTCCGGAATCCACGCAGGTCGCGCGGACTACAGTCGAGATGACCCGTCTTCGCCGCTCGGTGACACGCGGCCAAGTCCAGCTCCGTTTGCCAGGCGCTAACCGCCCAAGCAAATCCGAGAGGTGGGTGTACCGATTAGCAAAATACGAGCGTTCAAGGACAGAGGCTTTGCATATGGTTATAGCGCAGGTACAGTCTTTCTTAAAGGGTTTCTTGTCCGTTAGCGTTATGCGCATGTTTTTTCGGAATTTGGTTGTTTGCTTGTTTGTTTGTTTTTTTAAGGTCAGAAGCAAGAATTCTTAAAAACGTTCCCAGTCTATCTCTCTTCGTTGTTATTTGATAACCTCAAACCGAGGCTTGCTTCCGCCCGTTAATGCCTAATGCGTTAATACAGACAGAAGACAGCTATACATGATTCCGTGTGTGACACATGGAAAATTCTAGAAATCGGAAGATGCTGTCTTCACGCAGTGAATGGGTAGTGGTTGTTGGCTGAACCCTGAATTCTCGAAATTTCCGCCGGAAAACGGATTCCAACAGCAGAAACTTTGAAGACGACCATGAAAGCCTCCGCCATGCGAGGCTGCTTTCTGTCTGGGCGTTACTGTGTCTTGACCACCCAGCCGCCGCAGCTGGCCGTGAGACCGGAGTCGACCGGAGTGGTGGCGGTGAAACTCCCCGTCGCCAATACCCGCCAAACGGTGTGGAGCACCAGTGTGCGAGGCTCAGCTGGCGCCGACCGTCCGCCCTGAGCTCGGGCACAGGGAACAAACAACACGAAGGGCACGAGTGCGTTCAACCCGGGTGACCGGCGCCCTCAGGCTCGGAATGCGCGCGCTCGGCCGGCCGGCGGGCACCCGGACGCGCCGCCGGCCCGCGCCCGCCCGCCATGGACGGTCCGGCCACGTCGCATACCTGCCGCCGTCGCGCCGGCCGCCATCGATCGGCCTCGTCGGCTGAGACATTTCGGCGACGGACGCGGCATGAGCGCGGGCCAGGCGCCGCGTCCGCCGACAGCCCCGTGGTCGTTCCCGCTGGGTTTACGGCCTGTGGCGAGGGCCGCTCCCTGGGATGGACGCCCCGGAGCCCGCGACACTGGCATCCGGCGACTCTGACCGTACCCCACCGCAGCCGTGGAAAAGTACCCGGCTGCCATGACCCAGGGGGAAATCGTTTGCCGCTCCCGGCGGACGGTTCATCCGCGGTCCAGGAAGGTGGTAGCGGAATTGGCTCAATACCAGCGGTAGCGTTAAACCAGCGGACGCCTAAGGGAGCGAAGCTTCGCCCCGGGCCCAAACGTCGCCTCGTCACGCGGTCGTTTCGAGGCGCGGTGCAGTTTGTCGGCGCTCCGCTGCACGGCCCTGAGGCAGCGCCGGGCCGTAACCGCAGCTCGTTCGACAGCGATCCGCAGCCGGCTCCGCCGTCGCAAATTGCACTGAGCGCAGACAGGGTTTCCCCGCCGCCGTCGGTATGCAGACTGGTCAGAGGGCGCGCCGCCCGCACGCCGCACGGGCATCGGCGCGGCTACCGGTCCCATTAGCTGCGTCGCTCCGAATGGAGAGTTAACATTGCCGGTGGGCCAGAAGTCCTGCGTTGACCGGAGGCAAGCAGGCCTGAAAAGGCTGCACTTCCGGCCGCGTCTCAACGGAGGTGGTCACGTGCGTCTGACGCGGTGTCGCGCCCACGCCCGATTCAAGAACCCATCTGTCGAGCTCTCCAAAACACCCCGCCCGCTGACGACAGGGCGGCGTCAACGCTGCAGAGACAAAATGATTTCGACACAGTTTTTTTTTCGCGCAACTCCATGGAACAGACGTTTAGGTTTCAAAATTACGCGTCGGCAGCCACCCTCTCAGGCTCTCCTCCGGCCTCTGCCGCCCGCACCATCACTGATTTCGGTACCAACGCTGCAACTGGAACGAACCGGCTGTCACAGATGTGCTCTGCTAACCTCCTCTGGTCGAAGGTAACCCTTCCGTTATTGGGGCCATCTGAACGGCGAGTCCGCGAAATCGACATCCTTTTCACTATTGTTCAGCATGTGAAAACTTATTGAGGAACTAGTAGTCACGATGTAAATCTAGATCAACCAAGTTAAGTGTCCATCCGAGTGTTTCGGTATTTGTTCGAGCGACTTTGGCGGTAGCGCAAAAGTACTCTGTTTTCGGCAGCAGTGCATCCGATTTCGGCACATAGTACATTAGTTTACGAATACTGCCGATGATGTAGATATTTCTAAAACCAATGTAGGCCGTGCTCACCCAATTTCGGCACACGACTGGTTTGTTTCCCTTTTAATTTACGCACGTACGAGGATGCTCTCGTGCGTATGCAACAACTGTATGTGACCAATCAAGGCAATGCACATGACGTGCATGTATCCACAGCTGGGCCGTACGCATGCTTCCCCGCATTACAGAGTCGTACCGCTTATGGTCATGTGTGCATCACGCATCCACATGTGTACATGTGCACACATTTTCCTGCATCTGAGCACGCATGTGTGCATGTGAATGCACAGGTGCATGTGGATACGCGTATTTTGTACATAGACATCCGAAGGTTTGTTCGCGTACACATCGTCCTTTGAATATGCACACATACAGTCCTTTAAATACCCAAGTATCCGCGCGCCAAACGACGAAACTGGATGCACTACTGCCGAAAACATAACGCTTGCATTAGCGCCGAATTCGCTTGAACGAACGCCAGAACGAGCCGATGTGTGCCTAAATTGGTTGCTCTAGCTTCGTGAATACAAGTTCCATTTGGGCAAGCATACACACACACATACGTACATACATACATACATGTATATATATATATGATACAGCACGGCTCCCCCGATCGACACCCATCCTTTCTTGCCGCGCTGTTCGTCAGTTCAGCCTCCTTATGAGACAGGCCAGCCGGGCACGATCATCGCTCACTCACGGGCTGTCAGACTCCCACCGCGCAGTCCGGCTACAGACAGGCTGTGACGTCAACACGATGGTGCGCCGGAGTGCGTTAAGGCAGTCCAGGCCCACACTCAGTTATGCGCACGCGTGCACGAGTGGTCCGAGCGACCCTTTCCACTTCTTTAACCCTATTCCCGGAGAGCTAGACGGTATGGTCAATTCCCGGCAGGGGGGGCGGATTCGGCCCCCCCCCCTAAGATCTCGAGGACTACTTGTCCGATTTCATCGTAAGAAACGGCAATCGATTTGCCGCGACGTGAACTACACTTCTATAAAAAGAAATTTTCAAAATTTTGAAATTTGTGGATACAGGGGGAAAAATGTCAAAATAGGGGGTACTTTTGGACTTCTTATAACTCTGTTGTTTATCGACCGATTTCGATGAAACTGGCATGAATCGAGAGATTATGGATAGGGCTTTTACCATGGGTTCCGCAAATCTGAAATTTTGAGAACATTCATGGGTGTTCACAGCGTTCCAAAAATAGGAGGATTAGTTTTCTAACAACTGAATGAACAAAAGAGGCAAACACCCTTTTTTGTCTTCTGCTAGTCCTGTTATACTGAAGAAGTACAAATCGCATTACAATGTTTGTATAATGTTAGCATAGGCGGTGCCAGGGACATGAAAAAGGGGGAACTGTCATGGTCACACGTTTCTCAGATCAACTTGTGACCTTTGGCCTTAAATGACCTCCAGTGACCTTGGGGTCACTTGGAATGATCTCGTGTGCATTTATTATTATCTGTAAACGTTTTCAATCATTTGAATTCATTCTATTTCAAAAATTTCATTTTATGGCTATTGCGATATGGGGTACGTGCACTGACATTTTAGGTCATAGCTCCGTGACCCGAACTGATATCAAGCTGAAACTTGGTACACAAGTAGAAGGCACCCTTCTACGTTATAAATATTCCAGGTTTGGCATTTGAAAAAAACGGCGCCGAAATTATTGCGAAAAAAACAAATTTTGACTTTTGACCTTGATCTGACCTTGTAAAATGACCCCAGATAAACAAAATTACATCTGCACATTGCCCAACTATTTGGCTATACATCCATATAAAATTTTAAGTTCTATCTTTAAAACTCTGTTTTGGGCAGACATTTTCTTTTTACCCTCAACATGGCCAAAAATGGCATGAGGTGCCTCCCAAAAACGTTACCTGGCTCCGCCCCTGAGCAAAATAGAATTTTGAAATTTTGTCACGGCACGTAAAAAGAATAGCTAGGAAAAGTCATGAAGTTTCGTGAAGCTGCGCTGGAATTGGCAAGCAAAAAACCCGAGGGGGGGGCGGATTCCCCCCCTGCCGGGAATAGGGTTAAAGGCGTTTTCTGACGTCTTCAGCATCACACAATAGGAAGAAGCCTTTTAATCGAAATGTTTTTCGCAATACCGCATCAAGTTCAAAGAAAAGTGGCATGTCATCAGTGAGTTAATGGCCTGATGTCATCTCCCGGTACTTGCAGTAACATTGGCCCTCGAAATGGAAAAACGCTATCCAATACCCGAAGTAACTGCACAGTCGTACGAATAGGCAAGAGAAGCAGTGCCCAAGGGAATCATTTCTGAATTTTCGTTAGGTCTACATGACTTCCGTGAAAGAAATGTCTAAAACTTCGCCAATGTCCTTCCTTCCACAGCTTTTTTTGCCTCTGACACCACAGTCATATCAGTAAATACTGCCCGATGGGGCGACAAAAAAGACATATCACGCCATGCCTCAGGCCATATTTCACCTGTCAGCGATTTAAGTCAGCACGAGTCTTAACTTACAAAGGTCGTAAAAAGCCTTTTGATTCATGGCAAGCACTTTAGGACAACATTAGTGTGGCCCAGAAGATGAACGACATCATGTAGTTCGTAATTCAATGATGCCAGACGTACGGAAAAGACTTCTGGCAGGATCACAAGATCTATCCACGGTACACGTTTCACGCCACTACGCCACCAGACAGGATAGGAGCTTGTCTGGCCGAAGATCAAAGAGTTTCGACGGTAAAACATCGTTCACCAAAATGTTTATTCCTACCTAAAAGATAAGCAAAATTATGCCTAAAAAAATACTAT
This sequence comes from Capitulum mitella, assembly GCA_030062745.1. Lineage (NCBI taxonomy): Eukaryota > Metazoa > Arthropoda > Thecostraca > Pollicipedomorpha > Pollicipedidae > Capitulum > Capitulum mitella. The sequence continues at coordinate 7,496,710 of CP099842.1, forward strand.
CGTCCGCTTGCCTCTGCGCACCACTATTTCGCTGTTAGCCAAACGAAAGACGCAAGCGATTGCTTTTTCTAGGCGCCATCGGTAGATAAGTGACCTTGTGGAGCTGGCACAAGCGTGTCTGATACCATCGATAGTCACAAAAACGCATCACGCGGCTTATAGTCACGCAAAGCAAGGAGCTGAACGTTGAAAGTTTCTCGAGTGCTTTAACGTCACAGATCTGGGGCCGTCTGGGTTTCCTGAAGATGAAGATCGGTCCAGCCGTTGAGAAAGCGACATTTTATGTTGCGCATTCGCATACCGTGGTCCTGTGGTGACCAGAGCGTGTGGGTTCCGCAACATGATGGGTCCGCTCCAGTCGGTACGTCTGGATTTATTTGCTCACTGTTGACATTCCTGCTCACTGATGAGAAAGGCGAAGTCACAGTTGTAAATAGGTGCCCATTTGCTTCCTGATAATAACGGGTTTATTGAATTTAGGCGGCGTGCATTGCAGTGACAAGCAACGCAGGAACAGAATTTTTGAAAGAATCACAGAGTAAGCTCCAGCGACATTTCGCCAAGAACTGGACCGTGAAAATCCGCAAAAATCGTGCATCGAAAGATGAGATCAACGTGACCTTGAGCGTCTGCCGCTTGTTGAATCAAATTTGACGCCGACCCTGCCCGGGACAGGGTCAATGGCCGGGCCGCCGGTGGCGGGCGGGTATGTCGTACCGGCACGGCAATACTGCATTATGCAGCCGGCCGGTATGCGCACTCAAGGACGGCGCCGACCGTCTGAGCGGCGCCGCCCAACGCCCGACGATGGCGGAGCGCATGGCAATAGCGGACCACTGGCCGCCGCTGCACGCCGCCAGCGCGTACTGGCACGGCCAAGAGGAGCCCCAAGGTCAGAGCCGCACGCAGCTGGAGCATGCCGGCGCGGTCAGGAGCCTCAGATGAGCGCTGTACGCTGCTCGAGGGGGCAAGGACGATCAGGGGGCCCAGGTCGGCGCCACACGCAGTTCACGCGTGCTGGCACGGCCAGCAGGAGCCCGGGCTCAGACGGACGGAGCGGCCGGCGGCTGCGGCTGGCTGCACCCCGCATCCCACGGCGCGAGCCAAGTGGGACGTGCCATGTCGGGCAGCCCGGCTGAGAGGCCCTAGCGCGCGCACGGAGCGTCTGGTCTCCGCACGGCCTGGCATGGTCTCCCTCTTCCTTCTGCTCTGGCCCGGGAGGGATGGCCAGGCAGACGTGCTGCTGGTGTTCGGTTGGTGCCTCAGTTCAAAGACTGCTCGTTTCGACCTCATCGTATCAAATTCACTGGGAGCATAATGCAGGGACCGTCGAGGCAAACTTATATCTTTGCCGAAGGTGAAGTGTAATTGATAACAAATTGGACGACATCGCTCGAAAGTACAATTCGACCATGGAACTTTTTAAGAGTTCTGACATTCCTTGTGCCAGGTTTGAATTATGACGCATGACAAAAGCTCATACTGCGTTATGCCTGCCCAGGGGCACGACTGCAATTATGAAGCTTTGTCGGCTCTGGTCTGTCGTGACCAATGCAAAGAGTGTCCCTGAAATAAATTAACGGAAAATAAATCTACTTTCTGTTAAGTTAGGAGACACTAGTCCTGCATCAAAAATGAACTGAAGTGCGTGATAACTCAATATGTTGGCGCTCGGCACAGATACGGTCGTTCTATGCTCCAGAAATCCCGAGAGTGCCCGTCGACTCCGGAAAATGACGGACGGCCGTCTGACACGTGACCAGACGTCCCAGGGTCACGGACCGGCCGGAGGCATCACGTGATGCGGCGGCCACCGGACCCGCGCGCCGTCCGGCCGCCAGCACCAGCAGCTATTTCCGGCGGCGACTGTGACGCGCCGGCAGCAGCCGAACGGCCCGGACTCGGCCCGCCGGAGGGGGGGGGGGGGGGAACAGAACCCGTCTGGCGGTCAGGCAGCTCCGGGAATCCCCAGCGGCCAGTCTCGGGAAGATCGTTCAGCCGCCTGCTGGCACGACAGGCGCCCTGTGTGAACGGCCTCTGCCGACTGACTGACTGACCTCTTTCGGATGGGTTGTTAGTGGGCGGGACCGCGGAGACGTTTCGATGAACTTACAGGAGTTACCGCATGAGGATCCGAATGATCTTCATCACACCACAAAACTCCCAACCCTAAAGGGTGAGCTAAGGTGTTCAAGCCAGGGTCCTCGCCACTGGCCAAAGTCTAGGGAGAGGCATGGGGGGAGGGGGGGGTGGGATTTCAGTAGTGCTATGTTCAGACCACCAAGACAAACACGTGTTTTTCACCAATCATAACATGCGGCAGATCTGTGCAACGACGAATGAAAATCCTGTAAATTCCTCCGGAAACCTTTAATAAGATACGTTTTCACTCATAAAACGGACGATGTATCACCGCACGACAGCCACCGACATTAGATCTTCAGAAGCGGAAGTCTGGGGAGATAAGTTATGTAATAACAATGTCAAGTAGACTCTACCTAAAAAGCGTTATTGATTTATAAATAAGATACGCTTCAAGCAGGGTGTACAGGATGTAGATCACCTAAAAGTATGCTTGGACCGCCAAGTCTTGTGACATAGGCTTGCCAATTTTTAGCGCATCGCTCCGGCAGCGTGACCAATGACCACTATTGGCCCTGGAGAAAAAAAACAGCCGTAACTTTGTCAGCACGGAGTCACGATCTGTAATCGATAAGCAGTTTTTTTTGCGACAGATTGGAAAACCCCGAAATACTGTCAGAGGAGATACAGACCCACCCGATCCAAAACTGGGCAAAATAATATTGGAGGACTAGGGGACAAAATCCGAATTATTAACGAGCACACTATGCAGCGAGGAAACAAAAGGAAAAAGACTGAAACAACGCATCCACTGACGAACATCTCTTGCCAGCGCTCAGATGAAGAACGAAGTAGACAATGAAATACAAGACGAGCGGCGGCCACACCGACACACGACAAGCGGTGAAATCGTGCGGCTCGCGCTATCCCGAGGGCTCGCGTTCCCGCGCGGCCGCCGCAGCTGCCAGCCGTGCGGTGACTCATCGGGCACGCACGTGTCGGCGGGCGGCCGCCGCCGACCGCCGCCGGCCGTCGGCGGCTCCAGACCGTCTGCACGACTGGTCGCCGCGGGTCAGACCACCATGGCGCGACCGGCGCGCGGCGAAAGTGAGCGGACTAACGCAGCGCGCGCAACGCTCCGCCGACGGCCGAGAACGGGCGGAGGGCCGCCGATCGGGCCGGGCCGCGACCCGCCACCCCGTCATCCCACGGGTCCTCCTCTCCCGGGCACGCGCCGCCGCCGAGTGGCCGACGCCCGTCCGGTTCGTTAGCAACGATCCCCCAGCTGGCAGGCGGCGGGCGCGGCCGCGCCGACGCCGGCGGGAGCGCCATCCTCCCCGTTCTGCCCGCCCGCCGCCGCTCTCCGCAAACAGCCCCGCCGCAAAAAGCGACGCCGGCGTTCTTTGCCCGTTTAGAAAGCGTCGCGCGCGGTCATACCTGAGCCTTGAGCAGCAGCTCGCGCCGCTCCTCCACGCTGTGCTGGCCCTTGGGCCGCAACAGCACGTACAGCTTGGCCACCTCCGGGCAGGAGCGCAGCAGCTTCTCCACCAGCACCTTGCCCATGAAGCCGGTGGCGCCCGTGATGAGCACCACCTTGCCGCGGTAGAAGTCGGCCACGGCGGCCATGGCTGCTGGCGACGCCGGCGCGCTGTCGGCCGGCTTCTGTCGACGTCGTTCGGTGGCGCGCGCGCACGTCCCTTTCGGCTGGCGTCGGTCGGCCGGCCGCCCAACGACTGACGGTGGCCCCGCCCGCGCCGCGGATGCCGTCAACCGCCCGCCGGCCGGCGTCGGCCGTCCCGTGACGTCAGCGGAGGAGGCGGCGCGTTGGTGCCCTGAGCACGTCCCGGATGGGAGAGTCAGCATTGCTCGTGAAAACTCCCATTGTTTCCCCCGGCGAACATTGTTTCGAACGGGCGCGGCACTTGCAAGATGATAGCACTCGCCCGCAGATTTTTAAACATAGACTGGTTTGAGTTCCAGAGGCGATAGATTGATGATATCCCACCGCGAAATTTCTAGTGTAGGGTCTGGCTTAACAGCTGTGACAAATATAATGGAGAGGTGATGTGATTATCCAATAATCCAAGCATCTTGTCATTACTGTAATTGCACAATTTTTTCTGCTTAGGAGAGCACTGTTTTCATTTTTTCATCCTTCATCTTTTACCTTAGGTACCAACACCAATTATTCGATATAAATATATCTTGCTCACTCCTCGCCTGAATCACATGTAGACTATAATTCCGTTTGAACGTCCTCCTCCTTGTCGTCTTTAGAACAAGGCGAACATTTCACTACGTAAATTCAAGGAACATATTACGACGATTAATCCCGATTTTCCTTTACGAAACGCAAAAAAATATTCAGAAAACCCCTCGAGGTGCCCTTGTCGCACAAATATCATGCACTGTTCCAGAGCAAAAAAAAAAAAATATCTAACTCTCAGTGCAAGTCAAACTTTGTTGCAACTCTGGCTCAGTGGTCCGCTGGTCCAAAGCATCTGTTTCACGTTCTGTCAGCATCGCTTCGTTTGAATGGTCAAATGCAAACAGAGGGTCGGTTGCCACGACCGAAGATAAAACAAATTATTTTAATTCTGACTTCCGGACACATGTTATTTAAACTTTAACCAGAAGGTATAGTGGTCGTTAAGAATGGTTTTTCGGTTTCAGAAAAAGAATCTTGTCCGTCACCGGTGCTGTTTTTTCTGCGAAATAACCAAGCCAGGGACGTAGCCAAAGGGGGGGAGGGGCATGGGGCTTCCAGAGCCAAGTCGTCTACACTAGATATATAGTGATTTCGCAGGAATACGTAATAATGATCATATAAACGTTGCCAAAGCAAACATTGTGTTTTGCTGTGCGTTGAGGGTGAGGTAAATTACATAAAACTGCTGTTTTTTGTTATAAATTTCGCCATATCCCTGTGACGTATGACAAAATTTGACATTGCCCCCCCCCCCGAGGAAAATCCAGGCTACGTACCAGAACCGAGTCAGGTTCCAATTTTAGCTGCGCTCTTGTAAGACCAGGAAAACGTTTACAGCAAAACAGCGATACCGGCAGGTGCACGTTTGTAGAATTGACGCTGACGCAAGAAGGGCGTTAATCTTGAAATGGAGTACAAATGAAACAGACGAACTGAAGCGACTTAAAGAGGTTTCAAAATGAACGCACTCTAGAAGAAAAAACAGTCAGTACGTGACGAAGGGGAATGATAAGGGGAATGGTATCACTTCTATCAATGATAGAAGAAGGGGAATGATATCGTTGTTTAAGTTACACGGCAATAATCATATATCTGCCTCTCTGCTCTCTGTCTTAGCAGGCGTACCTGGCCGGGCCGATGTCGCGCTCGCCGGCGATCATCTGAGGCGGCACGGCGGCGAACTACAGGCGGCGACCCACCAAGGGCGACCGACCAGGCGGCGACCGGGGCCGGGGGCGACCGACCAGGCGGCGACCGGGGCCGGGGGCGACCGACCGGGCGGCGACAGACCGTGGGCGGCCGACCGTGACCGGGGGCGACCGACCGGGGGCGGCCGGCCGTGACCGGGGACGACCGACCGGGCACGGCCGACCGGTGTCAGGGCCGCCCGGCTGGTGATCGCAGCGATAGATACGCTACCTCTGCCTGCTCAGCTACCGCTAACCCACATCCTGTGTGCATGTAGATTATGCGCAACGCGAAGAAGGCCTGTGACGTGAAGTGCTCGGTAGTTTCGCTGTCCCTGTGACCTGTGCGGGGAGCCGTGCGCCCCAGCGCGGAGGGAGCTCCAGCTGGGTCTGCCTGGACGGGAAGCCAGGGGAACCACCTCTTCGGCTGCCTGACTGCCCGGATCGTCGTGCACCAGAACTGCATGTTTTTCACATTTTCTTGCTGTCCGCCTCCTTCTGTACATGTAACATTAAACATTGGAATCCCATTCCCTTTTCGAAACATTTCTCTAGCCCTATGATGTTTCATTGGAAGACGTTCCCTCAAAATGGCCGTGACCCTACCGACTACAAAAACTCTCCTATACACATGGGTGCCATGGTGTAATGCACCCAATCTTCAGCAGTGCCTTGGACGTAACTGTCGTGTACCAGTACATCCATTTGCGACGCACAGCACAAACGGCAGCACCGATGACGGTAAAATTTGCACACACGTCATGTGCAACCTCTGTGACGATGCACAGTATAAATTCATACTGGTCCTACACCGTCACGGCACAAGCGAGGAGGGGCATGCTTTCTCATTTTTGTCAATGGGAAATCAAGGGCATTTCGTCAAGGCTTGAAAAAGCATGTGGCAATAGCTCGCTCAGCAATGGATTTAGGATCCTCGGCTGCGGCGGACTGCTAATGCACACAAATAACTCCTGCGTGGTACAACTTTACACGGACAAGAAGCAGGTGTAAACATTTAAAAAACATTAATTTCATTCAATGTGGAGCAGCGTATCAATAAAGCTGAGGAAAAATATAAAACTGTAGTCCATTTACGTTGTCGCAGTTCTATTGTTTTTGTCAACAGATTTTATCGACATATTACGATGTAAAAACGTCTTGCGGTACGACAGTCGATGAAACTTTGATCGATGACTAGATGTCTGGGCAGGTTGACTTCATCGCTTTGCATGGACTAGGAGGCCATAGCATTGAGGCAAGGTCACGGACATGACGCAGCCCGCAGAGCTGTGTGAGAGAATGTGAACCGTTGCTTATCGCAGTTCATTCGTTGCCGTGCTTCTGAACTGACGCTGTGCATAACGAGGTAGCAAGGGAGTACGATGCCGCAATCGGCGAAGACTTAAAAACGTGAAAAAGGGAGGAGTATACACGAAGAAAGCAGAAGCGATCAGATCACGGGTATCGGTAGAACTTACGACGAAACAGAGTCCAAATGATGCAAAAGTGCCCAAGGCAATGCAAATTAAAGATACATGTTGTCGTCAAACTCAGCCACACACATTTAACTGTGCTTGGCCAGCAGGCTCGATCCTGGCCTGGCCTCACATCAAATGTGAGCGGTTTTCACGGGTAAAAAACGTTGTTTACCCAAAACACTTAAATGATAAGTATGTTTGCGGGGTCCAGGTCGAAATGGTGAAATGCCGGGTTTTGGTAGAATGGACCATAGTTGTAACAAGGAAGAATGGGTTGTGGCTTGGATTTTTGAGAGTTCTGAATTCCTCCTGCACTTGTGTGTATATATATATATATATATATATATATATATATATATATATATATATATATATATATGAATATAGTACATGTATAAATATAGGATATACTCGTATATATACAAATTCCATTGGGATGAATTCACACACTCTACGAGAGACAACGCCATCGGCGCCAACAGCGTCAGATCTTTGTGAAACGAACCGAGCGGGAGCCGCTTGTAATGAACTAAGATTAAATATGCTTACCGCAGGTTTCTTTCATAAAGTTTTGGTTAGAGCTGGTTTGACAGCGTTGGCAGTTGAAGATGATCTAGGAATTTCTCCACCAGGATACTGGAAATGTTATCATTAAAATCAACAGCATAGGTTAAATGATAGGCTCACTTAGTTTTAGACCTGTTCCAAATTAGATTTAGGTATTAATAAGGTCAAGGCCCTATATATACATATATAGGGCCTTATACCATATACAGCATTTTATATCAGCCGGCCAATTTGCTCAAAAGATATTCAACCATATAGTAGTTCTGTTGCCTCTCAATATGGTCATTTTCATCGAATGCGTCGGGGCAACTGATTATCTTTTCAATGCACCACCAGCAGATAGGTGGCCTTGTGCAGCTGGCACTATGTGACTGAATGACGTCGTCGACAGATGCAAAAACACGGTCGAGGTGTGGCCAGTCTCATTCTGACATTGTCATCTTGACAGTGATTTCTGCTTTGAGTACGATATCACTAAAAGCCACTTTCGGGTTTAAAAACCGCATGTTTCGCGAGCCGAAATATATGCGTGGTAAGAATCACCTGAATGGGCAGTATGGGATGTCCGTGCCCCTGCACCCGTAGAAGGGTGATTTCTGTTGCCACCTGTTTAATAGGCAATGGCTTATCGAGACTGACGCATGCACATGTCTCAGCGCGGTGACAACTGAAGCCTGCTGCTTCCAGTCGCCACTTTCTTATTAACTTCTTCAAATTTTTTACGCATGTTTCTGTTACCACTCTGAAGAAACGTCGTGCCGATATCGCATTCTGAAGCAGATTACGGTCGGCGAGCATGGTTTGAAACAGCGCAGTCCAGTGCATCGGCGGCTGTCACCATTCGCTCCGAGCACAGCCGGAAGCCTCGGATTCCCGTTTCGAGCCACAAGAGCAAAGGCGCCGAACGGGCGTGCCAGATGAACCGGACAGAGTGCTGGACACCGCCTGTTTCTGCTGTGATTGATGTAGGACCGCGGCGCGACCTGCAGCTGTGATCCTCGCGATACCGGGCCGTCGGACCTCATGAAGGCATTGCACGACACGTGCAGGACATGCCTGACACATTCCTCGACACATGCCCGACTGGCTCCAGTGTCTACTGTTTGGAGGCCTGCCTTATCTGTGTTGGCCAGTTGGCTGCTGAAATGAATACTGTCGAGCGTGAAACGGCCGAAACCCGTCTTGCAAGGACGGACAGACTTTAGCATTTTGACTAACTATGTTTAACTCGTCTTCCGACTGGGGGAGGGGCCATTGACCGCCCCTGAGGTTTTTCCAGGACTGTGAGAGAACAAACGAACGCAGCGCCACGAAACTTTATGTACTTTTTCTTGATCACTTTTACACATTGTGTCAAAGTTGTGATCTAAGGTCGACTCTGGTGTCTGATCTAGGTCAGGTCAAGTGGACCTATGTCCGAGAAAGTTTAACGCCCTGTAAGTTTCTTTGGAAAACAAGATATCACAATGAAACTTTCAGGGATTAGAGATCTTGATGGATGCAATAAATCTGCTATCTCAGATTTTTTAGATTTCCTGGGCCACTGATTTAAGGTTAACTCTGTTTTCAAGACATGTCGTCGATTTTGTCGAAATTTCCACGGGATTTTTATATGACATTTTTAGCGTGAGGTGATGAAGACACCCCTTTACCGTCGATGGACAGAGTATCCAATGACTTCAAGCCAATGACCTGAGGTCAGGTTACGAATAACTGTTATGAGTCAAAATACACCGCCGTCGAATTCGGCGATGAATTACTCAGAACCGGTAGAAAATGGCAGAACTGGCTCGACAGTTGTAAGTAATACCAAGAAGTTCAAAAAGCCTAAAAAACTGCATGTTGTGGAAATGAACAGACTCTCAAATAAAGATCCGCTAATTGTGTAGATCGACAACTATCGAATTTTTCCAAAATTTAAGCATGAGAAACCACCACAAGAACCACTAGGATTAAGGAATATTACATGGAAAGGCCTATATCGCGAAAATACAGACACACCAAAATTAGTTCCAGTCAATTTCATAGCGCGTTTAGCTACGGCGTCCACCGGCAGTCGGCGCGCAAATCGCCGTGTCTTTAAATCAACGTTTTGGCGTGTATATTAAACAAATCAGAGAAATTAGGCGTGTTTTGGCATCTGCGTACTTTAACCTGTTCATTGGCTCCTTTACCTTTTATTTTATTTCTCACAGCCTTTGAGATCCAGGCCGCTTCTCGGTTTCATGCAGTCGGCCGTGAGGAAACATATATAGGCCATAAATGGCTTACGTATTTTCCAAAACAAAAATGTGGTCAGTTTCGAGCTCTGCTTGTCACGAGCTTTCCAACGGTGTGATTATTTTCACCGTGCAACCAGTTGTTAGTGAGTTAAAGGGGCCGTCTGCGTCCCTAAGCCCCAATAACTAACTAGAAGGGCCGTCAACCGCCCCCCCCCCCCCGGTTGAACGTGATCGGCGCTGACTGCCAGTCGGGCGCGGATACAAGTTGACAGGAAAATCCAGCTCCGAAAAAAATCGGACGAGCTGTCCCAACCTTAAGAGCTTGTGTCCCCTCGAACCCCATGCTTTTGTCAACGCATCCATATGTATATGGTGCTTACCAATGACCAAACAGCCTGCCAAGCGAATGACCCATACTCTTTCATTGGAGAATGCGGAAGACATGACCGGAGCTGCTAATATATCCATTTCAAAAAGAGCTGAAATTGCCTCCCTGAGCCAACATACACTGAGCCATAAGCACAGTGCATGCTGTGAAAATCTTGAACACATTTAGCCACGAGAACTCTGATCACAGTGTGACCAAGGGAGCCATAAGCACTGTGTGACCGTGGGAGCCCTGAGCACAGTGTAGCCACGGAAATCTTAGTGCAGTCCAGCTACGGGAATATCGAGCGCAGTGAGGCCACGGGAGCCCTGAACATAGAGTCGCCGTGGAAGCAATGAGCACAGAGAAGCCTTGAGAGAAATGAGTGCAATGTATCCACGGGAGAACTGAGCACAAAGCATATGCAGGAACACTGAACATAGTGATATCCGCGGGAACACTGAGCACATGAATCGTAAATTGAATCGATTCTCTGTTTTCAAGTGTGAATCGGAA